>JAUMHF010000024.1:17204962-17224417 GCA_032359275.1 Microctenopoma steveboyesi
TCAGCTAAATGTAGGCTGTTTTTCTCTTCCTTTTTATGACTCCTGAATTCCTTTGTCTAACCTCCTAACCTAAAATAAATAAACTATAAGCAAAACTCCAACTTTTGTTTTTGTGTTAAGGTGCGTGTTAAACATTTTATAACAACACATAAATCAAGTTTATTCACACCAATAAACCATAATGAACATTTAAACCACATAAACAAAAGTTAGCACCCAGTGCTTTAATTTCACTCTCTCCACTTTAATGACCCTCTCTATTGGGAGGATGGGCTGGTGCAGAGGTGGACAGACAAACAAAGCCTCTGACCCCTGTGACCCTGATGTATGCTACCACTGGAGAGGCTCTGCACTCACCACAGATGGCGTCACAAAGGCCTGAAGTTGGCTTCATACTGCTGTTCTTTCTGAGACAATTTGTGGGTTTCAGTATTGAAGTGTGGATTTTACACACTGTATTGATTTTTCATACTGTATTACCATTATTACATCATGAGTTGTACACCTCAACGTTGGTTTGATTGAGCAAAATTCAGGATATACTGGAACCATCTCCACCTAACTCTGCTGAAATCACCCCCTTCATCAGCAGTTACAACACTTTCAAGAGGGACATGTGGTGTGGCCATAGAAATGGGAACAAGGCGTTTTAGAAAGGAAAGGGAAGTACCCAAATATGCTGCCATGAACATCAGCCACACTGAGTTGTGAGTGTTCAAACTTTTTGGTCTAATCTCTAAACATTCACTTTCATTACATTTATTCAGAAACTTAGCTTAAACACAAATTTAGATACACATGTTAACATCTGAAAAGTGAACTCACCATACTCACGGATGAAGGCCACCACACAAGAAAGACCAGGTTATTCTCCAGCTGGCAAAAACCCACCTGAAAGTGAAAAAGTAAGACAACATATAATATTTAAATGAGTCTAAAACAAACTATTTACATGTTCAGCCAATTGCCTGCAAGCAAAGAAAGCACTGTTGCTACTAAGCTGCAAGCAAGAACGAGTTTATGCATGTTAGTTCAAACATACTTTTCATAATGTAGTAAAAGTGCTCAGCTTTAAGATGATTAGGGCCACTACGGAAATGTTATTTGAATTCTGACTTTTTCTCAGAATTCTGACTTATTTTTCACAATCGTGAGTGTAGGAGCTATTAGCTGAGATTAAAGTCAGGATTAATCTCTGAATTCTGACTTTCTCTCAGAATTATCAGATTAAAGTCAGAAAAACGTTTCATATCCCTCCGTCGGGGATATGTAATGGGTAATGTGTTAGGAACAAAGGATGCCACGTCATTTAATAAAAATTAAAATCAACCTACAGAGGGCTTATTTCTGGTCAAATTTGCTTAAAGGTCATTGCAGCAACTCAGAATGGCGTCTTTTCACTTACACTGCCCGTTTATCTCATGAAACCTGATCGACATGAATTCGTCTCTGTGGTGGATCGGTCGGTGACAGTGATCCCAGCAGCTGAAGAGCCACTACACGGTTAGAAGGAAATGTTGACATGTGCGGATCCACTGGCTGTGTCCAGTGAGGAAAAAGGCCCGAAGTGGACACTGAACTACTACAACAGCTGCGACCCAGCCGTCATCTGTGTGTTTGTCAAAGGTGTATATCAAATAAAGACTGTAAAAACCAGCTGGCTAAATACCGACATTGACTTTACAGTTTTTCTTATGGTCAAACCGACCATAAACCACCATAATAAAAAAGGCCCACGTCGCTGGGTGTTGGGTCAAACGTTAGCGTATAATGCTACATGTCTACGTTCGGCTAAATGTACCTTCTCTGTCTCAACTTTAATGACATTATATAACCTCATCATTTCTAATAAATTACTAAAACGTGTTCTGGGGTAGATAATTATGTTAGCCTACACTGCGTTTTCAACCGTGACATTCGACTATTTACACCGGTACGAGCGAGCTAGCTGCTAGCAAGCTACGTTAGCAGCAATATTTAAAATCAACTGAACTTCGGTAATAAACAAAGGTTTTAGGCCGTGGTTCCACTCTCATTGTGTTTTTTTTGGCCATGCTGTATTATTCGTCAGTCTAAGAGTGGCAGTCATAGCTATACTAGTGAATGTAATCCAAACTAGGTTCTCAGAAATTGAGTGGGATAACTACGAAAGTGACAACCGCCATGTTTGCGACCAACAGTAACACTGCGAGTTTCGTCCCGCAGTGTGGCCCTAGCACGATGTTGGCCTGACGGCCCGTGTTCACAGTGTCACGGGTGTGTTTGGTGTTACATTAGGCTGGTTTCATAAAAACGTCGTTTTTTTAGCAACATAGCCGCGATATTTCGCTCAACTGAAAATCGCTGACAGGGGATAATTACGTGCTAAGTGCGCAGTAACGCTGCGTAAAACGCGGCTAGCGGTCTCACTCCGGGACAGCCCCCACACCCGGCCTCCTCCCGCCGGTCGAGTCCTCCAATGGTTCTTAGCAGTAACGCGGACGTCACCAGGGTCTGGCTGCCTATCGAAAATGTGCTGTCGGATGAAGAGGTTTGTGTCTACAGAGGGACGACGGAGGTAAGTCAACCATTATCTCTACCCAAACCGCACACTCTACTATTCCGCGGAGGTTCTGTCATTTAGGTAGGAGCCGCGCGCGCGCGGAGCGGCGGCTCGTGCTGTTCGCGTTGGCGTGTTACGGGTTTATTGTCCTGCTCCGTAAATGCAGTCTTCTGCAGCTCCACAACACAAAAGACCGGCTCAGACAAGCGCACTGTGAGGCCAGCAGAAAGACCCGCGAGCTCGTCTCAGTCTGACTTCCTACATATGGGTTCAGCTCACTTCAGTCACTTTCTTTTTACCGGCTTCTGTAATAACACGTGAACACGCGGAGAGTCAGTTGCAATTACACTTTATGAAGCAGAAATGTGTCACTTCGACATAATGATAAAACACAAAAAGCGCTGCCCGTGTGTCAGGCTCCTGAGCTAATGCTGCTGTCCCATGCATGCAAGGTTTTAGACCTGCTCACTGTGCACCTAACTTTTCCTGCGTTGTGTTTGTTTAGCTTACGAAAAGTAACTGGGTGGTGCTCTCGTGCTAAATCAGATGTTTCCTTGTCAGTCCAAGTTGTGCAGGTTCGCGGCGAAACATGGACAACGCGAGATTTCTTTCTATACGTTTGGGAGGAAGGGGAGGAGGCAGCAGGGGCCCCGCAGCTCTCAGCTGCTGCACAGCTCACTGTTTTTATGCACACATGGCAAGAACGTGGTCAGATACAAGCCAATGAGGCAAACGTTAAGAAAATTTAATAATAATAATGAATACTTTATTGATTCGCCTGTTTGGACAGCTGCTAGACTCATGTCTGTGCGTGATGGTAAACCCCTAACATTTATTGTCCATCAGACAATAGGAGATTAGGGCCATTCTCACCCACCCGTGGAAGTCAGTCATGGAGTAGGGGTAAACACTACTAACAACTAACAACAATTAGATAACCATCAAGAGTTTAAAACAGATGCATATATAATAGCACTTAGACAAATCTTTAAAGACAAATTCAAATTTAAAGGGTAGAAAGTCTGTTTTTAAATACACTGTACACTAGGACTGGATATCACATAACTGATCTTTCAGTTCGATTCACACATGGTTGCCTTTCAAGCTACCACCCTAACAATCAGATTGGAATTGAAATTGGGATTCAGTATCTTGACCAGTCAAGCTGGGGATTTCATTTTTTTTACCACATATGCTGTGATTTTATGTTAGTTGTAGACCGGAATCTAAAAACACACAAACACATGTAGTTTGTTTTCTGTCTTAGAGAGCTGGAAGATGGAAGGTACTGCGCTTGTGATTCCAGACTCCTCCGATGAGAAAACGAGCCACTTTCATTTGGTGAAATGGACCAACAGCCTGCTGAAGACAAACTTCAGAGATGTGCAAGAGATGGGTTCAGGTGATTTACCAGTATGCACAACACATGTAGTTATGTTTTATCAGTTATAGTAGCCCATGATGACGTCCT
Organism: Microctenopoma steveboyesi; assembly: GCA_032359275.1. NCBI lineage: Eukaryota > Metazoa > Chordata > Actinopteri > Anabantiformes > Anabantidae > Microctenopoma > Microctenopoma steveboyesi. The sequence continues at coordinate 17,208,976 of JAUMHF010000024.1, forward strand.
CTCTGAGAAGTTGATTGGCTTTAACTGCTTGTCTTGTGATAAGAGAAACCGCTGTATTTATAATCTTTGAGCTCACAGTGATTTATGAATGTAACTCAATCACTTTGGTTTGAAGTTTGGTTTTACTCATGGTGAAACTCTGTTTACTCATTCTGACACTTTCACAAGCACAATGACGCCACTGTTGTGAAGAATCAACAGGAACTACAATATATTTGTCATTGACCAAACTTAATTTTGTTCATCAATTGATAAAAATAAAATGAATAATGGTCTGCATAACAGTCAGTGGGCCAGAACTACGATTTGCAGGAATACATAGCACAAACTAAAGCAGTTGGATGGGGAGCTGTGTAGAGAATCATGGTCACAGCTGCTTACATCTCAGTTCTGTACACCATCTCTACTGCGCCTGCAGAACAGCTGGACTGCTCCTCTCTACATTATTCCAGAAGATGGGGTCTAAAGTGTCTTTATGTGCATTTGATCCTACAGGTGCATGTCACTGTCAGATCATGGATTGCATTTTTCCTGGTTCGGTTGCCATGACCAAGGTGAAGTTTGATGCACAAGAGGAGGAGGACTGTAAGCATAACTTCAGTCTTCTCCAAGAGGCCTTCACCAAGAGTGGTATTGCAAGGGTATGTACTTCTCTGGTGGAATAGGATTCCTTTTTGTTGTTCTGTTTAATTTACACAAGAGGGTAAGGAGCTTTTCAAGAAATGGAAAAACACCACAGGTTAGTCAAGATAGTTTATTGTAAAGTGGAGGGAAGAAGAAGGCGCCAACAGGTCATGTCTGTGATAAGTGAGTAAATAGGTTATCTATTGCTGATGGATCTAGGAGAAAACAAACAGATGTGTAAATACCTTCATGAGTCAATAGATTATGTAGACAACGGGCTGGTCAGGTGAGGTATCAGCAGCAAGTCTTCTGGCACTGCGTTAAAAAAAGTTAGTGGTAAATCATCTTGGAGAAGACCAACACAGCGTATAGGAGCCAATAGCGGAACAAGATAGTAAAGGAGTGCTTCATGACATCCAGTGCATAACTCTGAATCCCAGTATTTATGGTTCTGTAGCTTCATATTTAGTATTTAATTCAACTTGTGTAATGAAATTCAGGCAGGTGTAGGTATTTTTTAAGACAAATCTCTATAGAACAAAATTTTATTTCATGGTACTGTCTTACTTTACTCATTCATTTTTTTTGTCTCCATTAAGACGATTCCAGTTGAGAAGCTCATACAAGGGGATTTTCAAAACAACTTTCAGTTCCTGAAGTGGTTGAAAGTTTTCTACACAGCAAATGTGAAAAGTAAAGAATATGATCCTGTGAAAGCACGGAACAGCTATAATATCAGACCTATTATGGCATCTCCAAAATCACGTAAGTGTTCATTTTTTTCCACTTTGGCAATTGTTTCTAACAACAAACTTATATTGTATCTTGTGCACTAAACATTTTTCTCCCCTTTTGTCAGGGAGCTCCAAACTGGAACCAGACACGAAAGAGAACGGTGAAACCACAAGAAAGTTCCCGTACACCGAGAAGTGGAGGGATACGTTTGGGTGGGCTGAATGTAGTACACTTGGAGAGCACCAAAGCTCAGAACCACTGCCGTGTAGCGACGCAGCAATGCGATTCATTCACAAACACTGTTACACAGGCTCTGCCAAACATGAAAAGGTGTCCGAACATTTTGCACGCTGTAAGCTAGGACGGCAGTATCCCAAAGACATTGCATCTGTTTGCCAGAGCACTCCCTACTGTGTATACATTTATGAAGGGGTAGCCGTTGGTAAGGACGACACTGTTTCCGTGATTCTCATTGGCTTTTTTGATGTCGTGTCCTGCAAGCACTGCGTTCGATTTCTAGATGCTCTTGAGTCAGTAGATGATACAGGAGATCAAATGGCATCAGCGGTGGTGGAGGCCATGAGTAAATTTGGGTTATCCACAAATAAACTTGTCGCCGTTTATTGTGACAGTGATGGCAAGGCCTCAGAGCAGATGTGCTCACAACTCAAGGAACTCAACCCAAATATAGTAGCCCTAGGACGGCTTTACACCTTTGCTGATGCTGCTTGCCGTGCTGGGCTGAAGCAGCTCTCCAATCAAGCCCAGGAGCTGATGGCAGACATCCAAGCCTACCACTCCTCCGGTCCTACAAAAAATAACAACCTCAGTGCTCTTTTTGGCTCAGACGTCACTCCATCATATACATACTTCAGCTCTTGTGACGAGGATGATGACAAAGCCAAGTTAATCTGCACTAAGCTGCAGGATCCCAAAGTCAGGGCAACATTAATGTTCCTGGAGCAGGCCCTGAAGCCTCTGCAGTCTTTTCAAAGGCATCTGCAAACATATGTGGAAGTTCCGCGCGTTGACATGCCGCTCATCTTCCAGGAGGCCAGTAACCTGCTGTGCACGTACACCTCCTACTTTCTTCATCCACAAGCTGCCGCTCGCTTCCTAAAGGAACACGACCACCAAATCCTTAGGAACAAGAAATTCCACCTGTCAAGCCCTGAGCTCCATCTGGGTGGGAAAGCCGTGGAAGACTTCTTGAATGAATCTGGGGCTGCAGAGAAACTGCCATTGTTGAAAGCGGAGGTTCTGTCTTTCTACGTAGCACTCACTACTTGCATTGCAGAGGAGCTGCCTCTAAGTGACGGGGTGCTCAGGAGTATAGCTCAGCTGCTGGACCCTGACAGCAGGCTGAAGGTGACAGGAAAAGCAGTAGGGGAACTAGGGACCAAGCTCGGGCTCTGCAGCTCCCCCGATGAGGCCAGCCAGCTCACGAGTGAATTCCTCGAGTACCAGCTGGCCGGGGAGGGAGAGAATGAAGACGGGGAGAAGGACAAGTCGGCAGTGGTGTCGCTGGAGAAACACTGGGCCAGTGTCCTAAAGGAGACCAAGCCAACCTCTGTCCTCAGGAAGCTTGTGTTGACCCTGCTGTCTCTCCCCTGCCCTCCACTTAATGCTCAGCAAGTATTCACTCGGGTATGTAAATGCAGGAGCTGTTTCAGCATCTGTTATCCGTGTTAAGTTTCTAATTGCTTTTCTGTACTTGCTGTGTTTCCTGTCTCAGGCCTTTGAAAATGAAAGTAGCTCAATGTCATCTGAGAGAGTGGTCTCAACAGAAAGTGCGGGTGACATCTCATCTGACAGCAGTGACAGCACCAACAACACAGACTCCACACATCACACTAAAGTTAAGCAGAAACATACTCTGTTAGGTAAATGAAACATATTTGTGTCTTTCTTCATTCAATTTAATAAAAAAATCACTTTTCAGAGTACAGGTGTGTGCAAGACGTCTGCATTTCATGAATACACTTTCTCTTTCTAGAACTGAATGGCCTTAAAGTGAAAGTGAAGCCATGTGTAGTCCGCCTTAAAAAGCTGAATCGTAAGAAAAATCATTTTTACTCTTTTATTTGCATATTTTAAGACACAGTACCTTTTATTAAATACATTTTTATTCTTCCACATATATTTGTGACTAGCTTGGCTTTTAGTTTTAATACAGTTAATGCTTCTCTGAACACTTTAACTCCCTGTGATACAACATGTTCTCTTCCCTTTCAAAGAGCTAAATAATGATTGCGACGCTATACCTGGACAAAATGCTGCCTCAGAGGACGAGGTAAACATTATTCTTCTCTGCCTCGTTAAATGGAAATGAAGCAACTCTGTTTAAAACGTGTAAAAGTTGTTTGACCATAAATGCTGAAGATGGATAGATTAGAAATTAGAATTCAAACCTTTTTACCTGCTCATTGCTCTTCACCTGTCTTTTGTGCGTGTGAGCATTATGGGTACTCATGACACATGCCTTTGCACATGCTTGATATTAGAGTTTTTAATGAGAGTGTGTTGTCTCCCAGAGGACCACTAGGGGAAATTTTGGATGGGAAAGCAGCTTACGCCAGAAGCCACAGGCTCGTACAATGTTCCAAGCTGGTGCTGGCACCTGGTACAAACTCCCAGATGTTGATAAGGACAGCAAGAAGGATCTGGAGTCGCAGGATGTGAGGGTAGGTATATTACCAGTGAAGCCCTTCTGGAAATAACCAGAAATGACTAAATGATTTACTTCACAACACATTGATTTAAAAGTTAAATGTAGTCTGCGTGTTGTTGCTGTTTGTTAAAGACGGATCAGAAAGACTCAGAGACAGTTTTTTGTGGAGTCAACATCATCAGGCCTGTAGTAAAACACTGTTGCTAAAGCAAACTGCAGTATGTAGCTCTGATGGAGTTTCCTTTCAAACACAAAAGTTATGATTAAACTCATTTAATGTGCTCTCGTGTGCTTTTCCCTTTTTTATTGCAAGTATATTAAACCCAGAATTCAACCCACAGTAAGCGTGGATGTAAATCTTGGCGTGTTAGCGCCACGTGTTGATAAGTGGAATAGTTTCACTCATGTGCTCCTTGAAAAAGCTAATTAATAACCAGGTTAAGCATAAACGTGGATTAGAAATGCATTGACTGGGAAAAATCTAGCTGGAGAAATAAGATTTCACAGATAGTAGAAACCAGGCTTCCCGTTCTCACGACAGTTCAGAAATCAGCTTCCTCGAGAAAGCCGATTGTAACCTGACTGCATATTGTCTAACCACTGCCTGAAATATACAAAACAGCGACTCGCTCAGAGAAAAATCAGCCAATAGTTCACCTGTTTTTGTTTTTCATTGCTCCACATTGTTATGTGACCACGGGACTCTCGGACCAAACAAAGCATTTGAAGAGACGTTTTTTCAGACCAAATCAAATGAGTGTCATGTATTATTAGTCGATAATATTATGATTCTTAGTTGAAGTTGTAATTGTTTAATTAAATCTTTACCAGAAATATGAAAACTGTACATTGAGCAATATCTCAAATCCCATCACACCCCCCCCTTTAAATCATGTAGACCCCACTTGATTCACAACCTCGGTAATTTGCCTCTGGCAGGTGAAATCCTGGATGGTAAAAAGTTCTTTGTCTCGTCTTCGGTTTGTTTTGAAATCTGTGCACAGATTGGCACCTGAGCACATTCTCTTCTCTGCCCCTAATCTGCACCTGGGCATTGACACAAAAGTCTCAAGATGTACATGATTTGTTCTGTTTATTTATCTTTTTTATCTGGTTGTATTTAATGTGTAGAGGATTTGGTTTTAGACTGACACTCTAATTTGTTGTCTACGGTGTCACTTTAAACAAAGTGAATGAAAAGCCTCATTTATTACGTCCTTTTGACACATTCTCATATTGTCACCTTAACGAAATATCAAACTGTATTTCTTACAGTAACATTTGTATTTGTAAGAAATAAAAGAAATAAGTTCTCGCCTAAATTACTTTATATCGTTTACACTTTTTTAAATTGTAACTGTTGAATTTCAGGCAGAGGAGTCACCAGAATCACCATCCAGTAAAAACACAGCAGGAGGACGACAGAAATGCGTCTACAAGGTAACATGGTACAGTTACAGCGGGAAAAATCACACATTATAATCTGACTAACATCATGTCATGAAAAAAATCCGTCACGTTTCGTCTGCTTCGAGTAGTTTTCAACAGTGTGTGCTTGGTTGTTTTCGGATTCCCGCAGGATGGGAAAGGGTTTCTGACTGGAGAGCTGGTCTGGGGAAAAGCGAAGGGGTTTTCCTGGTGGCCTGGCTTGGTGATGCCTTGGAAATCCAACTCAGCTCCCCTGGGTATGCGGCGGGTGGAGTGGTTTGGAGACGGGATGTTCTCAGAGGTTAGAAGAACAGTGCGTGTGTTTGAACACTGCTTTGGTTTTGAGGTGGATTTGTTCACTGTTGCTTCGTGTTTCAGATCCACACAGACAAGCTGCTGGCGTTTAGTAACTTCACTTGGTGCTTCTGCAAAAACTCATTTGCCAGCTTGCCCGTTTATAAGGAAGCCATCTACCAGGTCATTGAGGTAAGACACAAAATCTCTCAAAACCTTTAGTACCAAACCTCGTACCACTGGTTTGGTAACGGGTGGTTCTTTAGTTTGAGGTTTAGGTTGAAGTCAGTTCTAACAAACACGTGTCATAAACACACAGTTTCTTTCACTATTGTGGTGAAAAACTTTTTTTACTGGACATTTATCGGTTGAGTGAGAGGAGATTTAGTTAATGGATAATAATTAATTATGATGATTTATCAGCGTGTCTGATCCTCCACTTTTTACTGAATAATATCAGAGGTCATATTTCCACATGTGCCCGTGTCTGGCGGATTCAATCACTTTAGAAAAGGTGTTTCAGAAATGCTTCACCACCAGCAAATGCTCCAGAGTGTGACCGCACCTGTAATCTGTAGTTGGCAGGTGAGCGTTGTGGGAAATCTTTTACTAAAGCAGGAGGAAATAAAGAAAAGGAACTGAAGCTGATGCTCGACTGGGCCTATGAAGGTTTTCTGCCTACAGGACCTGACGGATTCCTGCCTGTTGGTATGTGCACGTTAATATATCCTACATGCGTAATGTGCTGTGTATTCAATACAGAACACATTAGAACATTTTTTCTTAATGACTGGTTTTACAGCCTTTTTTTCTTAGAATTTAAACCTTTAATTTCGTGTTCTGATCTCCTAGGCTCTGCTGCAAATCTTGAGACCTCTGACTCGGCTCTGTCTGACTACCAGCCTCCAGCAAAAAGAAAATATGTGTCTAAAAATAAGGCAAACGTAGCTGCCATTACCAATAACAAAGGTATGTATTATATTTGTCCACAAACAGAATAACACGCTCATGAGAGTAAGCATTACTAGGCTCTGTGATATGTTTCATCATTTATTTTACTGCATGTCATTTGTTTTGTGGTCATTTACTTTTCAGAATCAATAAAAGAAAAGATCAAACAGAAAGGCAAAACAATTGAGGGTAAGTTTGTGAGATTACAAGGTGATTATTAACGTCTCCCAGTGTGAATCTAAAATTCTTAAATCTGAGTTAATGATTTGTAATTTCAGATTTTTGTTTGTCTTGTGGATCGTCTGAGATTGAAGTGCAGCACCCATTGTTTCAAGGTGGTCTGTGTCTTAGATGCAAGGTAACCTCACACCCTCAGTGACCTATCTTCATCTTTTTCAATGTGGTCTGCTTCACCGGCTGCTCCTCCATTCCATCCCAGTTTGTCAGTGTCTAAACTCCATCTGAAACACAGCTGCCATTAACATCCCAAACGCTGCAACAACCATGTCGCTGTTTGCAGGAGAACTTCACAGAAACGCTGTATCGCTACGACGAAGATGGCTACCAGTCGTACTGCACCGTGTGCTGTGCCGGCTCAGAGGTCATTCTGTGCAGCAACGCCAGCTGCTGCAGGTAAACGCTGCTCAGGCCAACGACTCAGTGTTTGTAGTTCATCACTGTAAGCCCTTGTTTACACTCTGAGGAGTGATCTCTTACAAAAAGGAGGATGGAGAGTTCAGCCCCAGATCTATTTAAGGTTATCATCAAGTCAGACTTTCAGTCATGAGACTGAAAAAGTCTGTTCATCAGGTAAAATACAGGGTTTAATGTGTATCTAAGACCTTCTTCTTATTAGATCAAGACGCTTTGCTATTTATCACGTAGCAGTCATATGTCCTTCGTGTCCTCCTTAAATTTCCCCTTGTAGCATGTTACAATATATTTATCCAATGGATTAGCTCGCAAATAACCAGCCTGTTAAGTTTAGTAACGTATATGACTGGCTGGAGAAATCCCTCTGAGCAACATTTACACTATGTAAAATGTTTTCAATACATATATTTATAGTAATATACAAATAATAACCCATAATAAACAATATTAATTCATAATAAATAAATAAATTCAGTGAAAGGAAAACTGCTGATGTGGTGGGACATGCATTTGGGATGTACCCAGTGAATAAAGCTGCAGGTTACAACTTGAACTTGTTATGTTAGCCTGAATTTATTGACATGGCATTAAAATGGATTATGCCAATTAAGCTGCTGGCAAGTATTTTACAGCTGAAGGGTTGGATGTACAGACAAAAGGCTAAAACTGCAATATCTTCATTATGTGTCTGCACATTTAACATTTTCTCACTCTCCCACTCGTGTTTGCGGCGTCTCACAGATGTTTCTGTAAGGACTGTCTGGACATCTTGGTGGGTGCGGGAACTTTTGAAAAGCTGATAGACATTGACCCCTGGAGCTGCTACATGTGCAAACCGTCAGAGTGTGAAGGAAATCTGAAACTCAGACCCAACTGGCACGTCAATGTTCAAGACTTCTTTGCCAACACCAGTGCCATGGAGTTTGTACGTATCACACTTTGATTCTACTAAAGACGTCAGCTTTATGCTCATTTTGAGGCTTTCCCCCATACTTCTAGACCAACAAGCTAAGACGAGCTAAGAGTAGGGTTAAACAGTGTTGGATTAATTCAGAAAGAACTACTGGCTCGCTTTGATGAGGCTATTTAAACATTATTCCTGCTACATGCTGTACGGCTCATGGCTGACGGGTTGGTTTCTGAAGCAACTGTCTCCAGCTGCACTGGCATTGAAATCTGCCTGTTTCTCGCTTCATCACAGGAGCCTCATCGAGTTTACCCCTCCATCCCCGCTGATCAGCGCAGGCCACTGAAGGTGCTCTCACTCTTTGACGGCATCGCAACAGGTTGGTTCATCAGTCATGCACCAAGACCAACTCATTCCGTCTTTGTCTGTACGACAAAGCGCGGATTCTTAACCTGCGTTTAACTGCTGTGGCATCACGACAGGATACCTGGTGCTGAAAGACCTCGGCTTCAAGATCGAGCGCTACATTGCTTCAGAGATTTGCGAGGATTCGATTGCTGTGGGGATGATTAAGCATGAGGGAAATATCGAGTACGTGAATGACGTCCGCACCATCACCAGGAAACACGTGAGTAAAATCCAACCTCAACTTCACTTTACTGATTCTTGTCAGTTTGTGTGACACCACAGATGTTGAGAACTGTAAACAAGTAGTTTAGAGCACAGTTTTTGTAATGCTTGTAATTGTGTGTGGCAGTTAGCTGAATGGGGTCCATTTGATGTTCTGATCGGAGGCAGTCCGTGTAACGACCTGTCCATGGTCAACCCTCTTCGGAAAGGATTATTTGGTATGAAGCTTCTATATTTCTGTACACGATGAGCTCTGAACAAGGAGTTGATGTGATAGATGGGTGTTCTTCTTTAATCCCTTGTTTTTACTCTGTTTTTCCTGCAGAGGGCACTGGAAGGCTCTTTTTTGAGTTCTACCGCATATTGACGTTACTGAAACCGAAGGAGGACGACGACCGTCCGTTCTTCTGGTTTTTTGAAAACGTGGTTTTCATGAGTGCTAATGACAAGTCCGATATCTGCAGATTCCTGGAGGTGATTATATTTGTTTACTGTTCAGAGCCCGATGGGGAGAGACAGACACGCTGCTTTCAGTTAATTACTCATTATCCGCCTTTTTCTTCTCCAGTGTAATCCAGTTCTGATTGATGCAGTTAAAGTCAGCCCTGCTCACAGAGCACGGTACTTCTGGGGAAACCTCCCAGGCATGAACAGGTATTTACTAATACACAGGAATATTCTTTTGTTTGTCTTCCCAAAAAAGTTTATATGACAATCTGCATTTCTCTTCAGACCTCTGGCTAGATCTTTAGACAACAAAGTGATTCTTCAGGATTGTTTGGAAACTGGACGCACGGCAAAGGTAGAAACGTTTAGTTTGATGTTTTGGATGAGATTTACCTGTTGTAATTCAATCTCGCTGAAACACTTCTATGTATCCAATGTGGTGTTTGCGCGGGATTGACTTTCTCTTTCTCACTTCAGGTCTCATGTTGTGATTTATGCAATAAATACTGACAAATAAAAATTTAAATATGAAACCACCCTGATTCTGATTTGTTGCATCTTCATGCAGTTTGAGAAAGTACGCACCATCACCACAAAGTCTAACTCCATAAAGCAGGGGAAGATGGGACTGCTGCCTGTCACCATGAACGGCAAGGAGGACTACCTGTGGTGCACTGAAATGGAACAGTAAGTGTATCTGACATCACCTCTTTACCATGTTCATCGTGTCATTTTGTCAAGTTCTACGGAGCATTTATTGGATTTATATGATTCTTCTGTAAGACAGAATACATGTGTGTGAATGAGAGGGAGACAGGTGGAAACGTGCAAGAAGAACAAATAGTGAAGCAGCAAACAACAACAATGGATGGAGCACAAGAGTGGTGGAGTAGAGTACAGGGATGGTGGAGTGGGTGGAGACAAGTGTCAGGGGTGGTGTCTGACAGAAGGATAGCAGCAAGAGTGAAAAGGATTTTCAGGTAGTGGGAGTAAGACCTGCTAGGACTGTGTGGTTTGGAGACGATGGTACTGACAAGAGTGACTGACCAAAGGTGTCAGAGCTACCTCTCCTGCTTAAGAAAGAATATCATATGTTTTATTAACGTTATAAATCATGTTTTTGATGTGATTGACTTGTTTAGAGTCTTTGGTTTCCCCAAACACTACACGGACGTGAACAACATGGGACGGACGCAAAGACAGAAAGTCCTGGGTCGCTCGTGGAGCGTTCCCGTCATTCGTCACCTCTTGGCCCCGCTGAAGGATTATTTTGCATGTGAATAACGACTGTGGATCAGCAGTGGTAAACCTACTGCCTCATTCCGCCTTGAATTAGTAGGTAGCTCAACTCTCCTGTCTCCTGTTTAGCATCTAATATTTCGTGTGTGTTCATAAGAGCCTTCGATTCTATGACTAGTCAGTCATGCACCTCCGCTATCACCAGCAGACACACACTTTTTTCAGGTTTCCTCTGACAAACGATGGTGCTTTGATCAAACAAAACCTCCTCAAAACATGGTGCTGTATCACGAAGTGGCCTCAGGTTGTCTGGTCCATCGGTGCTAACGGGGAGTAATCATTCCTACAGGATCCTGACATTGTTCAGAATAAAGTGACAAGTAAGAAAGCTGCAAAAGCTTCTGTAAATCAGCTGCAAAAAAGAAAACGACTCAGAACTCACTGTGCACTACCTGCTCAGGAACGGTTAGCGACTAACATTTAGCAGCTAAAGAGGTTCCTCTCGGGTAGAGATTAAACCAGGACTTAAAATGGTGAAAGGACTAGTTTTTCATAACCAAGCTTTTAAAATCTACATATTTGTCGTTTCTACGGTGTCATATTAGATTTTGTGTGGTCTGTTGTGTGTGTGCGCGTCATAATACCAGATCACCAACTGTTAGACTCAGCGAACCTAGAGAGGGCTCCTAAAATTACCTTTTGACACAGGCCCCAGGTCTCTACCTCAACACTGATTTATCGTTTTGAATCTACAGTTCCGCTTTTTACCTTTTTGTTAATTTATATAAAAAAGTGTTTTACTTTTTCTTCTTCATTCATATATTATGTTTTAGGGCTGATCTAATCTAATCATGTTCATCACCAGCTGTGAATTGAATTTTTTTAAATCCAATGAGTTGATCAACTATCCAGTTTTTAATGTCCCCTTTAAAACATTTTATCTAAATCTCACCATGACCCTCAGGAGGGTTGGTCTACAATAACTTCACTGGTTTGCATTTTTAACATTTGTCATATTTTAAGATTATTCATACAAGATGAAAAATATCTTGTCCCTAATAATTGAGAACAAACTTTTAACAATATTTTTAATGGAGTGTTTCTATTGCTGAGGTGAGAATTAAACAGTGTGCTGTGTCTTATTCTAATGAACAGGGAATGTAATGGTTTTGCATGTTTGAAACCTTTCATTAATGAAAGTGTGCACACTATTTAAAAAAAAAAGTGAAAAATGCGAGGCTCAGTGCTTTGCTTTAGTAGAAAAATTCCAAAGCAATGCATAAAAAACAAGCCCCAATAAAAAGTGTAATCAAAAGCTTGTAGATATCTTTAAAGAATTTAGGACATTTCTGAGGAAGAAACTAGCTACAAATGTATTTATTGAAAATGATGAGTAAACAATATCATCATTATCCAAACTACAGGACAATACAATTTTGATTCTTAAATTTTTTTGTCATTTATTGTGCAGAAATCTCAAAATATCTGATGCGTCCAGTTCCTCAAATTTTGTTGATCTAACAATTCAGGCTAATTTGTAGATGCTGGTATGGTCCTTTAAATGTCAACAAGATCTTGATGCAACAATCGTTTGCAAGACTGTAACATCTGTGTTTGAGTGTTTGGTGTGATTTTAATTGACTTTAGTTTCTGTGACTCTTGTAAAACATGCACAGTCCTGTCCGGGTGTCTGTAGCAGTCCACATGTTGTAGACAGACCCACATCAGGACTCAGCTTTACCTCACTGATTCTCCAGACGGTGCTACGCTAACAGTGCTAACTGTATTGGTTTTGGTTTGTTTATTTGTTTTTACATCTACTTTTCATAGGCACAAACTAAAAGTGAACTTTTCTTGTACAAGTTGTTGTTTCTGTGTGTCTTTATGGGAAAGACGTGATGTGAGGGAATATTAGTGTGATGTTCAGTTCCTTAGGTGAAAACAACAAAATTTGGGTCATCATGAATAAATGTCCATATGAGGGAGAGCTAAATGTTGCCACTGATAAACCTCTTGAGAGAACCATAACCTGGATGACCGAGGAAATCCATAGACATATGAGGGATTTTACTTTGGAATAATTAAATGTTGTCACGTGTTTTTTCTTTAATATCTCAGATCCTGACTAATTTAGTCTTTTTCATGAGCCAAATGCCTAATTTTGACTTATTTTAATATTTAATCATGGCAGAAACACAATTCAGACCCTGAACCTTCTTTTTAAAATGTGTACACAGGTACTTCTCTTAGTCACTGAATATTTAGAAAAACATGATACAAAACAATTGGATCTTCGTAGTGCTACATAATCAGTGGATGGAATAAAGTCTACACTGCTCATCTGTCTGGCTTGCTTTGTTACATCAATATATGTTGAGTGTTAAAGCAGAAATAACTGTATATATGATATATTCCAACACGTCAATGACATTTCAAGTGGATTAGATAAGATTACCTTTTTCATCACTCTATATAAATTTATAATTATTATTTGTATTAATATAATTAATTTAGTTAATGCCCTGGAGTCTCTGGTGAGTCATGAGACAAAATAACAGAGACAGAAGACCTTCATGTGCTGAATTCATGCTCTGCCGTTAAACCTCATTTCTTAACATCTACTTAGATATTTTCTTTACAAACTTTTTTTTTGTTTTGTTTATTTAAATAATGGCTAAAATGTCACTTGGCAGACGATGCAATTTCCCAGGGTTTCATCATCCTTTCCATCTGAGAGGGAGTGGGACTCTGGTTGCTTGGTTTTATGTCCAGTTTTTTTGCATCCGGCACTTCCTTTCCCTCCTGAACCAGTCGCATCACCTCTGCAAAGGAAAGTTTTGTTGCCTCCGTCTCTGTAGGCAGATTTTTGGTGTTATCAGGATCACAAGATGTCCTCTGGTCCTGCAGCTCCTGGCTGCAGAGAGTGTGTTTCGCATGAGGAGGAGACCTCCACTCTTTGTAGCTGGTTCGGTCTATGGGCTCAACAAACCTGGATCAGAGAGTGTGGGATCAGGTATGAAGTCACAGTGCAGCCGAATTTAACTAGTTTACGTACTTGTATAAAACTGAATCAGACTAAAAACATACACTTCTCATATTGGTGATGTCATACAGATGCGTGGAAAAGTAAACATTTGGGGTGGTATTCATGAATAATTTGTCACAAGTGTGGAAAGACGAACTGCAGATTAAATAATATACTTCCGTCTGTAGCTCATTAAACAGCCAACTGATGATTTACTGTTGGTAAAAGAAGCTGCACAGCCGCTACACACCTGTTATAGAAGAAGAGCTTCATGTCCAGCTGCTTGGTTTCGTCCCCACTGCTGCTGGACTGCTCTAAAAGCTTCAGTCCGTCCCGAAACCTCGGATCAGCCTCGAAGTCATAGGAGTCAAACCTGAAGAAAGCTGGCTCCATCTCAGCTCTGATGTCCGTTTATTTACATGACTCCAATCTGATCCGAGAGACACACTTCAGACAAACGCCGGAGCACTTCCGTCTCAGTTTGTATTTGACAACAACAGAGCGAGTGAAGAAGGTAACGCTGGTGATTAGAGAGCAGAGCTGCGGGCGCGGCGCCCCCTGAGGTGAGCTCTAGTACTGCAACTCAACGCAAGGTATTTTTGTGTGTTGTGTATTTAAAACTATTATAAAATACATACATCCCGTGTAATTACGGAAGGTTCATTTACAGATGTTAAAATGTCACCTTTGTCATACACACATTGTAGTTGTTTTACTCACCAGTCTGTAATGTGCTTTTAATCAGTGTTACAGTGAAACTGGGTTTAAATCAGCTGAGGCTACTCCCACGTTCTAGGCTGCATGTGTGTGTAAGAGGATGAACATGTGTTGTTAAGCTGAAACGTGACACCGTGTTATTGTGCGACTCCTCCACTGGCTTTGTCCTTGGCCACAGTGGGCCAGCTGCTCATCGCAGCGACTGAAGTCAAAGTATTTCATCTGACCTGCTATAAGAACGTGAACTTCTCTCACAGTAAATGTGACTGTAATGTCCAGCGGCACGAACGTGCTTTGATGTGCTGCATGGAGTCTTTTTAGTTACAGTGAAAGTCTAGAGAGGGAAGGAAGGAGAGAGATCATGCCCCCAACTGAGAAGGAAATCTTATCTTATTAACTACTTAGCAGTTACTTTTTCTTTTTTGAGCATATGACGTACTGTAATACCCAGCAGCCCTGTCCTGAAGCAGCTGATTACTACAGAGTAAACATAGCTTAAATAAAACAGCTGAGAGGTGACTGTGAGCCAAGATGCATATGTAGATAAATAAAGTTGCAATTATTTGTTTATTATCGTCATTTTATTCAGACTATTTATACTCTATACTATATAACATCGAGATAATACAAAATAGAGTTGAGGATCACAATGCAAGTGCAAAATACGTTTTACAGAAGGTTTAAATATGAAATAAACTTTGTAAAATTATATATTGTCTGTCAATACTGAAATCAAGATTAGCATTTAAAAGGAGAATCAATTCATTAAACCCCTGAAAATTACACACGAAGTCTACCAATACTCCCAGGCCGCCCCCCTGCAGTAAGGCAGGGTTTACAGCTAAAGATTTTGAATTCCTGCCCTGTGGCTCTGATTGCTCTTAGCTGTCCACAAGTATCAGCAAAGCTGCCTCTGTTGTTCTTGTTCCTCCTCTCGCTCACTCACGGCTGGAGTCTGCGGCTGCGGGAGCCGAGTATCTGTGTCGAAGGGGTTTGCTCTGGTGCGCCACTTGTCTCTGGGTGGAGCGAGATGGACGGGGTATGCAGAAGGTCAAGGTGCTGCTGGAGCCGCACTCGTAGTTTCCATCCTGCCCAGGAAGAGAAGAGACAGAGAAACGTA
>JAUMHF010000024.1:17228864-17241752 GCA_032359275.1 Microctenopoma steveboyesi
AAATTACCAATTAGTGAGTAGGATGTCGGTGAAGATAAATGTTTTTTTGCAGTTTTATCTTGAACTGACAGATTTGTCATGTCCAACAGAAAACATCACAAAGAGTCCAGCAGCAGTGTCAGTCTCTGAAATGTTCGTCCTCCTTCACGTCTATCTACAGTAGACTCTCCTACGTCCTCCTAGATTAAGTAATCTAAGTGGATTTCCCTGTTGGGATCAAAGAGACTAGCAGGCAGCTGTCTCAGATGAGTGGACCAGACTGAGCTCGTGCCAGAGCACAGAATCCTGGATTAAACCGGGCACATGCCACCAGAGTGCACAATCATTATCACATGAGCTGCAGAGGCAGGAGGAGCTGCAGGAATAAAAGGTGAAATGGAAATTCAATCTCTGTCAGGGTGCGGTGAACACCACTTGATGAAAGTGTGTACGCTGCTGTTTGTAGGTCAGTGTGTCGCCATTCTGTGTGGCGTAGGACACAGGGATCCAGCTTTAGCTCAACAGAAGTAGAAACAGAGAACGCTAAAGTCTATTTTTGTAATCTCTCGCCTCGACATTCACCCTTTCCTTTTTCTTCTGTCCTCTCAGCTGAGGATCTCAGCTGTGCCTGGAGTTCGGGCTTCAGCATACCAGGCCGCTTTACTCCGCTCAGGCACTGGGCAGCTGTCTGCCGAGCCCCTCACTCGTATCAGTGATCTGAACCGGGGTCATGTGTCGCCTGACATCAGGGTAGCTGATGGGTGAGGGGACAACTCTGTGGGATGGCTGCAGCTGTGTGTGGTAATAAAGAGGAGGATTCCTGAGCAGAGGGATGGAGGTTTATGGAGCCTGTCAATTTTTAGACTATTTCAATCCCCCTCCAGAGCTTCTCCAGAATCTACTGGAACAGAGAACGTGCTGGTCTGCGTTTAATCAGCTTCCTCGGAAAAACACACAGTAGACCAAAAGTTGAGAGCTGAAGTTTGAAGGTTCTAAGGGGCGGTTCTGTTTCAGTGTTTTACCTCTCTGAATTTCTCCACCTCCGCCTGTAAGACCTGTTTGGTCACCTCCAGTTTCTGTATTTTCTCGCGGAGTGCCTCGTTTTCCCACTCCAACTGAGAGTTCTTCTTCTGCACTGCCTCCAGCTCACTGCACAGCCGGAAGGAGACGTTCTTTGCAACCTGCAAGCAAAGCATAGAGCCAGTGTATCACAGCTCCATTTATGAACGGGTTGTAAGCTGTGCTCCGTCCTTCCTACACAAGAGCAAGACCCAGTGATTAGAACACAAAACCACGACAACTGATGCAGCTTTTGTCTCTTGGTAGTCATTTTTTGACTTCCCTTTTCTCGGGCCCCTGCACCTCTCAGTAATCCGCCCATGGTTCCAGTTATTGTATCTGTACTCATTAGCATTGTTTTATAGAGGCTCTCGGCAGCAACTGGCAGCAAAGCTGAGAGACTTCGTAGGAAAATGCTTGCAACAGGAATTTCCCATGTGAGTGGATGGAGGGGGTGAGGCTGTTGGGAATCCTACACCACCACACACACCCCGGGGAAACAGCACAGAGTCTCATTTTAACTAATCAGTGCTTCAGATAAAGATTACTGGCCTTTTACGTTGCCTCGTGATGGAGAACAACTCGCCACGTAGTTACACTATATGGTAAAAACATGATGAAGCATGGTGAAGACAGTGGAACCTAATTACATTTTTGTAGCATGGGCAGGAAGTCATTTACAGGGCAGCAACCAGCCGTGACTCAGGGCGCTGTCAACTGATTACAGTCCTTCGGTGCCTATGAACAACTTTGTGACTGTTTAGTCTCCTAAAACGAGCTAAAGCTTTGTGGTACTATCAGGAAACATTCACTTTGATGTAAACAACTGGAACGGCGGTGATTCAGTCAAAAGTCAGATTTCTGAGAAACAGCCGGAGAAACTGGTGGTAAATGAGTTTTAACAGGACCACATGGCCACAGATGCAGAGGGGAGGAGGAGAAAACGATGAACTGACCCTGATATCGTGCTCCAGACTCCTGACCAGCTCCCCGTCCACCTGTCCCGTCTGAGCCACGCGGATGCTGCGGCGCTCGGCCTTGCGGAGGCGGTACTGAAGGATGCGGCACGTCTTGTTGGCCTGCTCCAACTGCAGCCGTAGCTGCTGCAGCTGGTGCACCTCCTCCTCCTGGAACATGTCTTGCATTTCCAGCATCTCACAGCGAAGCTCCTCTACCTCATCCTGGGACACATGAGACAGAAAGATCAGAAGTTTGTCATGCAGTTAAAACCTTTAATATCTAAGTGTGGATATTATTTTATAAAGTGTACTTTATTATTACAAGGGAAGCAAACACATTATTTGGTTTGTCTGACTGTAAAACGTTTGTTTGTGAGTGATGCTCATGTTCCCTCCCTCCAAATCTACAGATGTGTTAATATTAAAGTGAGTTACAGCTAATTAAAGGCATGCAGATTAATCCCCATGATCAATTGACACTGTCTCTTGTTTGGAGTGTTGTTACCATAATTAATTGACTAAAATGGATCCAACCAAACCTTTTCAAACAACACTGTGAAGTAGATTTATTGTGTATTTTCTCTATGTGAATTACAAATAAGGAAAATGAGTAACAACTCATAGTGTCTATTTATTGTCAAATGATATTTTTACTGTGATTATACTTACAAACATTTCAATATACCTGAGTATTTAATAACGTTTGAAGGATACCACTGTCTATTTTAAAGCTTAAAGTTAAATCACATTTCTGTTGCAGCCACTCTTGAGTACTTTATACTTTTGACTTGCAGCAATAAAAGTGTGGGAAAGGCTACTGATGCTGCCACGAATGGGTTTTAATGAGCAGAGACCGTTTTTTGACTTGAGATTTTTGCAGGAGAGCTGCTCCTCACTTGTCCCGCGGAACTAATGAAGACTGACATGACCAACACCAGCAAATCCGCTCTGCTGTTCCGAGTCTGGAGGGCTCCCTACCGGGACCCGCAAGCTGTTCAAGATCCCACACATTAATGATATCATGGAAACTAAAAGTTATGAATTACCGAATTGAACTATAAAAGTGAATAAACCTACTTTCAAATACTCGTTCTCCGATCTCAAATCTTCCACTTCCCTGACAAGATGGTCCGATGTTTCCCCCATCATCATCTCCATAAAGGCCCCTGAGGAGTTGAACAGACTGAGGACCCCTCCGGCAGCAGATTCTCTGTCTGCCTTTCTGGCTTTACTGTCGTCTTTCCCGTCACCTTCCGGGCTCTTGTACGCTCTCTCCAGTATCCAGCCTAATTCAGTGTCGCTGCTCGGAGACTCGTTCTGGATGCCCTCCGAGGTGCAGTCGGATATTTCTGAGCTGCTGTCTGAGGAGGAGAGTTTCCCTGACGGGCAGCCGGAGTCTTTACTGAGGTCCTCTGACGCGTTGCTGGCATCGGACAGCTTCCTCTGCGCTCCGGGGCTCCGCTGGCAGTCTGGGGCGGCGCTGGAGGAGACTTTCCCAGGACGCTTTCCCGTGGATTTAAGCTCCTTTGCGGTGTCGCACTGAGCTGACGACGTGTCCTTGGAGTGTGAGCCGGTTTGGGAATCTTGAGGAGTCGGTCCCTTCTTCTTCTTCTGTACTGAAACCTGTTGGGGCGTCCTGAGTAGCTTCTGGCTCCGGAGCGCATTCTTCGCGCTCTTGTCTCCGTCTCTGTTCATCTCAGTATTTTCAGGTGGGAAAATAGAAACGCAGCTTTTTAATTGAGCAGGATCACAATGGTGTCACATATATATAAATATATATATATATTAGTGTTAGCAGCTCACTGAGAGACGAGATGCATGTCACTGCTCTCCATCCTGACGACTGAGACTTTGTCATAAAGCGCGCAGAGAGAGAGAGAGAGAGAGAGAGAGAGAGAGAGGCGGAGAGTGACTAACGTAGTTTCCAAAATAAAATTGTTTGCTCTAATGTTTTTTGTTTTCTTTTGAACATAATCTAACATACATTTTCAACATTTTTGTCTTGCCTGTCATTAGTCTTGCTTGTGTCACAAAACATGCCTTAACAATTGTGATAAAATTAACTTTAATTTAATAATATTTAATACTTTGACGTTATACCAACATTTCTAGTTCAATCTAATTTTTTGTATTTTCCAATGGACATGAAATGAGGGAAACACAGATCATCCATCTATCCATCCATTATCTTAACCACTTGTCCTCGTGAGGGTGGGGGGGGGGGGGGTGCTGGAGCCTACCCCAGCTGAAAACACACATCATACGCTTTTATTTTAAAAAAGGAATTTCCGGTCTTATTGTGACTCTTGTCTCAAGTTGAGTGATGCCTCCTGCAACTTTTTTTGCGTTGAGTGTATATATTGCGCTGGCGAAACAAGTTCAAAAGTCCTACATAATTTAATTTTATTTGGATCCTTATCAGGTTATTGAATGATCACAACATGTCTCATTTTAAACCAAATGTGCACATGACTGAGATAATGTTAGTCTAAATTTTTCTAACCTGCCACCTTGTGGAGAACTTGAGTTTTAAGTCCAATCTTAAAACCAGAATCACGCAGCACAGTTTAGTGTGACTTAGTGTTCATCTACTAAACTAAGCACACATGTGGAAGTCTGTGGTTAGGAATAGCAGATGGCAGTGTGTCACGTTTATCTGATGGTTATTACTGGATTACTTTAGTATGTACTTTAAGTACATACTAAAAGCACTTTACTTGAGTTATTTAGCTACTTTACACGCTACTTTACCTTTTTTCAATGGTAACTTTTATACTTACAACCCCACTGTATATGTTTGACATGGATCATACATCTGAGAACTTTAGAGCAGGGATCACCTTTTGATGAGAGTTTCACAACTCGACATCTAAAGGGGCCATTTGTGTGACTGTAATTTGACTTTTAATACCTGCGGGGTGAGTATCAGTAACTGTACTGAGTGCTTTCACTGTGACGTATATACGCGCGAGTAAACAGCTGCGAGCAGACCACATTAAACTCCCGGCGGCCTTTTTTATTGTCACCTCATATCTTCTGCGTTCAAAATAGCTGCTGGATTCAACATCTGGCTGCGAGCTGATTGGCCGACGGACCTGTCAATCGCAGTGTCCTTGCCGCCCACTTCCGCCCATCTTCAGAGGCAGTTCACTCTTCAAATGTTTATGTTAGTAGAGCTTTAATTTCGCCCTTAGCTACAGGTATACTTACTCTAACCGTTTAAATATTCCTATCCGTGTTGGTGTTTGTTTGTCAGGGACTGTGTTGATAACGTTAGATGACTGATGCTGTCCAGTTTACGGTTTAACTCAGTGCAGCAGCGAAGCTAAAGGCTAGTTAGCCTCTCCGAAGGCTAACTCACTAATACCTGAGGCTTTTCGGGTAACAGAGCTATTGACAGCGAGCTAACAAGCTGTTATTCGTTTATTCGTAGCATACAGCAGATAGTCTGTGGCCTTAACCAGCACATGCAGCTGGTGTAACGAGCCTCCGTGTTGCAGGTTGTCTGTGATGCTTTGGGCTGCAGGGACACCGATGTTGGAAACGTGACTTCTGAGTAACGCTTAGTTACTTTCTCATCTCAGTATGAACAGCGAGGAGGAGTTTTACGACGCGGAGACAGGTGACACACGGAGAAACATGTTTGTTTTTATTTCCTCTGAAACCCTTACGTGACACCGTCCTCTCCTCTTGTCTCCTTTAGGGCTGGAGTCAGATGATTCGTGTGAGGTCAGTTTTAAAGATGCTCTGGTGTTTGACAACAAGCAGGTGACCGATGGCCGCGCTGCACAGGAGAACGGAGTGTGGGAGCGCAGGTGAAAAGTCATGCAGAAGCGTGGCATGCGTGTGTGTGTGTGCAGATGTAGGAATAGTTTGGATGCAGCATATGTTGCAAACCTGCTTCAACAGTGTCCTTTAACTGTCTGACCGAGGATGTGAAGTAAATCAGGGGGAGACAACACACATCTAACGCTGTACTTCCAACGTGGGTTTCAACTGTCTGTTAATGGGAAATTGGGGGAGTTGAGGCAGGATCTGGTAGACAAATAAAACTGCTTATTTATTTGTCAGAAAGGCAGAGAACAACACCTGGACAGCACACTGCATGAGTGATGGTGCAAAAGCATGGCCCCAAAACTGCAGAGCAACATCTGGATTCACCAAGGGTGGAAACTAGTGCTGCGGAGCAGAAGTAGAATTTAATAAATTTCCAACTGAAGTGGAAATCTCCTGCTTTTAAGTTGTGTTGCAGTCAGTGGCATAGAAAGCTTTGCATTGGTAGATGTGAGAAAAGGCCTATAATCAGTCAGTGAGAATAATCCCCAGCAGATCATGATGATTTGCCTATTCGTTTGCATACATCTGGACATAAGCATTCATGTTACAGCTTGATTGATGGGTTTGAAGGCTTCATCATGCCTGTACTCACATGTAGAAGTGGACCACACTTTCTTTATGTTCTAGTGAGCACCTCCACTGCAGCACATTTGAAGTTGTGTGTGTTGCTACTGTAAAACATTTTTAGCGTAATGACAGTTTAAATGTTTTGCTGTTGAACATGAAGCCATCTGTTAACATCTGTTATGTTGTGTTCGCTTTCACACCTTCTAAATGTGTGCCCCCAGGAAAATCCTTCCCGCTGAAATGATCTCGAGAAACAATTTCAGTGTGTGGAATATACTGAAGAAATGCATCGGCATGGTGAGTCTGATTTCTAATAAAACTACTAGCTACTGTGCAATGAAGATATTATTTTCAGCTACTCGGACAGCTTAATCTGAATTTACAGTGAAATGTGAAACGACGATCTCACTGCTGCAAGATCAGTCACGACTCATCTGAACTCATCTCTGATCAGATTCATTTATTTGTCTTAGGAAAAGCTATGCAGCCACCAGAATAATCAGAGATCTGAATACAGGGAACGTTGAAGGCCTTTTGTACAACAAAGCTCTGTCACCCTCCCTTCATGTGTGTTTTAACCTCTGAAAATTTTGAGATATTTATTGCTGTTTTTTTTATAGGAGCTGTCCAAAATAGCGATGCCTGTTGTGTTTAACGAGCCGCTGAGCTTTCTCCAGAGAATTTCGGAGTACATGGAACACACTCACCTTATCCACAAAGCCTGCAGTTTATCGGACTCCATAGAGCGCATGCAGGTACAGATAACGGACGACTCTATTCAGTTCAATTCAGTTTTATTTATATAGCGCCAATTCACAACAGAAGTTATCTCGAGGCACTTTACATTGTAAGACCTTACAAAAAATAGGTAATTACAAAATAATACGGAAAACCCAACAGTCCTACTTGAGCAACAAAGAGGAAGAAGAAGAACTACAGTTAGCAAATGAGCTCTTCCTATAAGCTTTATCGTACAGGAAGGTCTAGAGGGTGTCTGCTTTCCGGACCTGAACAGGGAGCTGGTTCCACAGGAGAGGAGCTTGACTCTAGTGTTACACATTTGTTAAATATTACAGTACAACACAATGTGTTGCCTCTCACAATCACAGTGGTGACGCCTCGCTGCATGTAGGGCCCCGGTTTGAATCCACGGATCAGCTCAGGGCCTTTCTGAGCAGAGTTTGTCTGTGTGGTTCTCTCTTGGTACGCCGGCTTCCTCCACCATCCAAAGACCTGCATGTTAGGTTAGGCTTTACTCGGGACTCTAAATTGCCCCTAGGTGTGAATGTGAGCATGTCTGTCTCCATATGTCAGCTATATGCTACTTGTCTGGAGTGTACCCTGCCGCTGATCCAGTGACGGCAGTTAGAATAATGGATTAATCACATTCTGGACAGATGTTCTTTATTCATCAATTATTTTGTTGAATAACTGTTTGATTCTTAAAATATTAATGTGACCTGTACACTTAGATCTGTAAGTGATCTTTAAACTGTTCTGATTCCCTTTCTGTTTCTGTCACAGGTTGTTGCTGCATTTGCTGTTTCGGCTGTAGCATCTCAGTGGGAAAGGACTGGAAAGCCTTTTAATCCTTTGCTGGGGGAGACATATGAACTCGTAAGGTATTAGAGGAGATTGCTGTCAAAGGCCAGTGGAACCTGTAGCATAGTAGCATTTAGCTTCGATGATAGATTTGTTTTGTTTTGTTTTTTAAGAGAGGACCAGGGCTACAGGTTGATCTCAGAGCAGGTGAGTCACCACCCCCCTGTCAGCGCCTTCCATGCCGAGTCTTTGAAGAAAGAGTTTGAGTTTCATGGCTCCATCTACCCGAAACTCAAGTTCTGGGGAAAAAGTGTGGAGGCTGAGCCCAAAGGCACCATGACACTGGAGTTACTGAAGTGAGTATTTGAGTCATGATTCTGTGCAGGTTCCCTCAGGCTGCTGTTGGTTTTCTGTATATCTGTTGCTGTCTGCAAAAAGGGTTGGATGAGAAAACGCTTTTTATCTGTCTGCTGAAGTAGCTGCATTTCTTAGCACAAGACTAGAAAAAAGGGGAGGCAGCTAACTAAACTAATGTTGATGCTCCTTCTTCTTACAGACATAAAGAAGCATATACGTGGACAAATCCAATGTGTTGTGTGCATAACATCATATTGGGAAAACTCTGGATTGAGCAATATGGAACTGTGGAGGTAGTCAACCACAGGTACATTAACTATTACGCCATTACAACATTAGATCTCTTCAGACCAGTGCTTAACAGCTGACACGTTCGCATTCATGTTGCATTTTCTTATTCCTCAGCACGGGAGATAAGTGTGTGTTGAACTTCAAACCATGCGGCATGTTTGGGAAAGAGCTGAACAAAGTGGAAGGTTATATCCAAGACAAAAGGTAAATGACCGTAACACGATAGCCAGCGTACGTGATGAATCGCCTGTGATGCTGGATTTGATGACTCTGCTGCTGTTGTACCAGCAAGAAGAAGCGACTGGTGATCTATGGAAAGTGGACAGAGTGCATGTACAGCGTGGATCCCAAGGTTTACGAAGCGCATAGGAAGACGGGAGGAGACTCCAAAAAGCTGAAACAGGTGAGGGACGCTCGGACTGAACAAGCGTTTCCTCTCACGTTTACTGTTGTACTGTTTTATCTAACGTGAAGTAATCTGTGAGTCTTGCTCTTCACTCTTAAATGTTGTTTCTCAAACGGTATCTCTTCCTTTCACAATAACATGCAGTGGCATTAGTAGAAGGTAAGGTAAAAGCATATTTGCTATCTGTAGTGTGCCACTGCTGTTGTCTAGTTATGTTCAAAGTGGAGGGTATGTTTAGATCATTGCCAGCACTAACCCATGATGTCTTGCAATGACATGCATTGTTGCTTGCGAGACGTGTTGACATTGTGGCAACTGTAGTTCTGTGAATCACCTGTTTGCACATGCACCTGACGTACTGCTGAGCTTTGGCTAGTCGGGGTCCAGTCGGTGATCGTGTTATTTAGCTGGGTGAATGTGTGTCTGTCCATGTGTATGTGTAGGAACACAGCGGTGAAGCTGAGGAGGCAGACGAGATGCCAGAGGTTCAGGAGACCGTGACTGTGATACCAGGAAGTGCCTTACTGTGGAGGATAACCCCGCGGCCCGCTCACTCGGCACAGGTCGGTCACCTCACACACATCTTGTTCCTCATGCTTGTTCCTCATATTTTACTACCATGCTCTGCTGTGTTTCCTGTTGAGCAGATGTACAACTTCACCAGCTTTGCCATGACACTGAACGAGCTGGAGCCCAACATGGAGGGAATCCTGGCGCTGACGGACTGCCGGCTGAGGCCTGACATCAGAGCCATGGAAAACGGAGACATAGGTAACACCCTCCCGAGTCAAATATGAATATTTATACATGCAGAGATGATCTAAAACAGGACCCTCGTGGGATTCTGCCTTTCTTTATTACTAGACACAGCAAGTACAGAGAAAGAGCGGTTAGAGGAGAAGCAACGGGCTGCACGCCGGGAACGCTCCCAGGAGAAGGAGGAGTGGTCAACCAGGTGTGTGCTTACGTTAAGAGCTTGAAACTCTCCAAGGTGTTACAGCGTTTCAAAGAGTCAGGGATGCTTTTTGTGATGATTGAAAGCCTCACATGAAGGGAGGGCTTCCAGACAAAGTTTGTCTTTGAACGCTTTGCTTCTAAATGTTCTGGTCTGATAGACGTTACTTTGAAGATAAAAAGAAGTCAAATCAGACTCAAAAGAATATTTTAAATAACCCAAGGAATAAAAATAGCCCAGACGGTGGCTATAGTTTGTACAGAATGTGTGTGTGTATGTGTTTAAGGTTCATTTAAACTGGTAAAATCATTGTATTCAGTTTGTATTTCTTTAAAATGCAGTTTGGTCGGCCTGGTTTTAAACAGAGACGTACACAACTATAGCATCTGTATGTATGGTAAAGTTTTAGCCTCCATGTCGTGTATTCAGGCCAATGAAAAAAAAGGCTCATAAATAAATCAAGTTTTCTGAATATTCTAAAATAGAACTGCTCCTCTCGAAAGTCTTCACAGTTTAACTGGAACAATTTGAATATTTAGCAGCTGTGTCTCTCTGTGTTGCAGAAGCAGTTACTCTCTCACTCCTCGGATCATAATTTTAACGTTCCCGGGGCCGCACGTCTCTTCTGTCTGCACCTTGTCATTGTCTGTTTTATGTCCCGTCAGGTGGTTCCAGCTAGGAACAAACCCATACACAGGAGCCGAGGACTGGCTGTACACAGGCGGATACTTCGACAGGAATTACATTGACTGTCCCAACATTTATTGACACAGGAGGTGTTCAGTGCGAAGATCTCCTCTCCAATAGGATTCACTTCTTTTTCTCTCAGCATTTAGGAGTTGTGTCTTTGTGACGTTCACTGATACTTGGCCTTGGTGTTTCAATCGATGAACAGCTGATCAGTCAGTTGATCAGATTATCCGCAACTGACTGTGATCATAGTCTACTGCTACTACTTGTCCACTTTAAATGTTGACGTTGAACATCCTTATCTGAGTATGACCATACCATGATTCGGACACACGTTCAGTATGTTACTCACCTGTTGAGCTGGCGTACGTGTGACCTCTGCAGCGGTGAACACGCCGCTGCGAGACAGCGCGTTCTGACTTCTAAGGCTGCAGTAACGGTTTTAGTTCAGGCACCTTTCACCTTTCTTGTAGATCCACCACACACGACTGTCAAGTAGCTTTTAAACATAAGGGGTTATTTAAACACACCTGCTACTTTTAAATGTAACCTATTTGATGTGCATTTTTTAGCACTAAACATCACACGTGTGATTATTTTCTGTCGGTAGAGACTTAAAGTAGAGATGAAAGCTGCTTATAACCACGTTTACTGTAACAGTAAACAGTCAAATATTGTTGTTTAGATTGTTGTTCTCTGTAACATAGATAAAGTGTATAATAATTGGTGCATGCATGGTCACCAGGGTGATTATTTACACACATTGAAGCCATAAAACCCTTTTCTGCACTGATTATGATACTGTAAATGCATCCATGTACAAGTCAAAAGCAAAATGGATACAGAACATAAAGCAGTGGTTTTTAAAGTCTTACGGTGTGGACGCCAACCCCCGACAGACTTTTTTTTTTTTTTTGTTTACACAAAGCCGATTTCTGTAAGTGGATGAATAGAAGAGAGTATTGGTGTATTTTTATTGTTCAAAACTTGTGTTTAGAGTTGAACAGTTCCAATAATTTATAGGCTTTTATTATGTGATTTCTAGGCAGATTTTTGGACATTTATTCAGAATGACATAACCCTACATAAGACATCCACTGAAAGCGTGAGTGTGTGTTCAGGCTGTATTATGAAAACCCCCACTTCCCCCTGAAAACCCCTGGTTTAACGAGGAAGCTGTGTCATATTGACTCTTGATAACGGATGAAGTGTCCAGTTTGAGGTCCTGAGTCATTTTTCAGTAACTCAAAGCTGTGCTTCTGGACACAGCAGCGACCGATAAGACCAGGACACTGTAGGCATGATGAACCTATGCAAATTGTTCCATCCAGTCTGCCCTCCCTAAATGTGAAATATTAAAACCCACAATTCCTCATCAGCTGGTAGCCTGTGTGTGCTTCAGACACTACAGTTAATGAATGTTGTGTGTTGATAATCTAATGCTTACATGTGTACACTTCTGTTACAGTGTGCAGATGCCAGTTTGTTGTTGAGCACTAGCCTTGCATAAAACTGCACATTTGACTTCTCACAGTCCTATGCACATAGTGTCTATTGAAATATCTGACATGTTTCCCCCAGCTGCTCCCAACTTCACTCTGAATTCAAAGCACTTTGTGATGCCAGCAGACTCTCAAAGATGCAGGTTTAGTCCGATGATCTCATACGCTACCCTCTTGTCTTTCTGTCTAGTGTCCAACTGGAAATGTTTACATTGTATATTTGTTGATCTGTGTTTCTCGTCTTCGTAGTTATCCATTCACAAGCATATGCATACGAGGCATATTTAAGAAATAAATTATTAAAATTACTGTCTGATTCCAGTGTATTCTGAAGTTTCTGCGTCACTGAATAAAACAAGTCAGAAAGTGTAAATACCTGTGTGAAGGAGATTGAATACAGAGGTGCCAAGAAAAGAAAACTACTGAAAGATACAGAAACAGTAGACTTTGGAAAATTAGAACCACTTCTGAACTGAAGAGTCCATGTCTGAGGTGTTTGACACAGAGCTCATGAAAATATGATCGGTGGCTGCCTAACACCATCACTGAAGCATGGCGGTGGAAACTGAAGAGTGGGTGATCTGCATCATGTGCTAAGCATCCGTAATCGGCACGAAATGCAACTACATTCTGAGGAGATACACTGTCTCCAGAACTGAACCCCATCCACATCCATCTGGTTGGGAGTAGTTTGACTGGACAGTTATTTATTTATATGTATACATATACAAACACATATATATA
>JAUMHF010000024.1:17249573-17268941 GCA_032359275.1 Microctenopoma steveboyesi
CACACACACACACACACACACACACACACACACACACACACACACACACACACACACACACACACACACACACTCACGCATGCTGGTGTTACTGCAGAGTGTCTGACATCACCGTGTCCAGTCTAACCCTGCTGCACCAGTCTGCGGTAGTGCGGCATGACCATGCTCTCGGGGAGATAAAGTCCCATCTCCAAGGCAACCAGCACAGGGAACTCCAGGGGAACCAACTCTCGTCTGTTGATTCGGAAACGCTCCTCCAGCTTCTGCTCGTCCACGGGGAGGAGAAGAGAAGAAGAATTAAAAGAAAATATTATGATGTGTTCAGATGATTGTTCACCAACATAAGCTGCTCACCGGGAGCTGCTGCTAAACGGTGACTGGCTCCTTCATAGTCGTGTCCAATCATACTCACTCAGAAGTCTACTCTCCCAACACCCTCAATATTTTGTGTCCTTTAGTTTTAATATTAATAGGTGATTCGCTTTATTATCTCTGCTCGGTGAAACCGAACCCCGTGCCAGCAAAGTTCGGGTTGTTCGTGGCTGCGTCAAAATAAAATACTGCTAGTGCAACATAGACGATACGATACGATCAAATTAACTGTTACTTATTGTGAAGACGACATGGGAAACTCATCGTCTGTCACTAGGGTAGTGACATTTCCAACCTATCATTCATCCTACTTGCTGTGTCTTACAAAACAAACTCTGATCGTGAAGCATTAGATCAGATCACTACACGGCAGAAAAGACAATTATTGACAGATTCCTTTATCACATCCATTCTTTTTGTAGTCATAATAACATTCATTGCTTTGTTTTCATTAGCTTTAGATAATATGAGAACCACTGCTCGCCTGAGCAGGTGGAGGGGTGTGTCTGTTTTATTGTCAGTAGCTGGGAGGCCACGTGAGCTCAAACAGGAAAGCAGGAGACAAAGTGCACAAATCATGGGCAGAGAGATGTTTGCTTGTTCAACAGGCTTTTAACTGGCCAAAAACTTGTATGTACTATGAGTGTGAAAGAATACTTGATAAGAACACATATTACAGGTTTTACCACTTTGTCTACACTCCTCCTGTTTGCCTGTGGAAGGTGACAAGTCAACATGTTCCGTTTTCTGTTTCCACTCTCAACAATGAGATCTGTGTGCGTGTGGAAAATTCACTCACGTCAATGAGCTGTTTGACTTCTGGCTTCCGCAGATCGCTGCTAATCTTTGCAGCCAGGAGCACGCACGCCGCTGCCACGAGCTTCCTGTTCTGCTTGTTGAGGCGACCCTGCAGCACCAGCTTCTCAAAGTAAACGAAAGCCATTGATATGGTGACCGGCTGCAGGCCACACTCCTCGCTCACCGCCCTCATCTCCCGCTTCAGGCTAGTGGGGAAAAGGACACATTTACTAACAGTGACATTGTGTGACTCCACATGTGAACCACGTTTTTAAAAAAAACAGGAAACGTGAGGATGCACTAAAACGTCAGAGCTTCAATAAATATAAATATGAATGTGTACCTCCTTATCTTGCTCAGTGTGAGCTTAATGTGAGGAAACTTCTCTTTGAACGTCTCGTTCATGTCCTTCTTTAGGTCAGAGGGTTTCACATACTCGATAACAGTTGTCTGCCAGGAGAAAGACAGAACACTGTGTCAGTTTGAATTACAACAATAAAGCTTCACAGTGTCTCTGTGAGACAAATACACAGTTTACAGTCTTGTGATGGGGTGTGCCGATCAGCCATAAAACATAATGGATTTCTGAATCAGGAAAAGCACAGTCCATAAGAAACATGTAGCAAGCCACATATAATCTATTGTAGTCATGTGGTTATTTTAAAGTAACTTAAAACACTCTACAACACTAAAGTTCCTCTGTTAATGGAGGTACTCTGTGGTGGAAATGAACTGAGAAGCTGTAGCTGACAAAGTTGAACATGACGACACAGACGTACTTTGGCTTGTCTGAAGATACACTGGTCTTAAAAGCTCAGACGTGGATCAAAAACAATTATTTACTGCTGCCAAGCTAAAGTTGAGGTGACGAGCATGCTCATGTGTCTGTGTGCGCACATCGCCGTGGATACAGAGGATCCTGCCGTGCGCTATACAAAGAGCACTGGAGAACTGTAAATGCAGGATCACGTAGACACAGAAATAACATGTTGTCATGTAAATAAGACAAATAGCATCAAGGATATGTATTAAAGGTGGTTTAAAAAAGGACAATATATAAGCTTGTTCTATAGAAAATCTAACCTCAACTGACTTCTTTACTTTATTTTACTTGGCACACGCTTTTATGCAAAGCGACTTAGAGAAGACACCAGACTTCAGTTGTGATACGGTGAAAATGTGACTAAAATCAAGTACAACAAAAATACCATGATATATAATTTCTCATTCCACCCAGCTCTAGTTTATTGTCCTTTGAATTAAATGAATAAACAAAAAACACTCACTGTCTGCATCTTGTTTACATGACACTTTAAGAAAGCAGCCAACTGGAAAAAGCTGTGAGAAAGCCCCGTTACCCGCCTGCATGTAAACACTGAAAATCAGTTCTCACCACATACGAGGCAAATATCAGAACTCTCTTGTGTCTCCCACACGGCCACTGGGGGTCACTGAGCAGGTTCGGGTCATACTCCACCTCCTCTAGATCTAAATACAAACCAATAACCATGAGAATGAGTGTAATCACATCTGAGATCGCTTGAAGAGAGAATGAGAGTCGTACATGGTTCCTGCGCCACGCTGTTGTTCAAACGAGCCGGCGTGAAGCTTCTCTGCCCGTTGCTACGGAGACCCGACTGAGTGGTCGGAGCTGTGCAGGCTTCTGGTACCCCGCCACCCTTCGGCCTCACCAAAGCGTTGGTTGGATAAAGGAACTGAGCGTATGACACAGTCTAGGGAGGAGAAACTGCCACTTTAAAAGCTGATTCATGTGAGTGATGTCTGCATTTCTGTTTCGCATTACAACAGTGAATATCAGGTGTACATTGACCTTGCCTATGGCGCCTAGCTCCACGCCTTCCAGGGAAGGAAGCAGGTCGGCAGTCACGACAGAGGAAAGCCTTTGTCTCTGAGCCTCAAGCTTAGGGTCACTGTTCAGAAAACGGAACATTTATGTTATGTTCTCCTCACACACAACGCACACTGCTGAGGATGATGTGGATCACACAGGAGGATGATGAAAACAAAAAAAAACAATGGATGGGTGTACTCTGCTTGGGATGGGGCATTCTTTATACCTGATGTGTGCACTCTCTCCATAGGGCAGCACTGAGAAAGCAGCATATAGAGACCGCTTGGCACAAATCAGCATGATCCTGCAGGACACAGGAAGTACAGGCAGACAAAACAGATGGTGTGTCAGTCTACAAGCAACTACGACAGCCACTGTAACTTAGCAGCTACTGTACACTCAGCACTCGGTGCTGGAGCTGCAGTGACGGCACAAATCGCTCACAGAGTCTCGCTCTCTCTGTGTTGATCAGTATCAAAGCGAAGCATCTACTGTATCGACATCAATCTAAAGCTTAAATCAGCCCCAGATGGTGCCTCTGGTGTACTTCCACAGTAAACCTATTCAAATGGTTCATCAGTATATACTTGAGCTTTGACTATTTTGGCAATCAAACAATATTTTTTAATACAAAACACCAGAAACTAGCTAGTTCTTTGTTTCTTTGGATTCTGGAGTTGATAGTGTGATCAGTAAAAGTGTCACTTTAACCTGCGGGAAACCCTAATCAAAATAATTCACTATTGTCTGGCATTAAGAGAGTTAGGAATTAAGAATAAAGAATGAGATAAATCGTTGATAAAAAAGCTGATCTTTGAGAAAGGATTTTCCTAGTATTAGATTGTGGCTCCTGTTCCAAATCTAAACAATCATGGTATTTATATGCAGCTTTTTCATACAAAACAGCGCATTCATATTCTGAAATAAATTAGATTTTGAGAGAAAATATGTTATTTCCAGCCACCATATCAAAAGCTTTATACTAATAGTTATTTTATCAATAAATGAATTAGGTGTAAATCCTCAAAAATATTAAAACATGAACATTAATACCCCGTCAGGAGAAAGTGTTCATTTTCTGTGGATAAACTAATATGTGAATAGTCTCCAGCTAAGGTTTTCAAAAATTATTAGTTGTATATGTGCGAGATAATTCATGTGATAATCTCTGTGGGCCAAATGTAATGTAAACATGTCAGAGACACAATCTGGGACTAGGAACTGGACTTGATAAAACCTACATTAAACAACCAACCAACACTTAGGCTCGAATGACACTAATCAGACAGAAATGTGGGCTAAGGCACAACACAAACTTTCCGCTTCTTACAAAACACCAATCAGTAACATACAGTCAACAGTCTCTGCCAGGGCTCCTCTGCATCCAGGTCAGACCTTCAGGGACAGATATCAAATCCCTTACATGGGGCACTATCGCAGCACAGAATCTCTGGGTGTTCAGTCACCTGCTGCTATACAACCTAGACTTCAGACATATAATGTGCTAATATGCCGCAGACAGAAGGAGAAACAGCCCTGTGGGGCAGTTGAGGGTTGCTACATCGCACACCAGCAGAAAACACATGACCGAATGGTGAATATGGAGTTGTCTTGGGCAATGAAATGTTGAGGAGAAATTAAATTTTAAAATGGAATTCAACAGCCCATGGTTTGTGGATAAGATGAACAACTATGTGACACAGTGCGTTTTCATAAAGATCCCTTGTTTTCTAACACTGATCAACGAGGTCAACAAACAGTGTGATATTCCAGTCCTGTTCTGCCCTGGGGGTTTTCTCACTGTTGGTGCAATATGGTGTTACATTTCCACACTGCTTTTGCGAAGCTTCTGAGGGTGCAGCTGTACAACTGTTGCTCTCCCGCGCGGCTAACTGAGTGTGTGCAGCAGCGTTAAGCAGCTTATTACTGTACTATGAGGAGTGTAACTGCTCGTGAACGCAAAATGAAACAGCCTTTTGTTTTTCTGCACTTATCTAACAGGAAATATTGTTCAGTTGTTCGCAGACCCCTTTATTGTGTTCTGTGTGTAAATGCGTTTCGGAGACTCGCCTACATCCTCTGGTATCATACTGCCTCATACTCTTGATGAAGTGGACTTTCTTTGGCACCTTGGGTCCAGGAGAACCGGAGACATTCCTTAACCTGAGCACAGAGCAGGAAATACACAAAGACCACTTCATTAAATCTTGCAGCAACTAAACAAAGAACGCTCACATGATGCAGTTTACTCAAAATGCAATGAGGTTTAGTTGGGTCAAAGTAGAAGGTTAAAACCAGCTCTACTTATACGACAGATTTATTAGGAGCTCAACATTTAAAGCAGGCAGCTAAGCGTGATTTATCTACAGGAAACAACAGAGAAGTGTTCAAAAAAAGAGAAAGTGATCTGTTATAATGCTGTAACACTGTAAAACATGTACAGACACATCACATATCACACGCTGTAGGCTGAATGCTGGTCCCACCACTTCCTAAGACTGAGAGTGAACTGCTGTGATACCTGCTGCTTTCATTTCATGCGGAAGTCAGCCGCAGATTTAAAGGCCCGATAACGAAAAATATACTCACCTCTGTCGTAAATCCACAGAGTTACTGGCCGGGGCCGGGCTCAGTGCGGCGGGCGTTGACCTGACCCGGGAGCAGTGCTGGTGGCCGGCGGTCACAGGAGACAGAGGGGTGTCCGGGGTTAGCGCCTCGGCCGCACTACCACCCTCCAAAAATACCTCATTGGCACCCACAGCACTTGCCCCGGTAGGTCCCGGAGACATTACCAAAGAAGGCCGAGTAGGACTAAGCAGCCCAGGAAAACTCGAGGACGAGCCACTACCGGCTCCAGCGGGCTCTGTCACCTGGGCGACCGCTGCTTGGTTAGACGCTGGCGGGGGAACGGCCGCCGCGCCGCCGTCTCTGCCCCCGAGTCGCTGCTCCTCGGCGGTTTTCTGGTTGCCGTTTCCATCGTTAAGCTGAGGTTGAGGCCGTCCGTCAAGTGAGATATTGTTGAGGAACAATAGAGCCGCCTGCCTTCTTCTGGAGTCCTTGACTTTCCTCCGGGGCTCTCGGTGCGTCCTGCCCGGTTTGCTGTTGGTGCCTGTGGACTGTAAACCGCAGACAGCGGTCGCCATTCTAGTTTGAAATGTGTCTGTTCAACCCAACGACGACCAGCGACCGGTAAGACAGCACTGGCCCCGCCCCTCTTAACTGTGATTGGTCGAGGTGGTGATTATGTACTTAAAAGCGTAGAAATAGTCAAATATGATTGGACATTGAAAAAATATTCTTACTGCTGGTAGTTGATTGCTTGGATGGCCTCAGTGGGCGGTGTGCTGGAAACAAAGGAAATACCCGGTATCGATATCTTAAATAGCTTTATTTATAATCACGTAAAAACACAGCGCCTACTCGTAACATAGAAAAGTAAAAAGTATTTATTTTTACTTTTCAACGTTTAAAAGACGATCTAAAGAGGGAGCAAAATGAACGTATTTTCTAATAAATAATAATCTTCAGCATCTTTAATATTTAGTTTAGGAATGTCTCTCAAAGTAGAAGTTATACGTTACAGGGAGACTGTACAGAAAATAATTGTTAATAAAGTATAATTAGAGAGTATCTGAACAATATTGCTTGTGAGAAAACACTTAAATAGGCTTTAGTAAGATAGAAATAGTCGTAAAGTTACGAGGATATAAAATGAGCAAATTCTTTGGAGTTAATAGGAAAGTTTTCACTGGATTTTAATTTTGCTGTCATTGATCTGACCTGTCAACATAAAGCTTAAGTGTTTCTGCAAACAGAAGTGTGAAAGCTTTTCCATCTCCTGAGTGGGCGTGATCGATGGAATAGATAGACAGATACTTTACAGTTAGAAGAAAGACATTAAGCTTTTTTCATGTTATCCAGCAGTGTTTTATGCTGATTTTTGAAAATAAGTACAGTAAATTATTATATTTAGTATATTTCGTTGCAAACTACAGCATAATATATTGTGACATGGCTTGATTTGTGAATCACCCTGCTGTTTTTCTCTGGTCGTAATATTTACAAAGTAAAGAAAGCTATGGCTCATTTACAGTTCTTTTCTCTATTGCTCAGTTAGTGCTGTTAAAAAAAGTAACACAGACATAGAATGTACACAACATTTATTCACGTAACACTGCTGAACACTGGTGCAGTAGCTGCTATTCGGGGGGTGTCATGGTTCTGGTATTCATGGATAAACTATGTTTAGTATTTCACCATCACTAGGTAAAAAGTTTTATTTGTCTAGTACTTTAATATACATATTACCCTTACAGCTATTGGTATTTCCATCAGTTGCGCTTGGTGTTTACTGTTATTCAGCAAATAATCTTTCTTTTATTACTTACTTAGTGTCTGCATGTTTAAAAAAGGTGCACACAGCAAACATTAGGTCAACACATTGCTCTTTATTATAGTAACAACAACATAATGAAATTGTCTTCACATTCTTTTTTCTTTTTTTTGTTTCTCTCGCTCTGAACAGCAACAGTCTGGCATGACCAGTTTAAGGCTTTTCGATTCTAGCTTTCTGTTTGTGTTTGAGGTACAGCTCCGTCCAACTCCTGCCACAACAACAAGCTGATTTTATGGTACACTGTGTGGTTGTTACACGATGGACTCAAACGTCTAGCACCATAAACATGGCTTTGTTTCTGCAACAGGTGTGATAAAGGAGCTCTGTGAGCTTGTTATTTTTCATTTTTGTGTCATCAGGGGGGAAATTAGCTGAATGGACAGTGTTTACAGCAAAACTGTCATTTCTCAGTGACACACATGGCAGAACCCCCCCACCCCGGTCCTACACCCTTACATTTGCTGGTATGTGAGCCATTTCTCTCTCATCCCCACATGCCCACACACACGCATGTTTCCTTTCTAACAACCCTCATAAAACAATGAATGGTAACACTGGATTTTATAGCAGGTCAGCTGAACATGCGCAAATGTACAACTTTGAGTAATGAATTTCTTCTCTTGGGTTAAGCGAAGGAGTTCTTTTAAAGAAATCTGTGTGGAAATCCGGTGTTTTTAAACTAATCACATCTAACTAAACATATTATATTTCTTCTAAATATTTGTACCAAATCATTTATCACTTTTTAGAAGAATTTTAAGAAACCCTTAGAAATTAACAGACAGAAAATGGTAGCAAAATGTACGCATGTCTAAACCATCATTAATATCAAAGCTATTCTGTTCAGGAACCTGGAGCCTGATTCTGAACCTCATTTCTTTACTACAGTTCTCTACTTTTTACCATTACCATCTTCATTGTACACTTTAATTTACATGGAAATGAATGTCAATGGTGTTGCCTTTGCTGTGTGAGATTGGTGCAATATGAAAATACAACTGGTGAGAGTCTTATCCAAAAAATACATCCTGCAAATATATTGGAAACCATAACGTAGCTATTGTTCAGTACGTACACGTCCTGGAGGAAGGTGCGTTTTATTAGAATAATAGTGATGTCACATCCTAAAAACAACAGATTGCCCGTAAACACACACAAATCTCTTTTTTTCTAGCTTACTTTAAAAAAAACCCAACATAGTACCACAGGAATGTTGCTGATGCTCGAAGCCTTGTCACAAATAATCACATTTTCAACTGTTTTTACATTCAACTGAAATGTTGCTTTTGAACTGACCTTCAGATTTGAAGCAGCATTCCCAGAGACCCCTTCAACATGAGTGAAAAGCTATGGAAATAATAATCACTCTTGATTGTAGACTGTGTTTAAGAGGATACTGTGAGGTTTCCATCTTTAAATGCCCTCCTTACTGACTCTTTTACACCTTGTTGGGGTATTCTTGAATTCTAGCTGCCATAAATAATCATACATGTTGAAGTCTCTTGAGAGGATGTGCTAAAGCACCTTCACTGAGGACTTTCTGCCTCTGATTGATCATCACACAGCTCCTCCTCTCTACCAGCTTGTGCTTCTCTCTAAGTTTTGCCGCTAGTATCAGCCTCCTACTGTACCAAATCTTGATCTGACAAATGATACAGAAACTTATCAAACAAATTCTCATTAGTTTGATCAAACAAATTATCATTAGACAACATCACAGGATTTTGCCTTTGCAAAATATAAGGACACCATACTCTTTCTATTTCTGCTTCTTTGTCTCTACTGTATGACAGCGTAGAGAGAAATCAAGTAGGAGCCGAAACTGAGAGACTGCTCAGCGAGAGTCGTCCTCCTGCCATCTCATTTAAGGCAGGACATCCACGTGGTAATGAGCTGAGTCACAGCACCTTCAGCGCATCACACGGTGGTCTCGTACTCCATCACTTCTTTGGGTGTGCCCAGGCAGCGGTACTGAATCCTTGGTGTGACTGGGGCAGCTTTTTCGAGCACCAGGATGGTTTTACGCAAACGGCGGTCGATGTAGTGAGCATCCCAGGCGGGATACTGCTTCCTGGGCAAGTCTATACGGATGACAGGCCCCTCTGTCCTGGGTGTGAGATGGGACACTGGGGCCTGAGCTCCCCGAGGTGGCCGTACCTGAAAAACATCTCCATCCACCCCAAGCCCATGATCTCTCTCTGACCCTTTAGTTCTGAGAAGGGTCCTGGGGGGACTGCTCACCAGGTCGGGAGGAAGGCTGGAAGCTGGTGAGGCCAGGGACTCCACAGGCACCTCCTTTTCCACTATATAGCCCCACCCTGAGACCGGGCCATCAGGGTGCAGTAGACAGTAGTACACAAACATGAAGAAGGTGCCCAGAGCATAGCTGCTGGCCACCACGCACACCATGATGACGGCATAGAAGTCTGAGGTACGAGGGCCGCGGTACAAGTACCAGACAGTGGTGAGGGCCACATTCTCAGCAAACACAGTGAGACTATAGATGAGCATCCTGCAGCGGGTGCGCCCCTCTCTTACACTGAACCAGCAGAAAACATACACAATGCCCACCATCATGTTATAGATGATCTCTTCCCATTTGGACATGCAGAAGTCTGTTTCACCTTGAATTATCCAAAACGTCATGATGCACCAATGGGCCACGATGAAGATGCCGAAGTAAAGCTGGAACACGGAGGCAAACAGGGCAAAGGCTAGAGCTCGGGCCCCGATGGTGAACAGGTGCCACAGAATCTGAACTACGACAGCCTTGTAGGTCATGGGTAGCTTATCATCTCTGGAGTCCCTCAGGGCTTTCTGATAGGAGGAGATCATCCATGCGAGGGATACCAGTGAGGCAGAAGCTGAAAGCCCTGCGGAGATAGTAGAGAGAAATTCAGACCACACTGCTCGGTGGGCGCCTGACTGAGGTGACTCACGATGCACAGAGTGGACTGCAGATTGATGATTGACACGTTTGGCATGATTTTTTAGGACATGTTAATAATGGCTGTGGTGATTGGTCATTTTTGGGAGACTCACCCTGAAGTGGTAGCACCTGACTGGCCTGGATCATGATGCTGAGCTGCAGCACGAGCTGAGGGGCGCTCTTCAGAAAGGACTCGAGCAGACGCAGCATGCTGATATCAGCACTCTCAAACATCATGCGCCAGTAGTAATGGCGTCGTTTGGGGTCCCTGTGCCAGCGACTCTGGACGCCCAAATACAAAGCGTGGACATACCTGTTCAACAGAGGACGATGCAGTTAAGAAACATTCGCCACTGCGTTAGGTTAGGAGGAAAAAGTGAGACTGAACAGATTTATTCGGCTTTAATACCATGCTTCAAAAACTTTTTGTACATCAAACGCCAACCCTCAGAAGTCATAACTCATTATTCCAAACTCTGGGAGCTGTCAGTAGTTCTCGCCAAAAAGCTGGTTGCTTTGCCGTTCTGAGACTTAGATTCAGACTGAAAGTGAACTAAGCAGCTATGTGCTTTTAATTTTAGTACAGCCATCAAAAGGGGAGAATGGGAAGCTTGTCTGCAATCTCTCTTCAAATGAAATAAGTCCGAGGGCTTCAGAGAAATCTAAAATTGAGAGAAAGGAAATCCAAATAAATGCTTTAAATCCCGTCTTTAATGTAGATAGTAAATCCCTTGTTGAACTGCTTTGCTCATATGTAGTTCCTCCCCCATCACATCCACTTGTTCTGTCATGACCTTGAATAGCTCACAGACATCCTTTCGTAGCCACAGATGTGCGTTGCACAAACACACATCTGTACAAATGTGTTGACATGTGACGTCTACTCGAGCTGTGCAAATATACAATGCATAAATCATTATCTGTATCATTACACCTAGCTGTGGATCGGTGGTTGCCACGGAGGACTGAGGCTATAAGTGTCTCAGTAATTGCCTCAGGGAGAAGGGTCAGAGGAGTCCTATGTCAACAAGCCCACTGAACCACAAGGGAGTTTGGGTAACCCTTTTTTGTTCTCCTTCCTGCTACCAAAACATGCCTTGGGATGTAACACACTGAGAAAATAGAGCATATGTGCAGTAATGAGGGTCAAAGACTCAGCCACACAGGACGGCACACACACACACACCATTTCATCTCACAGCGTGCAACACAACCCCATATCACATCGCATGTGCGCTGACATTTCACCTGACTAACTGTGTATCAGTAACAGATCATTCCTGCGTTAACAGCTGAGGGTAAAAGACACAGCAGTAATCCTCTTAATGTGCGAACACGCTGGTCTGAGAGCAGCAGTGATGAACGGAGCGCACACAAACAGCTTTAATGGCATTACTGGTAACTCTGTGCTGCCACAATGTTTTAACGCGCCCCAGAACACACTCACGCAGGAGGAAATAAGGAATCAATACCCAAAGGGCTGTCTAAAGAGGCAGGAAGAGAGCGACCACAAAGACAGGGAGATTATGTCGGCCTACACACAAATCATCAATTGATTTGCATCTGATTTCATTGTTATACACGAGTTGGCTTTTTAGAAAACCCCAGTATGTCTATCAAATACAACTTGTCTTTGAATGTGATCACATTTTGTCTAACCCTCCTCCCACAGCCGTTCAGCTGCATGCCTCCTGCCGGCTGGCAGCAGTTCAAGTCTGTCAAAACCCATCAGAGCACTCGAAGCCTGAGTACTGCCTCAACATCTCTGACTGAGTAGCTGACCTACAGACCTACTCCCATCCATGTGAGAGCGACGCCAGAGAGCACACTGGGTTGTTTGTAGTCTGGGAGAGTGTGCCTGGTAATTAAACATGTTTGCGCTCAGCTGGGGGTTTAGGAATTTAAACTGTGGGGAGGTTTGAGAAACAGAACAGCAGGAGGCTGGAGCTCCACTTTCAAATACACTAAACAATAAAGTTACAGTATTTACGCAAACACAGTATCACAGCAAACAGGAAGCAACTCTCCCGCTTCAGGATCCTTCTCTCCCAGACCACAGAAGGAAAAGAGGGGATTTGTTTTTGACTATAAGGCGATTCGTGAGGATGAGTTGATGATTTTCCCGGGAGATGATTGACCTAAAAGCGCGTCTGGGGGGGGGCGGGGGGGTTGGGGTGTTGGGTGGATGGAGTCCGACACTCGCTTTTAGACTGACTGATTACGGTTCATAAGCGTTTCGCTGCAGGGAGCGATGCTGGGTGATGACACGATGACACGAACACACACCCATTCAAAGGCAGAGACACGGTGTATAGTCCCCGCACACACACCTCTCAGAACACCCTGAGTGTGGAGACTTACCTCCAGACCTGTGCCAGCTGAAAGATGTGAACTAAGGTCTGGAAGAGCCACACGAAGGCTCGGTAGCAGCCCCGGGCTCCACCCCCGGTGCCCGGCCCTGGCAGCACCCCGGCCGCGGCGGTGCGGCCAGCGCCCCGTTCGCCGCTGTCCTTGGTGCTGAAGTCGCTCTCCGCCGCTCCCGACGCCGCCACCACGGCCGCGGCAGCCGTGCCGCTCTCCGCGCTCTCCGAGAAATCGTAGGCGAACCATCGGAAACTCAACACTTGCACGACCACGGACGGGACTATCACAAAGACCAGAGTCAGTGCAAAGCACCAGTAGTCCCTCCTTAGGTAGTAGTCCGCGGCCAGCCACAGGTCTGAGGCCCCGTCCGAGAAGAAGACCAAAAGGGCGCATAGCGTCCAGCAGCAGTCCTGGAGGGAGTAGCGCTGCTCGGCGTGGCGGCGCGGCGGAGGCCGCGGGCCCGACCTGGAAGGACACTCGGGTGGGAATTCGTTTCGTGGAGAAACGGGTGCACCATCAGATTTCGCGGCCATGTTTGTTGTAGGGAAGAGAGTGAGTAAGAGATGGGAAAATGATGGAGCAGCGGAGGGGGGGGGTCGCCTAGCCTGTCGGTCTGTATGCATGCGTGTGGAGGAGAGGGAGGGGAAAGGGGGCGGGGGGGAGGACCAGGGTAGGTGCAAGACAGGGGCGTAACTGCCGCCCATCAGTGTGATAACACAGAGAATCACGACTTTATCAGCAGCTGCAGGTCCGCCCCCCCCCCCCGTACATGTGTCCAGGGTGGAGGCTGTTACGCTGCTCAGCATCCTGCAGAAATAACCCATGAACCACAGCTGGACCGGTACCATGACCCCTGACACGGGCTCGGGTGACCAGGTGAACCTGTGTTTGTTTTCATGATGACTTCATCTTTACTGAGAAACGTATTAAAGTACACATCTATAAATACCACATTAAAAGCAAAAGCCGCATAGAATGTACTGAAAAAATGACATTTAGCTGTTGTAGTTGATTGAGGTGGACCTGGTTTATTTACAGTAATGTAGTTCAGTGAAGTCGTTGTTTTGGGCCCCTCAAAATAGTCTATGACAGAGACATGTGGAAAAGGTCGTGTACCAGAGGTTTGATCATGACACCAGCCCAGCAGAAACACTCAATGACACAGGCTCAAGTAAAAACAGCTGATTTGCCTCCTCTTCACTGGAGCAGTCGGGGTTAAGGCTGGATTATCAACTGGACAAAATAACTGCCCAGTGACCAAACATGCAAAGCTGCAGACAACCCAGTGAAATGTGGTCGTTTGGTAAAAAAGGTTAGAGCTGTGCTGTGTGTATCTTCTATGAATCAAAACATTAAATATTAGACTCACTCAAGCACGTGTGAAATACCTGGGACTTCAATCAAACCTGATCACTCCATCTGCTAATAAGGAAATACCAAGCATCAGCACATGAGTAAATGTAGTTTACATCAAAGTTCAAGGTACATTTAAAACTTTCCTCATCATGTTCAGAAATATTTCATTTGTAGCAGTTCAAATAATTATAAGTAGCTGATTCTTCTTCTTCCTCCATTTACCAAAATTCATCATCTGATCACTTTCTATTCTGCTTTTTTCTGCCTTCACCTCACTTCCTGTGCGTGTCTCGGGCAAAGCTTGGTTCCTCTTTCAGCTGTAGATAAGCTGAGCCAACAACTCTGTACAAACTGGCTCAGGCTGTCAATTCTGCCGGCAGGAAGCATTAGTTACTGTGATTTGTTGTCGAGGCCGTCTTAGAGGCATTTAAGACACTTTGTGGAAAAAAAACGACCAAAAGTAATGAAAATGTACTAAAATTTAATCATTCATAAAAGCTGGAAAGTCATCTGTGACAGGGTAACACAAGAAGCAATATTAGAGTTGGTTTAGTACAATATATTTTCAGCTGCAAGACACAAATCAGAATGCACCATTCCCCCCCATCAGTCTATAAAATACTAATTTCCTTAGCTTTATTATGCAAAAATGGAAGTAGAATATATTATGGGAAATATGAAAGGCTTGCAGCTCTCAATATAAAACAAAGTCACTTAGGAAATATGTTATCAATACACATCCTTGTAAGTAGGAGCGAGTAATTTATGGACAATGATGCATCTTTGTTGACACCGTTAGTGCAGAAATGTATGTAAAGGCCAACATCTCACATGGTTTCATTTGTCACATTATGCTAAAGACTGATGTTACTATTAATAAAACATTTGAGTTCCCATACATGGATTAAAACCCAGTCTCTTCATTTATACTGATAGTTCCAATAGAAAGACACCTTGGAAAAGAGAAAAAGAGACAAAAAACAGTTGTCATCAGGCTGATGATACAAAAAAGAGGTGGATTTCTTTGTCATTAAAAGGAAGAGAAGAGCATCTTGAGAGTATGTGCCGGCTCCTGACGTTCTGCGAGTATCTCTATCAGCCTTTTTCAAAATGCTCTGGAGGACTTGGAATGCTGGCACGATCCACTGGGGAACAGTTAATCATTACAAGTTTCTGAAAGGAGGAAAGAAAAACGTGTCACAGCGCTTCATCAGAAAACGCGGAGCAGTGCTCGAGTCGTTTAACTGTAGCAGCTTGTTAAATTTGAGTGGAAGTAAAACAGTTTTTGCTTCAATGCCTGCGGTTATGACATCACTCTAGAAAAATAAAATCCGTGACGCAACAATTCTTATTCAACATGAGGAAAAATGTATGAAACCAACATATTAACACATCCAGTATTTTCAAATCAACATTAGAACTAATTAGGAGCATTTCACTCTTAACAACCGCCTGTTACAGCCGAAAACAACGCTGTGAGAGCTGAGAGCACAGTGAACGTCTTTAGGTTATAGTGGCCTCTTTCATTTAAGATTAAGAAGTCACATTTACAAAGCTGTGGAAACACCTAAAAACACCGTTGATTGAGGATTTAGAGACAGAGGATGGTAATGCTAAAGATACAGTTACAATGGTCTGACAGCAGGTGGAGTCACAACACACACGACAGACTCGCTGAAATTACATAAGACAAATCTGATCGAATTTATACTTAAAAAGACAAAACGCATTTCTGCAAACTTTAAGTAGTAACATAAAGAGATACTTCATGATGCTCTCAAATCCACGCCATGCATCGTTATCCTGTTACTACAACACACTGCTTGCTCTCTTTCTATGAAGAGTAATAAAAATGGCTTTTATAATAATTCCAATAAAGATAACTGTTCAGTGATAATGCAGAGCTTAGCAAGCAGCAGGAGCTCTGCACATGTCTGGAATAAACACCCACTCACCTGGCCTGAAGCTACTGTGGGAGCGCATTTTAGAGCAGTGTGCAACTCGACTTCTTTTTTGTTTTCTTCTTTTCCATCGGCGTTTTTCTGTTGATCTGTCGCACCAAATCATAGAAAATCTGTAAAGGAGAAAGTTCAGTGCTCTCAACGTTTTTGCTTCTGCCATCACAGTGGAAAGTCGCTGATGCCATTTTAGTCACTTCCTCACAAAATGGAAGTGAAGTGTGATTATTACCCAGAGCCACTTAGGAAAGAGGTAATCGATAGAAGTCCATTTTTGTTGACACTTTGAAATAGAAATGTACAACTCGAGGCTTTTATAGGGTTTCTCTTTCAAATAATCAATCTCTGCCGGCGTTTCGGTTTCTATTCATCCTATTATTATTATTCTGGCCTCGTATGAGGATATATAATTGTGGATTAAAAGAAGTTCTACAATTGTCATTTCTAAGTAATTAAATGTCAAGTTTTGATCAGAGCTTCATCATGAATTACATACTGCCCGTCACATTGCACTAGTT
This sequence comes from Microctenopoma steveboyesi, assembly GCA_032359275.1. Taxonomy (NCBI): domain Eukaryota; kingdom Metazoa; phylum Chordata; class Actinopteri; order Anabantiformes; family Anabantidae; genus Microctenopoma; species Microctenopoma steveboyesi. The sequence continues at coordinate 17,266,117 of JAUMHF010000024.1, forward strand.
CATATTACATAACTAAATTAAATAAATGTCACATACACGCTCTGCGCGTTATTCCCTCTTACCTCATTAACGTTGATCTTTGATTTAGCTGAAGTCTCTAAAAAGGCACAGTTGCTCCACTGGCGGGCCAGGTTCTGACCCTGCTCCTTGCCAACCACACGCTCATCTTCCAGGTCACACTTGTTTCCCACCAGGATCATGGGAACCTATGCGATTCATATAAAAGGTCAGAGCTCCGGCATTCAGTGAAACGTCCTGCATTGTACAGAATATTCACAAAACCGACTGTAATTTATTTATAAAGCACTACAGTGCTAATGTAAATGAGTCGGTGGCATCTGCTCAGGTTCTTTAGAATCTTAACAAGAGGCATGCTGGTTCTTTCTGACCAGAAATATTTTAGTGAAGTGAAACCTTAACCGTGATACTCGAACCAATAAAGAAACTCGCTATGAATAAATAAAGTCAACGCACAGCACGATGTGTAGACTCTCTCGAAATCAAGAGGTGAAGAGACCAAGACTTAATGTGGTAAACAGCATCTAACAACAACCCTGACATTTACACCCTGTCACAAAGTTCCTGCCCCCCTTCGCTTTGCCCTCTTTCCCACAGAGACGACTCTAACAAGGGAGTGATGAGCCTCAGAGGTGACAGAGACAAACACCAAAGGTCATCGCTGCAGAGGAACTCTTCACACGCTGAGGACGAGTCTTATGTTGTACGACTACAGAGATGTCCAGCACCAAAAAGATAATGTCACCACAATCTGATATTCATTTTAGACCTAAGCAGCAAAAGTTCTCATTTGGGAGATTGAAATGTGCAAGCAGATGTTTTATTTTTACTGTCCTCGTCATTACCCGATTTTAATCACAGTAAGTGTAAGAATAGAAAATATAGATAAAAACATAATCTTAATGTTTTGAAAGCGCAGACCACTCACGTCCTCAGTGTCCTTTACTCTCAGGATCTGTTCCCGGAGGTCCTGTAGGTCGTTAAATGTTGACTGCGCTGTAATGGAGTACACCAAAGCAAAGCCCTGGCCATTCTTCATGTACAGGTCCCTCATAGCAGTGAACTGTTCCTACAGAGCGATAACAGAGGAGAGAACCCGTCAGCTGCATGTTGCATTTATCCTGTACGACGTCTTCTTTCAAAAACTCCGTTTGATGTGACTTACTGTTCCAGCTGTGTCCAGGATTTCAAGCATGCATTGTTGCCCATCAACCTCAACTTGCTGTTGGACAAAAAAACAGGTATAGTTTTAGACAGACAAGTTGAAGGATTTCTACAATAAATAATTAAGTTGCTTTAAAAAAGATCGGTATGTCACATGTAAAATGTCTTTGGCGTGCTTCTGATCTCACCTTTCTGTAGGAGTCTTCTATTGTGGGGTCATACTTCTCCACAAAAATGCCTTGCACAAATTGGACTGTCTAGAATTGAAATACGAAACAAAGGAAAACTTCAAAACATGAGCACAAGTAAAAAAAACTGGTATCACTGAGCATGTCGCTTTATTCAAATACAAAGGCGACACACTTGAATAGTTTGTTTGGCTTGAAGCTACCGTCATTTACAGTGCTGTGAAAAATATTTGCCCGAGTATTTTATTTATTTTATTATTATTATTTCATTTATTTAACTAATAAAGTTTAGCCAGCCAGTACAGAGATGTTTATTCTCAACAAGTTAATGAAGAAAATGCAATTGCCTAAAAATATCAAACATGCACTGCAAGTTTTTGGAAAACTTTGCTACACTGCAATTAAGGTGCAGATTTACTTAACAGAAAACAGGAACAGTTTCTACTTCGATCACATCACTGCCTGCATCAGGATAGTAACCTTTTTTACAAAGGTCTTATTTGAAGAAACAGACCTAACGATTACACCCTTAACATTATTTTATCATTAAACCATGATCAACATGTTGACTCAGTTTGGTTCTGCTGAATCCTACTTACCAATGCTGATTTCCCCACACCTCCAGATCCTAGCACCACTAGCTTGTACTCACGCATGGTGCGCAACTTCACTGGACAGCGCAAGAATCTGCAAAAGTACAGTAGAAGGATGATAAAGTGAGACAGAGAGAAGCTGTGTCATCTACACTTTCTTGTGCCAAATATCCGTAAGAATTATTATTTTCATTCCTTGACTAGGGTTATCCTAGCCCCCACTCATGGTTACAATGAAATACATTAGACTGTAATTTCAGACTGCCATCAGGTCAATAACTCAGCTGATGTTCCATCTGTTTGTTACCCAAGACTTTTTTCCGCTGCAGGGCACAACATCAGAAACTCTGGCATCATCCACAATGTATCTAGTGAATCTATGAACTGAACTGGGGGCAGTGTGAACGCCCTGTCTGCACAGTATCAACAACAATGGGGAGGGGAAAAAAAATCACAGCTGACATTACTAGATTAAAATGTAATTTTTATGCCAAAAATTAGCTCTCTTTCCCACCCACTACCATGGGGATTCAGTGGTCATGATGAGAGGGGAGTCGTCCCTCAATAAATAAAAAACAACTCATGAAGTGCTGAAGAAGGAAACCATACACTGCCTCCCTTCACACAATTCAAACCAGTGTCTCACCTGCTAAAAAATGTGGATAATTAAGTGCATCTAAAGAAGAATGAGCCAAAGTATGCACAGTAGAGCTGTGGAGTAATAAAAGTGCAATAGATCCTGAAACTGGCAGTGCGCAAATGTTCCAGTGCCACAAATAGCTCCAATTACCACACACACACACACACACACACACACACACACACACACACACACACACACACACACACACACACACACACA
>JAUMHF010000024.1:17269041-17292675 GCA_032359275.1 Microctenopoma steveboyesi
ACACACACACACACACACACACACACACACACACACACACACACACACACACACACACACACACACACACACAGGAGAAAGGGCACAGAGAATGACCCATCATCAACTCCATTAGCATGACATAGTTCAGAGAATATGTGCCCTAGAAAATATTAGCCGCCATAAGACTTGATACAGGTACGACAATGATAAAGATGAATGATGAGCCAAAAATCCACTGACAGCCCAGTTAATATAAAGCAACAAAACTTCTTATTTAATATAAAGTCAGCTCATATTCATCATCATGATCAGGGCTGCCGCACATTACCACACTGAAATAGAGGCATGACCTTTAAATGAAAATGTTATTAATACCATGAATAATAGCTAAATATGAAAAATGTATATCAACATCTAATAACATCTGAAACTATTTGGGTCCAGTGATAATAAGGTATTGAGTAACACAAATGACTGTTCTTATATGTTGTCATTTTTCCAGTACAACTGTATTTTGTTGTCTTGGGAATGCAACAATGAATGTTGGGAAAATCGCCACCTCACACTCATATTTCAGCCTGCCTCCTTCGCTGTGTACTTTGATACATTTGAATAAGTGGGGGTGTGAAATTGGAGATTTCATAAAAATATCTGGGAGGCATAACAATACTGTTCACAAACATGTACATTAACACATATGAAAGGAAGGAGTGCTTTAGAGAATGTCTGTTTTAAATGCTATTCTGAGATGCAAATGTAATTCTCAGTTGATGTACAAATGTCAAAGAAGGGATGATGCACAGTAAAATCTCATTTAAGAACCTCTTTGAATCTATTAATCACACTGTGTCTGTGGAACCTTTGTCAAACATTCACACAAACAATACAAAAACCACTCTGTCACAGTCAACCGGCATTTGCAATTCTAACTACAACACATGAAGCAGCACCAGAAACCCACAGTGTGAGAGAGGCACACGAGGCATTTTACAAAGAGCCATTGTGACGACTCTCCTCCGCTCAAGTACGCCATACAAACAGAAAATAGAGATCAGAGGGGTGCATGCACGACCACGACACTGAAATCATTACCAGGGTTGCCAGAGGGAGGGGTCCACCTAGGAGGTGACACCAACATGTGCCTGATGCATTTGTTCTTCTAAACAAGTGCGTAAAGGCAAATCATACTGCGTTTAAAATGGAAATTTATGCAAGTGTCGCAGAATTCACTTCAAAGCCTTAACATCAGATAAGAAAACTGAGCCTTCCCCTGATTAGATATGAGCCTGAACTCAAACATTTCAAGTGCCACGAACTCAAGCTGAAACGTTCACCAATCCTACAAACAGATTTTTCCTGGCTTTGGTGACAACAGAGCCCTGTTGTAGAAACAGCAAAAAAATGTTTGATGGCACAGTAAGTAAAATATATACAAATGCCAACTAAAACTAGATTTACTTGTGATACAAAAAGAAAGTTCATGCAGTGAAAATAGCTTGACCTACTGTGTATATGGCTGCTGCAGACGACAACTCCCTCTACATCTGGTGAGGGAGGGCCGGCAGATCCTCAGGTACACTGATGTCAGAGCGCAGGTGCTGAGGGTTGGTGGGAGTGTTGGGAGCCAAAAAGCTTGGCTTCCCCAAAACTGTTCAGGCAGGAAACTGTCCCTATATTAAATGACATGTTAAAGTGTTTACAATAAGATCTACACTACATTACTGATATCTATAAGAACATTCATTCACTGAGAAACTAGTAGTAGTTTCAAAAGGTAAACATATGATGACGTAAACAGAGTGGAAAAAACAGGCATTTAAAAAGAATTACCACTATCATCTGCTGTGCTGCCTGTGCAATCACAGGGTGAGCTGATGATCACTTTATGTTGGCTATTAAAGTTGGGTGCTGGGTGGATCTGGTAAATGTCACTTGTTACATAACAAAATAAATACATGTTCCCTGAAAGACCTGTTGCTGGCTATCACACAAACAGCCAAAGACACATCCAGTTAATATTTTTTTTCTATTATGGCTCTTACAGCTACTCAACCAAATGAAACCTGTCTCATGTATGTCCCGAACCAAACGTGAGAAAATAGTTAACTTTTACTGACAGTACAAATATAGCACTGGCTGCTATCCGTTAATAAAATATTTTAAAAGTTTATCCTGTGTAGGTATGGTCTAATATGTTAACTAAATTTCCTGACAACTTACAGCGTAGTAGTTGGTTTCGAAAGGAAGGGTGTGGCTATTAGTTTCTCAATGCAGTAGATTGTGACTTTTACGCCGTTCAAAACGATCATTTAAAGTAGCCAGAAATATCAACTCAATTTATATTGAATGTAAATTTTGTGCTATGTTTTGGCCGCCAGCGATAACAAAAAAGTAATGTTAACTTTATTACTACTAAAGTTAGTCGTAGTTTAACGACACAAACGTTAGCTAGCATTTAGCTAACGTTAAAAACGTTTGATAAGTGCTAGCCAACGTAATTGGGTCTTAGCCTGAAAAAGATACGATAAGCTATGCTACACAAGTAATGTGTTAGTTTAACTTACTTTAGCTCGACGGAGAGGAAGAAGCTAAGCTCACACGTAAATGTTAGCGCCTGTGTGACAAGCTGTAAACTCCATTTTAAGTTGCCATAACTGTTTAGCGAAGATCGGAGGCTAACAAGTTGGCTAGCAAGTTAGCATCCGGTTGAACTCTCAAACCTCCTTTTGTATTTATTTTAGCGCCCGAGCTTCACGTTGCTAACTTCATTTCTAATTATTGGACACACTACTACACATCGGAAAGCGAATGCGACATCACCAGACACTGAATCACATCACCCACAAACCATGTTTGTATCGACAACTACTTAGTTGGTTCATTAGCTGACGTTAGCTACTCAGTGCGGTCATCTAGCTTATAGGCTAAGCTATTTTACCCATTACAATTATTTCCTTATAGTAAAGCCAAAAGTATTGTTGGTGTCTATTTGAGAGAACGCATATGTCCAAGCACTAATCGGTAAACCAATAAAGTCATACGATGGACAACTGAGTTTCAAATTGGTAATTTTAAGCAGAGGCAAAGCTTGAGAAGACACTCACCGTGTTCCGCTATGTGTGCGCTAAATCACACGCAGAGTGAATGTACGGAAGGCTGTGGACAGCAGCTATTGATTGGATCAGAATCAGCCTATCACAGCTAAACAGGTTAAGATACTATTTAAACCTCCTTAGTTCAAACTGTGTGCAAGTGTTTTTCTTTATTACAGCTGTCCACAGCGGGCACTCAGCATTATTAGTGCATTATACTGCACACTATTGTCACTCTGTACTAGCTGCATTACTAATGATCAGATGATGATTTATTTCCTCCTCGTTTCTTAGATGGTTTAATTGAAATATCAGACTGAGGCACAGCGTGAAAATTATTTATTTTCCTTTATTTTCTTAATTCTCTCTTCTCCCATGAATCATACCACAATCTCTCTGGCTTGACCTGTGGCTTTTTGGACTGGTCTGAACCTTCAGACTCGAAACAACAGGACTAAAGGACCACAAACAACAAAACAAAGGAGTACCTAAATATATAGCACTATAGAAAAAAAGATGCTTGGATACTTTCCACTGCTGCATATAGGGCTGTGACTAACAATTATATTTATTGTTGATTTCATAATTCCTCAGTTAATTAAGAAGATGCTTTAAATGTTTCATAATGAGTATGAGTGAGTATATGAGTATAATAAGAATAAGTGTCACATACACAGCGTTGTGTCCTCAAATTGCTCCTTTTGCCCTACATGCAGTACATTTTCTAGAATAATACAAAGCAGATTGAGACAAAGTGCCTTGATTTTGAGAAGTAGCACAGAGAAGAACTGATTTTGGCTGGTTATTTTCGAGGTGATGTTTGAAGTTGAATCCAGTAACAAGTGCTTTGATGCAACAAGACATGAATTCCATTCATCATAATAATACTAAATGGCAAGGTTGCCAGGTATACGGGACTGTGTAATGGTTTGAGGCACTTATCCATCATGCAGTTCCCTCATGGAGACATGATAAGACAGAAAACACGTTAAGTTCTGCAAGACACTTGCAGGTATGTTTAAAAAAGTGTAGAGTGGAGAGCTGGTGCTGTTTTGAAGGCATATGTAAAATATATATATATTACTTTACTTTACTTGGCAGACGCTTGATATACAATATTTATATATATATCATACCATTTTTAATCAATCTTAACTTTACTTTTGGTGCCTGAAACATTTTTTTAGCATCAGTCTTAGTTGGTTCTTCATCTGTTCATCTATCCAAAATATGAAACATGCTGGAATCACATGACAACCCTCTTCGTGGATGGATTAGCCTATAAAGCACATGCGTAACATGTGGTATGATCCCCTGGTGTGGACACCAGAGCAGAAATACTTTCCATATGAACTGTACCTGTCTGAACTAGTAATCTGACGAGGCAGTACATTTTTAACTTCTACACCAGCAGTCAGTGGGTACACAGAGGTGTTGTGATAATGAAGCTGCACTCAGCCAGATCTCCACCTCTGTCTGATTATCAACAAAATGCAGAGGGTGAGGTGACTCACCTGCCACAGTGCCTTTCCCTTCCAGTTTACTCACCAGAGAGGCTGATGTGTACACAGCACCTGACTCATTGAGGCCATTTTAGAAATTTCATGCCACTGAGGGAGTACACAGTATGATCCCTAGACCCCAGCATTTCCGATTTAAATTGTAATTATTTAAGCGCTGTCATAGCACCAAACCTGGGTATGTTTTTAGTCAGCTTTGACTTGACGTATGTTAGATTTCTCATGTCAGCGCTTAGATCAGAGAACTACAGATTTGAGTTTGATATGCGCTTTATTGGACATGTAATATTACCCTTTTTCTATAGACACAGTTGACGTATGTGTATCACATTATTGGTTCTATCTAAAGTACATATTTGCTTCAGTTGTCATTGTGAGTTGCCTGTTGGCGTGACAAAGGGCCACATGAAAGATTAAGACGCCCCGCTGGTCACTGGGGGCATAGGATCAGCTCAGACTGATTTTGAACTACATGCAGTGAAGTTTAGATTCAGATAGATTTGCTTTGACAAGCTTTGAAGCTGTGTTTGAAAGAGAAAACTTCAACTTTCACTGGTGTGGCTAAATCTCTTTGTTGGCAGGCCAGATTTGTCCTGCTTGCCATTATTTGCAGACTACACCTGAAAAGAATAAGCATTTTTCACCCACTATCAGTGGTTTATGGTCACACGTGTTATTCTGTTTGTGGCCGTACATGTTGAGATCAGTTTCCTCTGTAACCTCAAGTCTGTGACTGTGAAAACATACTGAGCTTTGTCTATTAGTAATGTACTGACTTTTCTCATGAAGATCATCACACTCAACAGCTCTCTCTCTCCGTTTTATGTTTTTTTGTTTTGGTGCCTGTTTTTTTTTTAATTCCATGAGCAATAATACTGACTTAGGAAGCATGCATTGCAAACGATTTGGCTAAATACACTCACATATAAAAATGTACAAACGACTTATAGCAATAATATTGTATTTCATATTGTTTATGATGAGTGGCTTTTTTTCCTGTGTTCAAGTGAAAGAATGAAACTTCTTAAAACAAAAGGGCTTTATTCCACAATATAAACCTGTAACATCTCAGCTACCCCAAATACTTGCAACACTATCCCATACCAGATTACACGCCGTGAACGTACGTGTCAGCAATGTCTTTTCCTTCAGTCTGCTACATTTCTACTCCACAGCTGTAATCTATTCGTCTGTGTAGCGTTCTGTACATCACACCATTGCTAAAGCATTAGCACAACTCAGCAGAGACCAAGCCAATTAAGTCAATTCAGACAAAAATTATTGCTCAGATAAATAAAACTATTCTACAAAAAAGGGAATAATTATATTTAGATGTACTAAACACCAGATTTCGAAGAATTTTTTTTGTGGGGATTGGGGATATAACATTGACCTTTGTCCCCTTAGCTCTGGTATAACATGCAAGGAGGTTCCAGAGAAAATAACATTAACCCGTGATTAACCCTCTTTACAGGATGCATCATGTTGTTAAGACTCCTTTGCTCAATGTAATGGAATCCCATGCAGCACACTTCACATCCTGTGATTTTTTTTTAAGTTAGACAACCACAGACATTTCATAAGAAGAAAGAAATATATATAATATATATATATATATAATATGTAAAAATACAAAAAAATAACTAAACATTATAGTTCTGGACAACAAGTCAAAGAGGATATAGCACCGTTGTTACAAAAGGGTTGGACAGATGGGAGGGAGATGGGGGGGGGGGTGTCAGTGACTGGTGGCTCCAAAAACGGGCAGATAGGCTTTTTCATCCATACTCCACAAAAACCTCATCTTTCTTCATTTTCTCGTGTGTTCGTCGTTCAGTGTACACCTGACACAAACGTAGTCCTCCTTCTCTGCCATCTCAGGCGTAACACCAACACAGGCTTGGTGAAACCACTGGTTACAGCTGCCGTCACACTGGACCCAGTCCACCTGCGGTTAAACACACCGTGGTTTAATATCTGTTTTCATTTTCCTGCCACCAGAGGGCAGCAGAAACACAATATTAACCTGTATGTTATTGCTTGTTGATCATTTAGAGATGTGTTTATGTGCATCTGGTGAATACAGCAACTGCAGTCCAACACATAAGAGGTCGGGTGACGTGTTGTTCATATTAACACACACTACCACACGTCAGAAAATATTATTTATTAAGAGCATACATTATATGCATTTGTTAAGTGTTTGTTATTGTTTTCCCGTCTATTTTCAGCAATAACTGCAAATACAGCTACAAAATGTGATGATTTGTATTAATTAAGAAGTAATGTTAACTTCAGACACGCGACTAGAAACAGCTTATAATTTTGTGGAGTTATTGATTTGAGCTGATCATCTCAACCTGAAACCTCATCTAAGCTTCATATCAACGGATCCTCAAAACTCTTTTTAGCCAGTGCTGCAGTTACTTGGACTTTGAATGAAGCTCTTAAAACATCACTGCAGTCCTTCAGTTGTAGCAGCAGAAACCTTTCACTCCTGCCAAGCTCACTTTTTATTATACGATACTTTTTATGTACTTTCGGTATTTATAGTATGTAGTGTCTGTAGAAAGTAAACTTGTCCCTGGAAGACAATCGATAAATTGCACTTTAGAGGTTCTATCGTTGCCTCACAGAGGTTTTTCTCACCTCGTCTCCCTCGGGCTGCTGACACCTCTCTGCCGGGCACATAACCATTTCCTCATCAGACTCATCAGACTGTGAGAAATCAGAGCGCGGGGAGGATGAGGTTGAGGTCAACCTGCGCTGCAGCTTTTTTTTATTCATCTTCTGTCTCTTGTGAGAGTGTTTTTTGTCCTTCACTTTGCGTTGTGCATCTAATCCTTCTGGCTCCAGGTGGCGCTTTGCTTTCTTTTCTGAGGTGTTGATGCCATCCTGAAAATAAAAACATGAATTAAAGCTGATACTGAGGCAGTTACGATGTGTGTTTTAACCAGTTCTCACTGTGAGGCTGTACCTGGTCCACTGGCTGATTTATTTCCTGAGAGTTAAACTGCATATCTTCGTCACAGTCTGTTTTTGGGTGCCAGCTGCTGGTTCTGTCCAATAAAACGTGGTATAGATTCTGGACCTCGGGCAGCGAAACCTGCAGCAGAAGCCCCTCCACTATCAGCTCCTCCAGGTCCCAACTCAGGCCTGTCACAGATCAAAACACCCAGAATAAGAACAACAATAATCAAAAATCAAGGACTGACCGTAACTCAGGTGTTGATATGATTCCTTTAGTCACTGACCCTGCAGCGGTATGCACCTCTGCTCCGTGTAGAAGACAGTCTGAGCATGGCTGCTCCTGTTCCACTCTGGAGTCAAACATGGAGCCTGTATGAAAACAGAAAACCCAAATGATGAGCAAACAAAACAATTTCCGTGAACCGACACAAAGCGTGACACAAACGGTGACTGACCTGATTGTTGTTGTCAGCGTCACCACTGTCCAATACGCAGCAGGTTAGGGTGGGAGGAGTTCCTGGTCTCTCTTCTAGTTCTGGGAGGTTACATGATTGGAAAATCTGCTGCGCTCGTTGCTGCCAGTTCACCGTCCTCTCAACCAGGTAGTGAAGTGCGTCGCCCTCTGGCAAGCGCACCCCTATGTGCCGCAAGGATGTTAGCAGAGAGAGGGCTTTGTTCATAGGGGGGGTTTGTGATCGGCGGCAAAGCGGACAGAGCCACGGCCGCGTTTCGCAAGAGTCTGACAGGTCTCTGATACACACACTGTGGAAGGCATCCCGGCAGAGTTCACACTGCAGCATCGCCCCCATGGGTGCCTTCTGACAGACACACACCTTCAGGTTCATGCAGTCTGCTGTGGGAAGGAGCTTTGACTCATTTGCTGCCCTGAGATTAGAGAAAGCCTCCATTTCCCTCACACGCAGCTCCTCCAGAGTGGCCATCTGATGAAGAAAAGAGTGCGAAGAAGAAAGGAAGTCAGTCTCCGAAAGGTTAGCAATCATAAAGTAACTTAACAGACTAGTTACTTTTCTTACTGCAGAGGTAGAATCCTTGGTCTCTGAAAGAGCTTTTTCCACATCACTGAGAGTGTTGAGCCTTGGGGTTTTCTTTCTGTTACTTTTAAGAGATTCTTTCCCTTTTTTGGCCTTCCTCTTCGGAGAACCTGAATTTCCAACTTCACATCTTGGACAAAGTACCTGTGATGAACAAAATAACTGAGGCTGTTGCACAAGTATTTCTTATTACATCTATTTATTTATTCATTTTTTATTTGATAACTTCAGTCACGTTTCACTATCTGATTCCTAACACACACACAACTGTGTAATCATAACATGTTATTGATCCCTGGTATGACACTCACACTCACTACCTGATTTGTGAATACACACAGATTACTGTAAGTGAAATATACATTCACTAATATTCATTTTCAATGTGTGGGACTTACCTCCAGTAATGTTAATGTTGAGTCTTTTTGAAGGAAAGCCGTCGCTGCTGATTCTTTCCACTCCTGCACTTCAGCCATTAGAGACTCCAGCTTGTCTAACGGCTCCAGATGGACTTGAATGGCTTGGCCTCGTAGAACCATGTCGGACAGACTGTCCACCGTCAGTATGCAACCACTGGCCTGAAATGAGCAGATTATTCCAGTGTTACAACCAGAAATCATCCTGTGGACAACACACGCTGCTACGTCAACAGTGTCCTAACCTGAAGCTCCTCGGCTTCGTGGAGCCACTCTCGGGCCTTTCTGATGGTGTCTTTCAACAGCAGGCAGTTTGGGAGGTACGCGGGGATGCCAGATGCCTTCTCAGCAACAGCTCGGAGAGTCTCTATGGAGTGTGGCGGTCTGGTGGGCATAGAAAACAAACAGTAAACTGTAGGTAGTAAAACTGGACACAATACTTCCTTCGCCTGCAAGTTAATAACTAATATAACAATAATTATCGAAAGATTTCAAAAATTATTCTTCCAACAAACACTTGGGAAGTGTTCCACGTATCCTGAACACACATTATTTACAGGTTAAATTCTGCATTTACATTTAAAATCAATCATCGTCATCATCATCCTCAATCACCTTGGACAAAACACAAATAAACAATATTATTAATATTGGGAAACAAAAAAAAAATCAAGCTGTGGGAAACTAAGCATGATGAAGGAACGTAACTTTTTGGAAACTGTAGAAATTTAAGCCCTGGCTTCGAATTAGTTTTTTTTCTGACAATGTAAAGAAGTGATGCACATTCTTGACAGCCATGCCATTAAAAGCCTCTGAAAAGCATTTGTCACAGTTAATACTGAACAGCACTGAGTACCAATGGAATGAGGGCAGAACTAAACATGATGCTCACTTTTTGTTGATCTTGTTGAATATTCTAGCAGCAGCATTTTGCTCTAGCTGTAAGTAAAATGAAGCAAAATCAGGAGCACTGATGTAATATTACAGTATTCACTTACAATCAGTGCAAATACCTGGACAAAAATCTCAACTATGACTGTAACAAAACTATATTTATGAAGATTTTTTTTTTAGATTCAAGCATGTCACCTGATGACCTGTCACATCTCAATGTTTAGTTGTTTTGGTGTTTCTTCCAGCCCCTATTTTAGATTCTAACATCATCATCAAACAGTCTGTGCTGCCCTCACCTGGATTTAAGGAGACTGCTCGCCTTGTCCTCCCAGTGCTCCGACACAGTAAGCAGCTCCTGTAGGCGCGCCATGGCTTTCTCCACAGATGGATGAGGCGACAGGCCGACTCCCTGGTCGATGAGCCTCCTCATGGTCTCCAGACTCAGGGTTGCAGGCTGAGCGCTGGCCTGCTGCACAGCTTCCAGCCAGCGTGCCTGTTCTAGCCTCACTCTGAGGCGTGGCAGCTCGGGCAGCTCCACGTCAAAGTCGAAGCTGACGTCTAACAGACTCTGAATCTCTGAGACGCTGGGAACTTCATCAGCCAAGACCTTCTCACTGTGCTGCTGGAAGTCTTCGATGCGATTCAAGAGTTCCTAGAGACAACATACAAGAATTCAAAATGAATTTGTGTTTCTGTATTGATCAGAAACTGATTTAGCATAATTTTAATCTAGAGTCAATTAAATAATATTCATCTTAATGTGTGTCTACTACTTAAGAGAAGAAGAAGAATCCACTGTCTTGTCATTTCTGCATGTTACAATGAAATGTCTTCTCTGCATCTGACCCATCCCCCCTTGGGGGGAGCAGTGAGCCGCCACAGCGCTGGGTGTCTCACTCAGGGACACACCTGGTATGGGGATGGGCGGGGTAACTCAGCTGGGAATCGATCCTGCTCTTTCTGCATCCCAGCGCTCTGCCTTAACCACTGGGCTACCAGGCTCTGTATGCATCACTATCAGCATAACAAAATGTTCACAACAAAATCTGTCTTCTTTCTATTATTACCAATGATTTTTCATACCACTGTTTGTCTTGGCATACTACATACTTTGGACTGATTAGCTTGTTGCTAGTGTTAGAGAGCTACAGGAATGCCTGGGAAATCTGATCTTCCCCCATAAGCACTATGGAAATAGAACCACATCATCTACTCCATATGGAGTGAAGATTAACGTTCTATTATGTATTACTCTTGACTTTAATATGTTCAAAAGAGTCTGTCTACAGAGTCACAGGTGACAGCCTAACAACATAATGTCCTGTAAACTGCGCCGTGGTGGCAGGACAAAACAAAAACCTGTGCTTGTGCAGTTCAAATTAAAATTCATGTGGTTTTACTGTTTTGACATCAGGGTGCATTTCTTCTCCTCAGCCTACCTTCAACAACGGGGCCTGAGGCAGGCTGCAGGAGAGGTTGTAAAGCTGCCTCACAAATGAGCTCAGCTCCTCCACCGTCAACTGGCTCCGTGATTTCTCACTCCCACAACGAAACCTAGGCAAACATGTTAGTAAAGTAAACATGTCGAATGAACAAAATCCACCCTGTTAAGGTAATGTAAGGAATGTACAGATGACTCATCCACAAACTTGTGTTGTAGTAAAGTGTTGAAGCTACCTGGTCTGCCGTTTGCCATTTAACAGCTGCTGTGCCACTGAGGAGCACTTCTCTGCATCTTGTGTGACCAGACGCAGCCGACGCAGCAGGTCATTGTCGGGGAACAGCATGGACTCTGATTCAGCAAGAAGGGCTCGAAAGACTGGCAGGCCTGAGGAGAGAACACCTGCTTCGTCAGCCTGACACACAACATTTCCACTTTTAGTAACGTATCACATTGCAACTGATGACTTGTGTCTGCTTGTTTTTCTTTTTTGGGCACAAATATTGAGCCAAAAGGAGCAAACCAGTGGTTTTGCATAAATTCAGTAAATCCTGTGTGTTTGTGAATTTCTACTACAAAGCATGTAAGGTTTCTTTTTTTTGGTATGCTGTCCAAATCGACTTCAAAACTTCAAAGCTCAACATACCTAAATCATCCTAGATACAACGGTGTTGAATTAATTAATTAAAATAAATACGTGATGGCATGTAAACTCAACTGGAAAAAACTAGCCTAACTTTGACATTTACAGCATTTTCTTTTGAATTGAACCCCAAGATAAACCAGGGTTTAATTGTGAAATTCTGATTACCTAGAATTTGCAGACTTAGCAGGCAAAGCCCAAAATACTAAGATGTATCACCCTACAAGTAGCAGTTCTATATAACAAATAAAACCTCTGGTATGGTGCTCAGTGCTTTGTTTCCTATGAGTTCTCTGCTGCGTACCTTTCTTCTTTTCTAGTTTAGCCTCTAGAGTCTCTGACACACGGGAGGCCCATTCATCATACAGCTCAGCTCGCTGCTTCACAGCATTCATCATGGGAAACAGGTCATCCAGTGTGTATCTGTAACTGCACGAGCAAAGAAGACTCAATTCATGGGGCACAGAGTGACGATAAGACACAATCTTCTTCATGGAAGTCACAGTTCGCAGTGATAAAACTGAATTTGACAGACATTCACTATATCGGTACATCATCTGGTCTATGGAAACAGATCCTTTACATTTCAGTGAATCAGCTGCAGGGGGACTTACTTCAGTGTGTAGTTGGTGATGGGGCAGGAGCAGAGATCACTAATGTGGTGCAGACAGACGAGCATTCCCGGGCTACAGGCACAGGTGATGGCCGACAGGTAGCAGGTGGTCCTGCACTTGACACACTGCCGCTCATCGTCCTGGAGGTGATCATATTTAGCCTCCATGCAACTCATGATCCCCTGAAGAAAACAGAGGTGTTTGCATTGTGTTAAAGCATAAAACCTCACATTACAAGCCATAAAAAGAGTTTGTTATTTTCCAGAAACAGGTTCGTGTTCAGGAGGTGTGAAGACTAGGACACCTCACGAGGGAAAGAAACAACAAACGTTCACAGTGAAATGTGGTGCTGACTAATAATGTGGACCTCCCTACCATTTTCTTCACTTTCCCTCTCAGTTCCTGCTCTTCTCGGATCATTATGAGCATGTCCTTGTGGACAGCTGAGGCCAGGACCACGTTGAGCGTGTTTGCTTTGGAGGCCATGTTGCACACCATCTCATCATGAGAAAACACATTGTAACGGTGTAGCATCCGATAGTGGTCGACACACTGCCTGCCAAGAGGCATCTGGTGTCACAGAGAGAAAAGAAACGGATTGTAATGACAAGCTCAAATGCACCAGAATGCAAACTCACGAAACAACACAGATGACAACAACTCATCACAGTCAGAACTTGCATGTTGCTAAGCAACCACTTAAATACTGATTATATGTGTAGTGTTATGAAAGCACAAACAAAAAATAAATAGTCATTGCCTTTTAATGGCATTATAATACTTATACTTTAACTATTTTCATTACTTATGTATTCATCCAAGACATACATACCCAGTCCACAGTGCAGAAGTTGACCGCCTCCGCAAAGTTAAAGCCCTGATTGAAACCACTGTGGTAGGCTCTGGGAAACGTTATGACAAACTCACCGGCACACTGGTTTGTCCTGTAAATCTGAAGCAGACAAGCGACGAAAGATGAGAAACATTCCTGTTGCCTGTGTGTTACAATGTCAGCTGCTGTGGAGAAGCGACATCAGTGCATGTGAAAGCAATAAACACTTACTGGAACCCCGTGGGCCATCAGTGTGTTGGGGTTCATGATGGTGACAAGTTGGTGCAACAGGTCAGGCTGAGACTCAAACAACTCCGGGGCCAGCTTCTTCATCACCTCCTCCAACTGTTCTGCAGCAAAACCAGGAGCTCCGTACCAGGTTTTGGGTTCCCCCCTTGAAGAAAAGAACATATTCACATGAGTTCAGTTTACCAGAGACAACAGACCACATTTGGAAACACAAACTAAAAATGAAGTGAGAAAACTAGCAGAGCAGCACCAGTGCAGGTAGTTGATGGAGTAGCTCCAATGATCCTCAATGTGCCAGCAAAAGGAAGAGAAGCACATGCCGACATAAAGCCACGGCAGCGTCATCCCACAGATGTCAGCTGTCACATGAGTCAGCACAGAAGGCTTCATCATTGCCAGGTTGTTGAGGTTCCAGCCACACTTGAGGTATTTCTAGAAGAGGGACAACATAGTCGGATAAATACACGATAATGTGACCCACACACAAACACCGTCTACCACAAAGACACCATTTGATTCTACAGACGGAGCCTTTCTCAAAGGTGTATCTTCCGTATATGGGCAGCACTTTACCTCGACAGCTGGAGACACTTTAAATTTTCCATTCGGAATGGGGAATCCACTCCCAAACTCCTTGGAGGCAATATCAGCTCCGTATTCTACCGTAACATCCTCGTCGATGGCTCCGACCAAACGCCAGAACTCTTTCTCCACCAGCTCTGTGGGAACCATCTGTGAAACACATGAAATAAGAAGAAGCTCCTGTTTAAAACACTCAAACCACGAGAGATGTGACAGATGTATCTGTGTGGAACTCTTTTGTTTCTGCTTACGTGTACTGGCATGTTGAAGTAATCGGATTTGAAGGCGTCAGCCATTTGTCCAAATGCTCGCAGGGAATAGTCTCTGGACGCTTGTTCAAATCCGAATCCCTCATGAGGTTTGCTGCACTCCTGCAGATGTTAACATAATTGTTGAACAAACGTGTTAAATCAGTTCTGGAGACATTTAATAGCCTCCACAGACATATCAATAGTTTCACTCTCACCTGAGCCAGACACTTGGGGCACCTCCAGTCTCCTTTGGGGACGTCGTGTAGAGAAGGAATCAGGCAGAATGTGTGATAGCTGTCATCACAGCCATCACACAGTAACAGGCGGTCTTCGTCTTCTCCGCTGCCACACACCAGACACACCACCAGATCCACCTGGAGAACGGAAATCTATTTATTACTGACCTGTTTCAGTGGCATTGTGACTGTTGACCAAACTAGTGTTTAGGAATTGTAGCCTCCTCTTTCATGAACGTGATAATATTTAGTTTTAATGCTTTAGCGACTTGCTAAACCAACTTTAACATGATTTCGGACGATGTACTGTCCAAATCAAAGCAGAGATGAGAGATGTTTCTATTATTTGTCCCTCACTAATTTGAATAATATCCAATGGAAAAAGCTGGTATTATAAAGTGTATTCTAAGAAAATTTGGAAAAATTGTGTGCACATTCAGCTGTTGTATTGTTATAACACAGTTCAAAACTTTTTTGCCTTTTATTACAACACAAATGATAATTATATGCTGCGTTATCATTAGTTTTACATGGTTGAGCTGAGTTTGGATGTCTGCTATGTTAAATTGACATGCCATGTTAAACTTAATTCTTGAACTTACTGGACTCAGAGGTACTGGGGGGATGATTTTCCTGTAACGGGACTTTGATTTGTCGACTTCAGCGATTGGTTCTTTACTTTCATCTGGTTCCTGTTTTACTGGAATGGGAATGTCTTTTTCTGCAAGGCAACAGGAAACATTACTAACACCATTACCGAGCGTGGCACCTATGTCATGGCAAGAACTTGTAGAGTAAATATGGTAACACTAATTTAGCAATAAATATATGGTAATAAAGGTTGGTTATAAAAAATCCCCCAATAAAACCATATAGCTGCTGGTAGATGTATTCTTAAATGTAAAAGTGAAAGTTTAAACATTTAGAACATCCTCTCACCAATTTAAACAACACATATTTAAGTTAGTACAGCTGTGTTTTTCTATACTGTCATTAATTATCTGTTTAGTTCCCATGGGAAGAGATGCTGGTGTTGAGATAACTTGGTAATATTAACTTACAAAACACTTTACATTTATAAAGTGCTGTCACAAGTAAACCATTGGTTTAAACTACATGTTCATATTAAATAGTTGAGCTTTAAGTAAAGTGTTGCTGTAGAACTGTTCAGGTTTGGACCTGGAGCCTGACCTGGTTCTGACTTGGCAACGAAAGAACCCATTCTCCGCCTCAGGTTCGGCTTGTTCTCGCCAGCCTCCCCTGGTTCCGTCTTCACACAGACGGCCTACAGAAAGAAATGAGAAGTGAAACTGCTGGTAATTCGAACACTGCTATTAATTTAATGTATGTATAGAAATATGTGTGAGGTGATAAACAAAGTGAGCCGTGTGCGAGTCTCTGCAACAACACCCACCTCAGACTTCATGCGTTTGGCTCTGCGAGCACTGGGGCAAGTGTCAGGCATCTGGGCAGGCGGCCACTGAGACTGCTCCTGCGGCTTGTACTCCTTGGTGTCCGTGCTCTCTGTGCTTCCCGCACTGTTCACCGGCTGGACTGGCTGTTAAACACACAAAAGGAAATGATTTGTCTGTTAAACCTGAGCTAATAAAGAGCTTATGTTTATTCAACTAAAAGTGTCCATGTGCTCTGCAGCGATCGCCAAGTTTTCATTTGAAAGTTAAGTTACACACACACAAACTGTAAAGTGGTGCACTTACTTCAGATTACCAGTAGATATATAATCAATGGGTAATCCTACATGACAACATCTACGAGTAACAGCAACTATCAACTGTGAGAAACTCGGACATATTCTATGTACACAGTAAGTCTAAAGGTTCAACGTAAACACCCACAAGATAAAACAGTCTATAAGTAGGATGTGGTTAGTTGAAATGAGCACAGAGGAACATGCCAATCAGAAGAAATACAGAGTAAGAAGAGGATAAAAATGTACTCCAGCACTTTTGCCTGCCGTCTATTACAGAATAAAATAGTGGTACAGTTACGTTTGGTCCATGATATATGCCCTGTACATATTACATCAATGAGTTGAAAAAAATACACAATCATAGTTTAACATGCATTTTGTTTACTCTGGGCAGAAGTGGCTTTTTAACCATGACATAAACAGACCTTTTCAAGTTCTGTATCAGCATCCAGGCGCATCAGTTTGGAAGCTGGATCTGAAGCCTGAGGCAAGAGAGAGCTTGGGTAATTAAACAATTTAGAGGTCACAAAGTACCAATCCATTGATGCTGGACAAGCTCTCTTGCACAACATAAACATTAAGGCGTGAAAATTCACTGTCACAACTACACTTCAAACAATATTCATATATCAACTTCAAACTTTCACTTCTAATTAAAATAAGCAATAGTTTTTAAATAAACACAGACATACAGGAGCAGCAAATAAAGCTCAACTATATATATATATAGTTGACTCAACTATATATATATATAGTTGATGTGCATGTAGCTGGAAAGGTTACCAAGTTACAGAGTTTAGATATTGATCAGTCCACAGTAAGAGATATTGTCTATAGATGGAGACGGAGACGAAGAAGCTGGGTGATGCAGCAGGACCATGACCATAAACACTGAAGTAAATCTATTCCAGAACGGCCAAGATACATAAAATTCCCTCTTTGAAGTCAAAGAACCAGCCAACAGAAATGCTTTGGAATAAGCTCAAGAGAAATGTTCGCACCAGACATCCTACGAATATGGCTCAGCTGAAGCGGTTTTATAAGAAAGAACGACCCAAAAGTCCTTGTGAACATTGTGTAGGTCTAACGCCACACTTACAGGTGCCTGCTTGAGGTTATTGCTACCAAATGTGGTTGAACCTTTTATTAAAACAAACAACCACTGTTTGTGTTTAATCAGCTCTGAAACTTTGTGTTTGTTGATATTTATGACTTAGGTGAAGAGCAGATCAAATTTCATGGATAATTTATGCAGAATATCAGAAACATAAACAGTACCATTTTTTCCTGCAACTATAGATTGCAGTCTGAAACAAAGCATGCAGTTTCTAACAGTGCATGTTTCCGTGTGGCCTCGTTGTCTAATATTGTGCTCAAATCTATTGCTAATTCAAAGTGATGATTTTTAATGTTTACAACACTGTAATTAACACTTGTGCCAACGCATAGTGAAAAAAGGGTATTATTAAGTCTTTGTTTACAGTGACACAGAGGGCTGTAGTGTCTACGTGCATCATATTGATGTGTGTGTCCAGCTCACCAGCAAGTTTGCTCCACCCTGAAAGAGATTGTAGGGGTAGAGGATTCTCTCATAATGCCCTCGCAGGTGTGAGCCAACAGCTTTGCCAGGAGCAAAGCCCATTTGTAGTGCAATCTTGGTCCATCGCCTATCCTGACAGACAATGTCAAATCCACCTTCATCTGCCACCAGCTGAAATGACAGCGTGTTACATTCATGTTGCGAGTTGCTGAATTGTTTAGTTTAATATATATATATATATATATATATATATATATATATATATTTATATTTATATTTATATGAATAATCAACCTTATTTAGCGAATATAGATCCAAAATCTTCCTCTCCACGTGAGGGATTTTCAGGGTACATCCCTGCAAATCCCAAAATTTGGCAATCTGGTCCAGGAAGTTGAGCTTGACTCTAGTCTGTGCCTGAGGAAAGATGCAAGCAATGTGGTCAGCCAAAAATAAATTGGACAAAGTCTAGGCATTCAACACAAACTGACATAATCTCTGAAGAAAACAAATGGGAGCTATTGTTTTAAATAAATAAATAAATACAGCTTCAGTTTAATTTGCTAAAGGTTTTTCATTTTTAAAAGTCTATATTTCTATAATTAACAATCAGGCCTCCGAATGTCTAATTGATCAGTTAACAAAGAAGTTATTAGACAGCATTAATTTTTTTTGCTTTGTTTCATGATTATAAATATCAGGACAGCTTGTGTAGAGCTGGCAATCACATTAACAAGGAAAACACATGTCAATTAAATGGACAAATCTACAGAACAGAAATATAGTCACTGACATAATCTGAGTTACAAAACTCACCTCCAGCTCATTGAGCCTCTGGATCCGAGGAACAAAGTGAAGTCTGTCCACATCACAAGCAAATGGAGGCTGCCAACCCTAAACAGCAACAAAATCACACATGAAGGCGACAGTAACATGCAGTCTGAAAACTTATGTTGTGGGTTGTTTGAATGATTTTCATGCTTGTATTGATGAGTAAAAATACAAGGTCTAATTTTTTTTATTTCAAGATTTTCCATGTGACTTTTGTTTTAAAAGAATGGAAAAAAATTGGGGGATTTTCATTTACTGGTGGTGATATAACTAACACTAAACAAACCGTACGACTACATAGTTGTGGGTTTTCAAAGCGATGTTAGAACCAAGATTAGCAAAAATAAAAAACAAGGCCTCTAGTTACTTATAGAACACAACAATCCTTTCCAGGTTATAGATCAATATGTCAGTCAACAATTATGCCAATAACACACTTCTCACACAAGCTGAGATCCAAGTTCTTGTTTGAAGTCAGTAGCCACCAGCCTCTCCACTGGCACACAAAATGGCCAGATGGAAGACTCACTCACCAGCCCAGCTTACCACAAAGCCAACATGGAGGACAACACCCTACAACAGAGGCTCATACGTGAACTGTTGCTCATCTTTATCTCCAACAAATGATAATCATGTGCAGTACAACGACATGTTGAAAAAAAATGGCAGGTTAAAACACTACAGTCACACAAAACTTAGTACTTAACAGCACCAGTGCTCTTAATTAAACAACCCAGTGTGCTTGTTGTACCATTCTGAAGTTATTTATTTATTACAGCAGCATATAGGGAATATCAGCGATTTAAAGCCTGGCTCGTGAAACAAATCCACACCGCTTCTGATGCCCTATTCATTAGAAACTGCCATTTGACCGAGAAGTGACGGATCACACACTGAGTGGCCAACCGCATGATGATGCTCTCCAACAAATAATCCATAATTAATTGTGGGACCTTCAGGCCAAAATTAAGGGATAACAATGAAGAAGAGGGGTTAGCATCAATGTCTATTTTGTGACCATATCATCATCACATTCGTACTGTACGCAGCAGAATGGCTTCCGCATAGCCTCCTATGTCAAAGCCGTGAGCTAAATTATGACAGGTTGAGCTGTTAGCTAGCGACAGTTAGCCTGTTAGCTCAGCGGCTCAATGACCGGACCACCAAGGCTTTGTTGACACACGGTGGACCGCGTCTGCAATCCACCTTTAAACAAACGAACACGTTTATATTCCTGCTTACAAGCCCAGCGTTGACAGAAAATGCACAAAGAGAGGTTAAACAATCGCGAATGAGAGCTAGCTAGTCGTGCAGCACAAAGAATGAGCATAGCCGTGTATCCGCCATGTTGAACAGTCCCTTTAAATCCCAGGTCCATCTACAACCGTCTTCGCAAACCCAGCATCCGCGTCGTGTAACATTTTATCGCCTTTGATCGCACTCACCGGGGGCGGGCGGACTTTGCAAATGCCCGTTTTTTCGGCGATGGGACGGATCTTATTGATGAAGGTATAGGGATCTCCAAATTCTTCCCAGCTGGGCTCGAAGACCGGGCACTCCGGAGGAGGCTTGAATTCGTCCTGCCGAGGCTCGCTCATCGTTTCGGACCGACCCGGTGATCGCTCGGACAGGACAGGTCACTACTTTGAAAAAACAAAAAAGTCTCTCCGCGGCACAGTTTACGTGAAGCGTGTTTCTTTTCTTTTTTAAATCCCGTTTGTTCACCGTGAGAGTGAGTGGCTTTCAGTCGACATCAACACGAGAGGAGGCAGCTTACACACATACACACGCTCACACACACATCCACGCACAGTGAGGAGAATGTTCCAAGGCAGTGAGCACGTCCGCTCAAAAAACTAGACACCGCACAGCTCTTATTCATGCCTCTATGATTTCTCAATCTCCTCAGAGCTTGGCAATAGAGCCACGTCCCAATAAGTGACTACATACAAGTTTGGTTTCCATTTTTATTGCTGCTCTGGTGTAATAAATAAGTAGTTATTGTTTTTTTTATTACACTCTGTTACATAAAGAAATAATATGGTACATTTGTCAGCTTTTATCTTCTCATATCTTCAAACTGCAGATCTAAACATCTCCTGCAAAGCAGGATAATCAACCAGGTAAACAACTGCACTAATTACCCAGAGTGTACTCGATATAACTTACAGTCAACAAAATCAGATCAGATCAGATAGAACTTTATGTGTATTTGTTAGAAATTTGTACCGTATAATATCAATATATAGTATATAACACTGAATTTAGCTTTATTTTCAGGTAAACCTATGTGAGACTAACCTAAAGGTGCAATCATTATGCTATAACAATAGCAATATCTGGGCTGATGAAAAATGAAATTTGATTTATTGTATTATTAAAGATAAGAATAATAGTTTATTATGTTTCTTATTAGTTAAAATGCACCTGATATCCACAGATCTGCACCTTCCAACCTCAGAATTTTTACTATCCAGAAAAATTATATTCATAATCATAATATTTTTTACTATAACACATACATTTTTATTCCTACAGTGGCGTTGTTATTCCAGTGAACATTTCCATATGTAAAGCAGGACAGCGACCATATGCGATTATTATTAGGTGATGCCTGCCATTCTTCGAAAAACCTTTGATGAAATGATTGCTGACATTTTTCACTTTGTCAGTGTGACTCAACTGACTCACTTTTTTTGTTATTAACAAATAGTAAACTACAAAATGCGTAAAATACCCCTCTACTTTTTCTCATGTTTTCGTTTGCGCGGATGAATATCTTCAGGTGACACCTTCATGGCTACCGGGACTCATTGTTTAAATAGGCAGTGTGTGAGCGGATGTTTCTCGTGAATGTTTCTGTGTGGTCTTAATACCATTTTCTCTGTTTCTCCACAAATATGACCTAAAACATGACCACAATCCAAGTTCTAAATCTAGATAAAAGGAACCCAGTTAAAATACGACAAACCATATTCATTTATTTTTTAATGAAAAATCAACCAATCTCACAATGACGAAAAAAACAAGAAAAGAATGCATTGTATTGTATTTCAGATTATTTATACAAGCACATGGTGGTTGCATTTCATAATTTTAGATTATGACACTACTTTGTCGCATTTAACACAGAAAAGAGACACATGCTATTTAGAGTAGTTTGCTGTCTTAATCAAACAATGACATGATAAAACAAGGTTGTAATAAAAATCAACCATAACTCTGGCTTCAAAAATATAGAGATTGTTACAGATTCACTTTTGAATGATATTGCAGCTGTGCAGCAATTTCAGCCCAGGTTTTAGTATTCTTGGTCGTCATTTTCAGAATCAGGGCTCATTTGACCCAACTCTTCGTAATCCTTTTCCAGACAGGCGAGGTCCTCTCTGGCCTCTGCAAACTCTCCCTCCTCCATGCCCTCACCCACATACCAGTGGATGAATGCACGTTTAGCATACATGAGGTCAAACTTGTGGTCAAGACGAGACCAGGCCTCTGCTATGGCAGTGGTGTTGCTCAGCATGCACACAGCCCTCTGGACTTTGGCCAGGTCTCCACCAGGAACTGCAGTTGGAGCTTGGTAATTAATACCTACCTGTTGAGATGAAGAGAATGATCATGCAGATAAAGAATCTAAGGTCTTACTTCTTATCTTTGTAAAGTTACTCACCTTGAAACCAGTGGGGCACCAGTCAACAAACTGAATGGAACGTCTGGTCTTTATATTTGCAATGGCAGCGTTTACGTCCTTAGGGACAACATCGCCTCGGTACAGCACGCAGCAGGCCATGTACTTGCCATGACGAGGATCGCATTTGACCATCTGATTGGTCGGCTCAAAGCAAGCACTCGTGATCTCGGACACAGTCAGCTGCTCATGGTAAGCCTTCTCGGCAGAGATAATAGGCGAATAGGTAACCAGAGGGAAGTGGATCCGTGGAAATGGGACCAGATTGGTCTGGAACTCCATCAGATCAACATTAAGGACACCATCAAAACGAAGGGAAGCAGTGATTGAAGAGACAATCTGTCCGATTAATCTGTTAAGGTTGATGTAGCCAGGACTTTCAATGTTCATATTGCGATGACATATGTCATAGATGGCCTCATTGTCCACTATGAAGGCACAGTCAGAGTGCTCCAAGGTGGTGTGGGTTGTCAGGATGGCATTGTAGGGCTCCACTACAGCGGTGGACACCTGGGGAGCTGGGTAGACAGCGAACTCCAGCTTGGATTTTTTGCAGTAGTCAAGAGACAGACGCTCCATCAGCAGGGAGGTGAAGCCAGAGCCAGTGCCACCCCCAAAGCTGTGAAAGACGAGGAACCCCTGCAGGCCTGTGCACTGGTCCGTCTGATGAGTGGGACAAAAGACAGAACAGTCTCTTAAAAGGCCTATAATTGATATATTATGATATCAGTGTATAAATTAACAATGCAACAAGAAACAGGTCACTCTTAGTGATCAAGCTACAGAAATGATCATGTGCAGCTCAAATTTACAGAAGTTTCAGCTCATTTGCCCACATTTGCTGTCTTGGTTGACTTTCACCACTCTCATAGCTTCGCCTTCAGCCATTGTATTCAGTTCTTTTGAAATGATGCCCCACTGCACCACTGGTAGATCTAGAAATGTTTACACGAGGAGGCAAATGAGTGGCAAGAGGTCTAAGCAGGGTGGCAATGCTGGTCTTCCTCAGTGAAGTAAATGGTAAATGTTCTGCACTTATATAGCGCTTTTCTACCTAGTCTGGTACTCAAAGCGCTTTACACTGCTTCTC
>JAUMHF010000024.1:17292775-17369298 GCA_032359275.1 Microctenopoma steveboyesi
GGGCAACTTGGGGTTCAGTATCTTGCCCAAGGAAACTTCGACATATGACTGAAGGAGGCGGGAATCGAACCACCAATTGGCAGGCGACTGCTCCACCTCCCGAGCCACAGCCGCCCCACAAGTAGTAGTATGAGAAGTATGTGAATATGTACTATATGTAAATGGAGTCAACAAAATATCCACAAATACACTTTATATTGTATAATTATCTCTGCTAAAAAACAAAGACAATTTTAGGTATAAATAGGGGGACAATGTTTCACCAGATACCCCAACATCCCCAAATTCCTTCAATAGAGAAATAAATAAATACAGAAAAAGAACTTCAATTGTTTATTTGATTACTTTAACTAATATTTTCAAGTTTTACAATTATATATTTTTAATATTTAATTCATAGGCTATAGGAAGATTTTTGAAGAAACAAGAAATTCATTTTCAGAAGTATGATTTTAGGGACATAAATGCTGGGGGGCAAGACTCTAAAGCAGGGGGGCAGTTGACCCCCCACCCCTTGCCCACCTGTAGATCCACCCCTGGTCTATCCAGAGCCAAACAGACAAAGGAGCCTTAAATTAATCTTCAACAATGAATAGCGTTTGCCCACAGGTAATGATTACATTACCAGTCTTACCTGTGGCTACGACTGATAATGATTATATTTCCAGGCTTAGCCATAGGTAAGACTGGTAATGATTTACTTATCTGTCCAAGTGAAGAAAGTGAAGTCTTCCAAATATTCCAGATATGTTTGGCAACATTGACCAGCAACAAAGTGATTAAATATCCATGGTAATACACTTAAAGGTAGGAGGACTCAAAGTGAATATGTGTGAAGGTTCTCAGTCGTCAGGCCACGTTATATCAAAAAGGTTTTTCCCAAAGCAACTGAAGTTGTTTGGTTTCTTGACGACATTTTATTTTAATGGTTATTTATTCATATAAATAAACTGGTATGTTCATTACTACTGACCATTTTACGAACACGCTCCATGACTCCATCAATTATTTCTTTCCCGACAGTGTAATGGCCACGAGCATAGTTGTTAGCTGCGTCCTCCTTTCCCGTGATCAGCTGCTCAGGGTGAAAGAGTTCTTTGTACTTTCCAACCCTCACTTCATCTAAAAAGAAAGGTTTTTCTTTTAGGTGACAATGTTCAGATACACTGCAAACTAATTTCACGTATCAGACCAGACCAGAGCTGAATGTGGATGTTTTACAGCGAAACAGAAATTCCAGGTGTATAGTTTATCATCTCTGCTGGCACATTATCTTTAACCGTTTCAACACTATTGACTCATTGGTGCATTTATGTGACAAACTCACAGCAACCAAGTGAAAACCAAAAGACTTGGGTTAAAATCTCATTAACAGTAACAGTAAAACTAGGTCCTAGAATTAATAGCATGGAGCATAAATGGTGACAAAATATTGTAAAATGTTGCAGGAAAAATCTGCTTCTGCATCCTAATAAGTTAAACTGATCACTCTTATCTCAACTTTATATAAGAAAATCCTACTTATAAATTAGATAAAAATGAAATGTTCACAAGAAAGATGAAAATAAAAAACAATAAAATAAATTGGTAAATTAAATTAGTGAAAGTCAAATTAATAGTCTATTATCATATAATCAACATTAACAGAAACATATAAATCTTTGTTGTATGTAAGCTTAATGTATTAATCTTATTGTATTTCTGTCAGTATCCTTCAATAATGTATTCAGTTAACTATTTACCGCATTTTGTCAGATTTGAGGCTCCACAGATATAGCACTTATATATAGCAAGTATGTTTAGTGTAAAAAATATTTTGTTTTCAAAGACTGAAGCTGCTTAAGGTTACATTTAAAGGATTTATTGGTAATCCACACTGCAACACGCTATTTGCACAATGAATGTACTGTAAATGTTAGCTAGTATTGAATAAAAGATAAAGGTGTCACCACTGTCCTTGTTGCTTGGATACCAATGATTCCATCAATGGGCACCTCTATGTCCAGTATGGACAGACATGCACTCACAAACGGTGCATACAGTAAGAAACAATTAGACAGTGGAAATGATAATAAAAACAGCGATAAGATGGCGAAAAATGTCTACTCACCAATCACTGTTGGCTCCAGATCTACATACATTGCTCTTGGAACATGACGCCCAGAGCTCCCTGTATTGAAAAAAGTGTTGAATGGATCTTCACGAGAGTTTGGGGCTGCAGGACTTTCCAGAAAGACTCCATCAGGACCAACACCGTGCTCAAGGCAGAAGAGCTCCCAGCAAGCGTTTCCTGTCTGGACACCTGCCTGGCCGACATGGATGGAGATGCACTCCCTCTGTGCATGAAACAAGCAAACAGATGGAACATGGAAGTTAAGGTGCTTGCTGCAAATTTACTATCAGTGGTGTCTGGTTAAGGTCACCACCTAACCACAATGTCCACAGTTCTAATTCTTCTGTTGGATATTAGGTAGCCTAGTTTAGAATCAATGAAAAAAACAAATATCTATTGCTGTTATCTAAACTTAAACTGCTTTTCAAAATAAAGGCTGTGCATACAGTATATGGTAAGTCATTCCAGAGAAAGATGCACAACTGTTGAAGAAAAGAAAGGCCATAAGCATCCAAACTTAAAGAATCTATTTAATGTTTAAAAATGAACTTGACTTAAGTCCTACAAGAATACAAAGAGTTTTCAAAATTGTGGTTACTTTTATCATCTTGTTTACACAGGAATAAATAAATATTCATTTAATAAAAAAATAAAGTAATTGAAGATAGGAAGGAAGGATATTTATTAGCAGTGAATAAACTTATTTTTTAGTATTGACATCAAACACAGGTTGTTTATACAGTATGTGTATGTATGTGTTGCAGTGCAAAAATGTCCAATAATACCTTGTATTGTTCTCTGAATATGTGGACTAGTATTTAAATTAAGTATAAACAATGTCAAAAACAAGACAGGCCTGAATTAACTGTTGCCTTTTCCAATTGCTTCCAGCAATCGTGTTTCAACATGTTCAGAATCCAGCTTTTGTTTTCCTTGGAATGAGAACATCCCCCAAGATGATTTTTTGCTGTTGAGTGACATTTGTAAGACACGACTAGACTTAAGTTTATGAAACAGAATATGACTTTTACTAAAAAACGTACATCCAAGAACCCTTCAATACTCACACATTCATAGGTATTGTATAGCTGAAAACTAAGCACTCAACTGGCCACAAGTGATCTCAAACTACTAAAACTATTAAGATGCAGAAGAGTAATCAGGAGGAGTAATACGAAGACACTTTTTATATCTTCATAAACAAGCAGGATAATACACATGTATAATTTAAATGAAGTGTAAAGTTTTGGGATCCTTTCGAGAGATGAAATTATGCAGCTATTAGGCTTTATGCTGCCATATGTATGTATATATGATAAAAGTATAATCTTACCATGATGCTCCAGATAGTATGGTTGGCTGGTTTTTGGTGCAGGAGAGTGTACGTTTATAGTCTGTCAGCAAGGCTCCAGGTGGACCATGTAGTTTCCCTGTAGTGTCTTGGGATGAGTAAGTAGCGCTGTTTCGTATATCTGCAGACAGTCTCAACAGTGTGTCAGTCTGTGCATCTTCAGGGAATCCGACTACTGGTGGACGTGGGTGTGTAGGAGGGAGGGAGCAAAAAAAAAAAAGGAGGGATGATGGGTTTCCTCCCACACTAAGCTGTTATATACACACACTCAGTTCTCCCGCAAACTGTTGTTTCAGTCACTTGTTAACTTGTTGTTACTGGCATGTGGAATTATAAAAATAATAAAATGTCTGGACAGTGCCTACATCTTATTGGACAGTTTTACACATTTGTGCTTCAAAAAAATGAAACAAATCGAGACAAATAATTGTTAGTGGAACCAAACTGAACTAATATACATGGGAAACACGACAGTGAACCTTATCTAGACACTGTCACAAGACAAAACCTTTCAGTGGTCGTTTTGGCCATATTTTTTGAAGTTTTTTAAAAATGAATGTATGGGGGTAAATATAAAACAACAATTCTCTTTAGTTTCTTTAAAATTATACTTAAGAACAGTGCTTGTATTGTAGCCAACGCTTTTCCACAGCCAAATGGTTATACTACAGCTTATTATAAAATAATAAAACTAGACATTAATTTATTCATGGTAGATTAAGGTTAAGGCATTTAGTCAAAGCAAGACAGAGAGAGGTTGATTGATTTAGATGTCGCAATCTTACCTATGTTTTTATCTTTCATGCTAGGCCTATTAAAATGCTAACATTACCAAATTCAGTTCTCTCAGTTTTACGTAAACGTTTGTTTTTCACTACATTTATTTAGTTGTTAAATTGTAAATGGAATTCTCACATTCAAAAAGTCTTAATAAAACGTATTGTGTAGAACTAGAAATGCTAGATTTTTGGCTCCTGGTTGGAAAGCCCACGGGAGAGCCTCTGTAATTATCCAGTAGTTGTTGAAGCATCTCAGTCTGCATGAAGTGGTGGAACAGTCTCCTAACGTTAGCCTGCAGTTTTAGCTGCTAACTTAGCTGAAAATGTACTAGGAATGAGGATGTTAATAAAACACCCCCCCATACAGCTATTACAAAATGCTTCCCTTCACCAGAAGACATTAGGGAGGGTTGGATGACGACACACAGCAATGCATAACTTGTAGTTTGAAGATACTAAACTGTTCTGGATGGATGGACGAGTCTTCACGCTGTGGCTCAGGAGGTAGAGCAGTCGCCTGCCAATCGGAACATCTGTGGTTTGATTCCCAGCACCAGCAGAAAAGCAGCTCTACTGTGAGTGTGCAAATGGGTGAATACAAAGCAGTGTAAAGCAGGTAGAAAAAGAAACAGATAGAAAAGCAATATATATATATTTGTGCAGACCATTTACCATTCACACGTGATGTTATGAACTGAGTATATAGCCTCTCTACATTATCAGTTGTTCAGCACCACATACAAAAATGTATCAGTTCTTAGTGTTTTTATTGACTTCCCAGGCAACAGTGATGTTAGGACTTTGTGTCCTACAGGTACATGTCCAAAATTATAAGCTGAGGAAACAAAAAAAAAAAAAACAAACATCATGCACCTCATGCTTACTATGGTTTCTCAAGTTTTGCCAATAAGATGGAAAAAATATTTAAGAGTCAACTCAGTCATTTTCTAAAATAATATTCACCTCTGAGTATGTCCAGAGAACAATAAGTATTAATCTCTGTACGTTGTAATGACGTTATTTGAATCTAAAAGCCCTCTACACATTAAGAATTCCAAAAAGGGACAGAATTACTGACCCTTCATAACTTTGAAACGCCTAATAAGTAAGCTCGATAATAGGACAATGCACTGTAGCTATCATCAAAGTCAAATGGGAGGCAACATGAATGTTCACTGTTCAGTGTAGGCCAAAGTCATAAGGCATATAGCAGCAACTGGAGTCTAAATCTGCTCCATCATTTTATGTTTTCTTATGATGAGTAGAAATATATTGCACTTTGAAGACAAACTGAAAAAATAATCTCACAGGTAACGACAGCAACATGTACGACTGAAGAGAGTCATGCAAGTGGTGATGGGCTCCTTGGAGGCCTCTTCTGAGGTGAAGTCTACCACGGCGAAGCTGAATCTCTGTCACACAGTCCAGGTGGTGCAGGGTCGATGCAGTAGAGGTGGCAACCCACACTGCCGCTCCTTTTTGTTTTTGTTTTTACCAATTTGCATACAGGCAAACAGAAATCTCCCTTTGTGGTTCTGTTTTAGTGGCATTTTAGCAAAGTCTAGCTGCCTGTCCTCTCGTTTGCTTTTTCCTCCTGTGGTTCATGTTCTTGGCAAAGATCACTTTTCTCGTAGAACACAGACACCTGCATCGCACCGCTGCGTCGCCATCGAAGTAACAACCTCCCAGGAGTCGATAACAGGGTCATAACATTCAATGCTGCTGAGAAGTGAGTTCCCATCATATCTAGGGAGAGATATGAGACACGTAAAATCAGAGCTATCAGTCTTGTTTACCTTCATATAAAAAAAATTACTTACACTTTTTCTGTGTTATGGTTATTCGCTGTAGTGGTACCATCAATCTATAATCAAATCTACAGAACATTATCTCTATGTTATGCCAATCTGTGCTTTCTGCTTGTTCTTGGATGGAAAGGTACTGGCACTAAGTTCCATAATCTGGACAATAGCCACTGAAAGACGAGGGGGCTCTTCGTGCTGCCCCCACAGTCCGCACTGCCTCACAGATTTGAGATGACAAAAAACACAACGATACAATGGCAGCCAGTACAGAGAGGAGGAATGAGAACAATCACCATAACCCTCAATGCACATGTGGAGCATGCATGTTGACATATTGAGATAAAAAAAGAAAAACTCATAGTCGTTCCAATCCTCAAAACCGATTGCCACCGAAAGACAGTAGGACACCCTTTTTACCCAGCGATGGCGTAGAGACGTCCTCGTAGAACGGTTGCTCCTACATAGCATCTAGGAGTTGTCATACTGGCTACAGTGGTCCAATAGTCTGTTCTGATGTTGTAGACTTCAACAGAGTCGAGGTGTGAAACGCCATCAAAGCCTCCCACTACATAGATGTGGTCATTAAGTAAGGACACGCCAGCCCCTGAATACAGTAGAAAAGTCTCAGCTGCACAGTCAAACACACAGTTGGCTGCAACAATTGAGTCCGTGTTTCCCTGCCTACCTGACCGCTTGGTGGCCATGGGTGTAACACTTGTCCAGTGGCCTGTGTGTGGATCATACCGCTCCACAGAATTCAAGATGTTTAGACCATCATATCCACCTGTGAGGAAACGTTAGGGACCGTTTTAGTGATGCAGTGACTAAATTCATTTATTTATTGAGTCAATTGCTGATTGTTGATAAAATAATCAAAAGTCTGTTAAGAACTGAAATAATTTAAAGTCAACGAAAAAGTCAAAAATTCTATAGTTTCACATGCTTACTTCACAAATGTTCTATTTTTCTTTGTAAAGTAGGAATTTATTTATGAAAAAAAGTTAACCTAACATGTTGTAGACTCGGTCTGACAAAATTTGCAATTTGATTATATAAATTCCAACTATTATTAAGTACATTAAGAAAACTGATCATGTACATAATCATATAAACGTTGCTACATCCTCACAGGTGAAATGGTTAGACAATATATAGCTTAAATATGGGATGGTGTTTTCACGTACGCTGCATAGGACAAAGTAGAAATCATTTAATAACAATTTTGTGTTCACCTAACAAATAATCAGATATTATTTATAAATGAAAAAGAAAGTACTGGGTTAACATCAGCACCTACAAAGAGTGTTGCATTATGGGCTGTCTAGCCTTAATGTTGCTAGACTAGTTAGCATCAAGTCGATTCGTCATGAGGCAGACAGCAGTATTTTGTTAGTCCAGTTTAACCTACACAAGTTTCTGACGTTAACCAAAGTTCGACCACTTCCGAGAACCTGACAGGAAAGAGTGTATGTGACTGTCAGAAACATTACACAAACGTGGCATTTATGTTCTGTTTTAAGACAGACAAAACAATATCTGACAATTTGATTGGTTATTGGTTTCAAAAAACCAAAACCAAAAAAACTGAAACCACCAGGGCAACTCATTTATCACTGTTTTAGTACCAAAACGCTTAATGGAATCAAGATAATCAGCTGGTTAAGCTTCTCCATACCTAGACAGTATATAAGTCCACTTGCCACCACCAAACCAGCACCCTCTCTGGCTGTTTGCATATCTCCCAGCATGCTCCACTGGTCAATATTTGGGTCATATCGTTCCATGCTGGTATGACGTCGGCTGCCATCGAAGCCACCAGCAACATAAATCATGTCTGTTGAAAGTGAAATAAATAGGAACAAACGTGAACAACTTTCGGAGAATCAGAATCTGGATATTGTCACAAGTACAACACAATTACCTCCGAGTGTTGTGGCCCCCGCGAGGCCACGCCGCACATTCATTGTGGCGACGGTGTACCAAACACCGTCCTCATCTGCTGTGTAGTCCAGGCACTCCACAGAGCTGAGCCTCGACCGACCGTCGTAGCCACCGATCACATAAACACGGTCGTGGAGAGACACTGTGGCCACATAGCGCCTTTTCCGTGCAATGTTCTGTTTAAGACACATCTTTCTGCATTTACAACTCCTCGACATAAAGAAAAACACAAGTCTTTTTTAAAATGCAATACTTACAGGAAGAAAGCTCCATTCTTGAGTTTTTGGATCATATTTCTCAACTATGTCTATTGGCGACTGTTGGCTGCCAAAACCACCTATAACCAACAGAACTTCTTTGGCACCTGAAAAGCCAGGTAAGTCATTTTCATTAACAGCAGTGTGAAATGCAAAGATGATACACCACAGAAATAGCGTTAAGTGTTATTAAAAACAGGATTCCCACCTAATCTAGCTTGTGTGCGTGGGCCCTGCATCTCACTCCTCAGCTCTGGTCTTAAGTGGAATTTCTTTGCCTCATCAACGAGGTCTCGACATGGCAGGCTACACCGAATGAGGGGCTGGAATGTGTCAAAACTTGCTTAATTATGGCAGTAACAGTGATAAATATGTCAACAGATAATCCTCGCCTGAAAGCTTGGCATATGATTACACAACAACCTGCTGTGTGTCTTCTGGCTCACCTCAGCATCAATGACATCTGTAATGTAGCGCGGAGTCAGCAGCGGCATTCGAACAAACTCAAGCATGTCTGGCAAATAGGGCTCTCGCTCTTTTCGGTTGTGCTTGACCCAGTTCAACACGGCTTCAAATACCGGCTCTTCGGAATCGACCTAATGGGAGGAATTCACAAAAAGAAGTTGTATTACTGAGGGCAAATTATGCGTGACTGTGATTTACGTGTATTTGTCTAGTTTATTTTAAAAAACAACAAAAATGACAGGAAGAACCTTGGAGAGAATTGATGATCTATAAATCATCGTGTGATAATAACTGTGTTTTCACAAAGCAAGACGTGTGGTTGGGAACAGGAATTTCCTGAGCACAAAGGTAAACTTAAATCACGTTTTCTTCTCTGCAATTTCATTGTCAGTCCAATTCGAGAGTGAGTGGATTTGGGGGGGGGGGGGGGCTGAGATGACAGCAGGTTGGTACTTGCTTCTCCCTTTTTGCTT
This sequence comes from Microctenopoma steveboyesi, assembly GCA_032359275.1. Classification (NCBI taxonomy): domain Eukaryota; kingdom Metazoa; phylum Chordata; class Actinopteri; order Anabantiformes; family Anabantidae; genus Microctenopoma; species Microctenopoma steveboyesi. The sequence continues at coordinate 17,301,960 of JAUMHF010000024.1, forward strand.
CTGCACTTTTATCTTTAGACCTATTTTAACCGTAACAGTTACTCCAGGTATAGACACAGTACATACTACACCAAAAAGGACAAAACATCAAGACATCCACCTTTCATACCTGGATTTCATCACATTTAATGAGCTTTTCAACTTCTGTCTGGCTGAGCAGCATGAACTCCTCATGCTGAACCACCTCAGAGAAATGCTTCTGGGAAAAGAGCTCGGCAGCCTGCATCAGGTCAAGGCAATTGTGAGTTTCGGCAAAATCACGAATACCCAGACAGTTGGAGGGATCAAGCTGACTCTCCAAAAAGTCACAACATGCTCTTTTGACTCCTGGGGAAATAGATAACATTTGTATGTACACACACGTCATTCAAATACAGGCAGATCCTGATCATTTTCAAGAAATTTGTCATGTCTTCATTTAGAAGTTACAACGGTGGGTCATGTACAAATAGGTGCCACGCCATGCCTGTAGTCTGCAATATCTGCTGGATCAAATCAAGGCGCAGCAGGCACTCCTGAACGTACCTTTGAGCTGAAGCAAGCACGCCGCAGGGAGCAGTTCCTGTACGTTCTCCACTGTGACAAGCACTGTTTCTGTGTAGACAAAGTCCAACAGAATCTCCATTGTGGAAGCAGTGAGCCCTTGAATATCAACAAAAGACTTTCCCTTCTCTGCAAGCTGTAGAACCACAAAACGTGACAATGTCAGGTCAAATAAGTCAAAGATTTACAAGTATTTTTTGTGATTGTCCAGTAGTTTCTGCCTCAGAAAACCCAATGTGGCCAAAGAAGGACACAGAAAATTATTCTTTAAATTTCATCATTCCATCTGTGATATGTTTTCTACAATTAAAGCAAATACAATAACATTTATTGATTCGTGTTCTTTGCTTCTCTGCAACACATAAAAATGTTTGTCCTTACCTCACTGGTGAACATGGCACAAAAGTAGTCACTGCAGGCAGCCAAGACAATCCGGTGAGCCGGAAAATCTGTGTTCTCCACTCTCAGAGTTATATCGCAGAGAGTGTTGCTCTTGCGAAGCGAGTTCATTGCGTTGAGGATGGATTTGGCGTGAGAATTGGTCATGATGTCTTTGGGAGCCATGCTGCCCTGAGAATCTCTTAAGGTTCTCAAACTACTCCAGGAATCTAAAATACACAGAGAGCCTCTGTAAAGAACTGAGTCTTTGGGGAGAAAAATGTCACTGTAATATATTAAACCGTTTATGTTATGATTTGTTTAAACACACAATCCTTTGCTGAGTGACGGTACTATAGTACTGTTTGAGCACACAAGATGGGCGTATAATGTACATAATGTATTGTGTATACATTTCCTATTTTAATTTCCATTAAGAAAATAAGAACCCTAGCAGGGCAATATTAGATAAACCAATGTTTCCCATTACTAATGGGATCAGAATCATCAGGTTTATTTATTACTATAAAATGTCAGAAAGTAGTGAAAAAGGAAGTTCCCTGTACCCAAGATGATTCAAATAGCTTTCTGTCTTCTATCACTAGCTCACAACCCAAAGAAGTTCTCTATACTTATAGTAACACAGAAAGTTAGTAAATCCTGACTGTGGAGGAAAATCATGTTTGACATTTAAATTAAAAGTGTTTAAGAGATTATCATAATGCTTTTTACAGAAGAATATTATACCTTACACTACGTTTTTATGTTTGCTGATAGATTTCGTTTTACATAACCATAGTAAAATTATCTGCTTTAGACTAAAATAATGAAATATTCATAAACATATAGATTGACATATTGATTTCCCACTATGTGTATGGGCCTATTTCAGTATATTTTCAGCAACACTCTGAGAGCAGGACTATAGCTTTGATTTGGGTATTTTTTCAACTTACCGTTAAAAGATTTGAATACTTTTTCCACCACTGGGAGGCAACTATAGCTACACATTAGCTAGCAGCAGCCAACGACAGCTGAAGGCTAACGCCAACGCCAGACAACAACAACTATGAAAACAACAGCCATATAAAGTGAGCTCGTGGCCAGAGGAAGACAATACAGGAAGCGACACACACAGAAGAACTTGTCAAAATGTGTATAATACCTGTCGCTCCAGTGAAGCAGACTGTATAAGCGTCTAGGCTAAGTTGCTTTGCTAGCTAATGTTAGTAGCAGCAAAGTCCCTTGTCCCAGTTCTTGCTGTCAGCCACACTGTCTGGAGAAAGACACTGTGCTACGGCTAATCCATGATTACCTCTGCTAGGCCGCACTTTACGCGGACATGTCCAGGACACATACGCCTGAAATATCAAGATAGCATCATATTATTTCAGTTCCGAGTTTGAATCAGCTAGAATATTTGGTGGTCTGAACTGCAGCAGGTCACACAGCCGCACAGAGTCCACAGATTGGACGTAAACAGACCGTTGCGTCGCTGTACGTGCGCGATCGCGCAGAAGGACGTTGTACGGTTGCGTAATCACGTTATGTTAAAATCAACATGAACTCCATCAACATTAAATAGAAAATTCAAAATCAGTTGGAACTTAATTACAAAATATTTGCAAATGTGCATTTCTTGCCTAATATTTATACTATGATAATAATTTGTGGTCAACTACACACAAAGGGCACATACACTACCAGTCAAATGTTTGAACACATACAGAAATTACTTTGTTTTTGAAATAGAAGCAGATTTTTTTACGTCTAATCTGACATACAGTGTAAACATTGTGTTGAATCTGTTATCTTGTAACATGGTGTGGAACAAAAACATACAACACAGGAAGTTAAGGTGGATTGATAATTATACATTTACATATATATTAAACAATTTATTAGATGATTGTGGCCTCATTTGTAGCACATACAACCTGAAGTTCTTCCATAGTCATTTTATAGCGTTCATTAGAGCACAAAAGTTAATCAATGCTATTGTTATGTTATTTTAAACATCAATTAATTGTGTTGTAAGTTTATAAAAAGTTGTTGATTAGGAGGGAAATGTCCACAACATATAATATTTATTTACAAATGAGACATGAAAAGCACATACCATTATTCATAGATGTTTTCCAGTTAAACTTTAAATCTGACATTGATGTTAACTGTTGATTTTATAAAGTTCAGTGTGAAGAATGTTTATTTATCTTTATTTCTTTCTAAAAAGAAATTTGTCTTAAACTATTGTGATTATTTATTTTTTGTTTCTCTCTATTTTGTATTGTATTGCTTATTTAGTATTTCTCAATGTCTTTAGCTTTTCTTGAAGAGAAAAAAACACTTTTTCTCTGAGGTTGAGGCAGCTGTCGTCCGTGTGTTCTATCACTGCCATCTTCTGGAGTTAAACAACTCTTGCAGTGTCTGCTTTGTTATAAAAATGCTTGTTCTTTGGATAAATCGCCATTTTAAAATTAAATGAGCAACAAATATATGACAATTAGGGTCTACATTTTGAGATGGTTGATATATGGCCTATGCAGTGGTGAAAGTTGCTAACAAAAACATTCATACAACACAAATGCTCTTTTACAGCCCATGTGCTTTGGTGATAACTCAACCATGGCCGTGTCCACTTCTTGTCTTAATCTGAAGATATTTCAAATCTACTATTCAAAAACCGTTAATTAAAGGCCATTTCAAAGTTGCACAAAACTACTTTTCATATACTGCCAATTCTCTTGCTGCTGCATCTTCTCTCCAGCCAAAACTTGACTTTATTGACTTGACTGTTCTGTTTCCCAGCAGGCCTGTAGCACTTTTGAGGTTGGGTAATCTTCACGACCTCTCACATTCATCCAATAGTTGAAGCTAGAAGCTGTTTTCGGCATAAACACAGTGGCATTTCTCCTGTCTCAACTTGCAGGGCGCACACAGGTGAACTTCATTTTGCGCCTATAGGCCTATCTTAGCGCACAGGTCTTCACTTTTTAAAGTGTCGATTTCAACCATTAATGCCACAAACTGTAGTGTTACAGATTTAACGCGTATTATCAGTGAGTCTTCTAGATGAGCAGCTGAGGACATGCTTCAAAACTGAACTTCCAGGACTGTCTGTGAAGATCAGTTTCATTTATGTATGTAGAACAAACAAAAACAGTGTGATTTATAGTCCCCATTTGATTGCACATGCTTTCCAGTAAAATGAAGAGATTAATTTTAGTTCACTGTGTCCAAGTATAAGCCTATTGATTAGACATTCTTGTTTGCTTTCCCTTAATGTCTTTCCCACGTTTTGTTGGCTCTGATATAAATACATTCTTTTGCAGGGGTTTGATTTCTTGCACTATAGTGCTGCAAAACTCCCATAATTTCAAGAGAATACACGCCTATGTGGTCAGTAATTCAGTTGACATCTCAAATGACATAAATTGGCAGAGGCACTTCTTTTTTTGGACAACTATTTGTGTCTATGTTTTCTGCAAAACATGTGTCATGAATTACTCTGCAATTATGATGTATCAATACACTTCATCCCTCTTTGTGAATGTCGATCGTCTCAAAACATAATTGTCATTCACACACAAACATTCACAAAACTCTTAAAAAGAATTGTAATTTCCTTGGTGTATTGTAGGAAGGTATACTGGCTTCATACACAAATATATAAAATAAGACAAACTTAATATTTTTATTTTACAAAAATCAAGTGTGTTTTAATTATTCATTGTGACAAAAGTGTTTGGATGATGTGCAACAAATGCCACGCCAAATCAAGTGGAACGCAAGGATGCCATGTTGTGTAAGCGCCTACTTAGTTATATACTGTGGACATACTAAGTATATCCACAGCCTTCTTCTGCTAGGCTGGGGTAGCAGAATATGAGAGGAGCAGTCTGGGTATGAGTCAAGCTCAGCTCTGAATCAGCACAAAAATAGTGGTAGTGTTGAATAAACATATAGAGTTTTTTTTACATCTACACAGATGTGGGTATGGTGTAATTGCTGCCATTTTCTTAGTTGAAAGCTCAATGTAAATCTCTGTCACAGCGGCTTCCATTCATATTGTGCAGGGAGATTTTCCATTGGTCAGAGATGGATAGGATCCCCTCATGGCAAGACCTTTAAATTCTCCAGACATACACAAAATAGGCAAGTAACTATATGAACAATGAGGCTGATAACAATTCTTTACAGTACCAGTCAAAGATACACATATACACATAGACACACATAGGCATAGAAAAGATGCATGTATTCACCTGTGTCACAATCATTGCAAAATAGTTTTGTTAATGATCAGCTATCCATTTATTGTAATAAAATTAAATTAGAAAAGAAAATTTTCTATTTAAAGACAATGCTAATGTTCGATGATTATAGGTCTCTGAATGTTTATGTAAATATTCATTTAAAAGACAGTATCTATATACAATAGTAATTTTTTAAATTAACTAATACACTATATTTCAGACTAAAATTTTATTTTAAAAAATCTGCTTCTGTTTGAAAAACACAGAATTTTAACTAGTAGCGTGCGTGTTGTTAAACAACTAGTCTACCCCAAAACTGAAAGGGCAAAGGGTGCTGGTCCTATCATAGTGCGTATTGTACGAGTAGCAGGTGAACAGCTAAAGCTGTTCTTCCTAGACACAAAAAAATGTTGACATGTTAAAATTCTTTTAAAGGCTCAATAAAAACAAAAAATAATCTAAGAAATATAAATGTTGGTAGTTCATGAACAAATACTGGTCAATTTAACAAAATATAAAGTATTTACATATAATGTACCTCATCTCTATAATTTTCATTATTACTTTCTTGAATGGCATAAATGGTCTTCCATACATGATAGCAATCGCGTTAGTAGCCTGTAATAACCTATGAGACTATTATTTATATGTCTTTGTTGCTTTTTTCTTGTATTTTTGATGTATTGTCATGAATCTACATATCCCCTGGATATAAAAAGTTTTTATGTATAATTATACACGTATTAAGCAAAGCGTTTTTTTTTTTCTATTTTAACAGACTTCTTTTTTTTTCTCACCACCAAGGACGGGGCAGCTACACGGAGGAGGAGGAGCCAGCGGCGTGTTTCCGCTAAGAGCAGGCTGAGTGGGGCGACACGGTGATCTGTGCAGCCGTACCGAGAATTACTGAACAGCGGCGGAACAGTTCCCTGACACCGAGGCACACTTCCAGGACGAACAGTCTGATCAGCGCGGGGCCGCGGTTGTTCGTGTCGTCGAAACAAGAGGACGAGCGAGGGTGGCAGCGGGACTGTCAGCAATGGAAGCCGAGTTTCGGGAAATCGATGAGAACGGGAGCTGGAACGCCATTTATCAGGTAGCACCTCTCGACAAGTCAGGGTGGAAGCGGGCTGCGAGCGGAGGTGTCACTTTTAGGCCGAGCCCCGACTCCCTGTGTGAGGCGATCCGCCGCGAGTCCGCCTGCTCGGAACAACCCGATGACTGGTGTGTGTGTGTGTGTGTGCGTGTGTGTGTGTGTGTGTGTGTGTGTGTGTGTGGGGCGGGGGGCATCCCATCAGTGAGCAGCACATATAGTGATAGCTTTACCCGCCGTGCCCGCATTACACCTTTACGTTTGTTACACGTGTTCTCACGTCGGTGTTTCATCTCTCGGCGGCGCTGGACGGAGACGTACTTAACCCTTACTTACACTTACTTACCGCATTAACTCACGAGTTAGAGTCTAATAATCGTCTTCAGCACCGATTCACCTCCTCCCTTTATTTCCTCTTTAAGCTGAATAATATGCATCTGACAATAATGTAATAAAAATAATTGAGCTAATTTCTGAACAAAATGGCCACAAAAATGACATTTAGTGACGTCAGCTCGGACTAATAGAAACTGCAGTGAAAATGTTTTTGTGTCTGATATTTATTAAAAGTCTGTTTTAAGATAAACCTATATAACCAGAGTGTTCCTGCTTAAAACGTACTTGTCAGTGCAGAGGACTGTTCATTGTTACTGATATAGTACTTTAATTAGATTATTATTGTGGATTTATATCTCTAGGTATCTATTAACCTATCTTCATTTTCAACATTCATAAAAATAGTAAAAACACAAGGTTTCACTCTGGGATGTGGCATCTTCTGTGGATGGATATATATTTATTAAATAAAAAGCAGAACATTTTCACAGTTACTAAGCTGGATTCAGAGAGTTAGGGGTAGGTGATGTGACAACCTTATATCCTGACTGATCCAGAAAGTGTCCTCTCATCTGTCATTTCAGGTGAATCAAGATGACTGTGTCATTACTATTTTGTCGCCCACTCATGTGAGCGACCTTTGCATGGCTTCAAAGAGCTATAATAACGCGGAGCTGTGCTATGACAACAAAATAGAGATTGATGCATGTGGATTGGACACAATGCTTACTGCGTTAGTTATTTTAGCATGGCCGGAGTCTGAAGTATGATTTTCAAAATTGGGATCGGTACAGATTGTGGACTGTGGTTGATATGAATCACCCACCCTCATTTAAAGGGTCATCGTTAAAGTTAGCAGTTGATTTTCTGTCAGTTTTATGTGTTTGGGCTGTTTAATGTATAGCGAAGCGCCATAGTTTAAAAGCTAGAGTAGAAGTAAAGTTAATTTTTGTGCAGGACTTGAGTGAATGTACTTAGTTACTTTCCAGCACCGACTTTCTGTGTGCTTAACGTCTTGACAGATGGTGAGTTATTTTTATTTCTTTTTTATTACATATAGGAAGCAGCACCTTTTTTTTTTTTAAACGTATTTGGGTTTGGTTTTAAAGCACAGCCACAGAATCCTTGTTGCATCCAACTTGGCACGTGATAACGTAATGCTAATGATGTTTTATTCTGTCACAGGATATTCGCCAGCAGTCGTGTGAGCTGCCCTGCAAGTTTGCCAAATTACCCGAAAACAAGAATCGGAATCGTTACAGAGATGTTAGTCCATGTAAGTCTTTATTTTTTCATACCACCTGGCTCAGCGCACGTTTTAAACATTAAAAGTTTTCTGTCAAATTGAAGATGTCCTATTCTGTCTTGCTCCACTTAAAGTATCTGTTTAAGTTAGTGGTCACGTGTACTTTACATTAAACAAAGTCGACGTTTGTGTAAAAAGAAGTTTAACCCCAGGCACAATAAATAAAAAAATAATCTGATATGACGTCCTTTTAGTATTACACAACAGGTACAGTAATGTGTTGCTACAGATGCACTGACGCAATAAAAGGATGTGACTGACGATTCATAACTTGTGTTATTATTGCAAAACACCAAGGGTGTCTGCGTGGTGATGGTACATGCAGGTAAAGGTGAATGATAAGCTGCTAATATAATATTCATATTCTGACTTTTATGTCAACTGTTGTTGTGCTTTTTAATATCTTATATATTCTCTTTAGATTCGTGATTTTTGTGGTGAAATGTCTGTGTTTTTCTAGGTGTGACATTTACAGGGCATCAAGAATCATCATCAAGAATCATGTATTCCTGACCTCAGCTGATCAGACACTAACATATGTTAAACGTACGTTTTAGTAATGGTAAAATAAAAGACGGATGTGGGAGGGGATTAAACCACCACAGTTGGTCCTAACAATGTTAAACCCACAACACAGACAGGTATAACTAAAAATAGTGGATCTTAGAACACCAGATCATTTAGATTTAAAAAAACCTTCCAGGTTTCACATTGTTTCATCCCTTTTCCAGTGTTTCCGTTAGATTATCCTGTGTATCACAGGATGTATCACCGTTCAGACGTACTACTCCACTACTCCACTACTGATGTGTGCTTCAGTGTGTATAACAAAAACTGCTATAATTCTGTGTTTAATTGGAACTGAGTTATTATTTTTTTGTTTGTGGTCTCACAATCCAACAGCTGAAATATGCTGTTTCTGCTTTTTCACACTGCATAAGATATGCAAATTGTGCACAATGGGTACAGTGTATGCTATGGTGTGTGTGTGTGTGTGTGTGTGTGTGTGTGTGTGTGTGTGTGTGTGTGTGTGTGTGTGTTCACCTCTAGCAAGATGTGAAAACTGGTAACGCATTTACTTTTTAACTAAAGTGTTCCTTCAAGAAACACGGACGCCTCAGACTCGTGTTGAGTTCACAGACAGGCGTACCGCATGATCTCAGCAGCTGTGTCGCTGCATGTTTGCTCCCCGGGGACACACGAAGCACACGCGAGCATACAGTATTTACATAATTCTTTGTTGTTGTTTTTTTCTCCTCCTCAGTCGATCACAGCAGAATATGTCTGCAGCTGGGTACGAACGCCTACATTAATGCCAGTTTAATAACGGTGGAGGAGGCGCAGAGGAACTACATCCTCACTCAGGTAAGCTCTGAGATGAAGAGTTGGCCTTTCTGTCAAACGGCGCGATAACAGGTCTCGAGCAGCTGTGATGGAAGTGTCGTGTCATTAGGGAGAGTTTCTGGTTCTGCTTCAGTGGTAGGCAAATGTACTGTGATATTTACATACTTACACTTTGCATAAGTTGTTATGCAACGTTATTATTCGGCTAATGCTACTTAAATAACAGTATATTGCCATTTTATTAGGTACGCCTAGCTAACAGTTGTACTGTTGGATTAGACTACACTCGTGTTGGCTTGGTGGGTAATAAACTGCTGTTTGCAACAGACTGTAAGTGTCAGCTGATGTTTACAGTGCTGTGAATAAGTATTAACCCCCCTCCTGTTTTCATACTTGTCACATAAATAATTCAGATTGTCAGATTAACTTTATTATTACTCAAAGAAAACCTGAGAAAACCAAAATGATTTCTAAAATTAATTGGTTAAGGTAAATGAGCTACTTTTTATTGAACTACATCGGAGGGTTTTCTAGCATGAACAACCTGGTTATGGTCATGCCACAACATCTCAGCTGGATTTTAGCCGTCCAGAGGTGGACTTGCTGATGCGGTTTGTTTCGGATGCACACATTCCCAAAAGGAAAACTTTTGTCAAATCAGTCCACAGAACATTTGGCCAAAAGTCTTTGGGATAATCAAGATGTTTTTGGCAAATGTGAGACAAGCCTTTGGTCAGCAGTGGCTTTCGCTTGGAACTCTCCCATGGATGCTATTTTTGCCGTGAAGTAGTTTTCCACAGAGTCACACGGTCAGGCAGGTCCGGGCAGTTTTTCCCCTTAATAAATTAAATCATGATTTAAAAACTGCCTTCTTTGTCTTCACTCTGGTTATCTTTGTGTAATTTTTCAATTTGTTTGATGACCTGAATCATTTAGGTTTGACAAATTCAACAACTACATGTGGCTACAGGGATTTAAGGCAACTCATCATCATGTATTTCCGTCTTCACTATGAAACACTGTGGTGTTTTCTTGTACATACTGTATATTAAACATGTATTACTACATAAATAACTTTTGATTAACCCTGACAATGTGCACCAAAGGAGAAAATACTTCCTAAAATGTTGACTGGGGCAAAAGAATCTACAAATCACGTGCTCGTAAGCCTCACGAAGACCGCCTGTAATTACCAGTCCAAATTGTACCCTTGCTGTATGGCTGAGTTCTACAAATAGAATATTAAGACAGTAGATTCGCGATACGGTGCACTCTCCTCGTCTTTTTTTTTAAAGAATAACATTAGCAGGTTAATCGGATGCCAAAAATCTTTAAATAGATGTTCGTCTTCTTACTCTCATTTTAAGGGACCCCTTCCAAACACATGTGGCCACTTCTGGGAGATGGTGTGGGAGCAGAGAACCCGTGGCGTAGTGATGCTGAACCGAGTCATAGAGAAAGGATCCGTAAGCAGCAGTCTCCTTCTCCCCACACTTTTACCTCTTAATGTGCGAGCGCGTCTTGTTTACGCCACTTGTGTATCGTCACCCCTGATTTGCTACTAGGTTAAATGTGCTCAATACTGGCCATACAAAGAGGAGAAAGATGCCATCTTTGAGGATACCAATTTCAAGCTCACCCTGGTCTCGGAAGACATCAAATCCTATTACACAGTCCGTCAGCTGGAATTGGAAAACCTCTGTGTGAGTTATTTTTTTATTTTTTAAATACTCAGATGTTGTGAATCACAGTTTCTTCTTTGGTGGTTTCACTCTTCCCTTGTGTCTGGGTGTGTTTCTCTTTTAATCTCGCTGTGCAGACCCAGGAGACTCGTGAGATTTTACATTTCCACTACACCACTTGGCCCGACTTTGGGGTTCCACAGTCCCCTGCCTCCTTCCTTAACTTCCTGTTCAAGGTGCGAGAGTCAGGTTGCCTGAATTCAGAACATGGACCAGTGGTGGTGCACTGCAGCGCCGGCATCGGCCGCTCTGGGACCTTCTGTCTTGTGGACACCTGCCTCTTACTGGTTTGTAATTAATCCTTCTCCGTTAGTACTGAATGAAATTAGCTGAGGCTTATCTTGAGGTGTTATTACACGTATCGTTCTGCGTAGATGTCCATTCGCAAGGATCCATCTTCAGTGCGTATTCGCGATGTGCTGCTGGAGATGCGACGCTATCGGATGGGCTTGATTCAGACAGCAGATCAGCTTCGCTTCTCCTACCTGGCTGTCATCGAAGGTGCCCAGTACATCAAGGGGGATACGTCTTTGCAGGCAAGTCGTTTGTCTCTATTCTGCCCTTGTTTGTTTTTCAGCAGCGAATTTCACTTGTTGTCTGTTGCTTTTAGATTGAGAAACTTCATTTGCCTAACTAGTTATACCCTAAGTGCTATGAGAAAGAGAAACATGCACAACTATTAGTTTGTCTTCATTTAATTTCTGGCTGTTTCGTAAACACTTACAAGGATTTTGATTTTCCCCCGAAGGAGTCATGGAAAGAGCTCTCAAAGGAGGAAGCTGATCCTCCAGAGTTTACCCCTCCTCCTCCTCTCCCTCCTCCCAGAGACCCTCACAACGGCAAAGTCGAGCCATCGTTTTTCCCTGGAAATGATGACATCATCAGACGCACTGAGATCCACAGTCTGGGGTAATCATCTAGGTCACGCTTTTTGAGTTTATTATTTATTATAAACAGTTAATTTACAGTGGTTAAATGGCATTTGTGCCACGTTTCGCCAATGATCAAGCAGCAGTAGGCGGTTGAAGAGCTAGGCTTAAGTTCAGTCAACCCTACGGATACTTAACACACGCAGAGTTAAACGTATCAGTCTGCAACGTTGGCGCAGATCTTTGTTTAGTTTATTTATTACACTCCAGTTTAAGTCTGCGTTTGTTGTGCTGAAATGCAGTTTCTCGAAAACATCCGACGTTCTGTCCAATTGAAAGCAGGGATTGGTGTAAACACCAGGCCATTGTAGGCAGTAGCATCAACTCCCAAACCTGTAACTGTATGTTCTGTAGTTTAAGCATGAGTCGGTTGTTGACCGAGCTGTTTCTTGTGTTACTCAGCCCACTTGGGTTCAGCTGCTCTTACAGTTGGTCGTATGAAATCAATTAAAATGGGTTATGTCGTTGTTGCTGTCTTCTCAGCATTGATCTGTTTATGTTGTCCACAGAGAAGAAATTCTCTCGGTCAGGAATGATTATGCTGTAATCTGCCCCCTTGTGGCCAAAGTTTGTACTTTCTAGAATACCCCCGGCCCAACTCTCACTCCTTTCCTCATTCAGATATTCACCAGACTCTGTGATACGTCAGAGGAACATTCCTGGGCCCCAGCCTCCTCCTGATCGCGGTGAACAAGTTGAATGTGGCACGGGAATCCAGGACCTTTCCTGCAGTGCTCCAGCCAGATCCCAGCAGCAACAGCAGCAGCAGCAGCAGCAGCAGCAGCAGCAGCAGCAGCAGCAGCGTGACACAGAGGAGAACAAGGAGCCCAAGTCGGCAGAGGCAGTGGAGCAACCTCAAGAAAGCGCTCCTGTCCCGGGGACTTGGTCCCCCCTACTAACCAATGTGTGCCTGTGCACAGCACTGGCTCTCAGTGCTTATGTCTGTTATCGAGCCTATTTCCACTGATGTCTGTCCTTTCTGCTCTCTTTGTTCCTCCCTGTCTTTCCACTGATGTTGCAAAGTGGACTACGCTGGTCTGTCGGCCTGCTTTGACTCTGCCAGTGAGTGGATTATTTGGACTTCAGCAGATTCAGGTTCACTCATTTAATTTGACAAATGCAGTGCGGGGGGGTTGGCTGGCTGCCACTCCTTCATAACCCACCCAAACTTTTTCTCGGTGTCATCTTGGATGCTCAGGGCCTCAGCTTTTCAGGTTTCACATCCCAAATAAGTGTGCCGAGTTTAAACACAGACTCAACAGCATCTATAGTGCTCAGTAGAGGAAAGAGTTTGTTGTAGCTCCTCTGTTCTGTGAACCAGGATGAACGGCCCCTTTTACACGTCTGCTCTACTCTGATTTACCAATGCTTGTATGTATTCTTCCATGTATTTTTTATCCCTTACTAACGTGTCTGTTGTGATTTTACTATTTTCTTTTCATCCTGCAGATGGATCAGAAATACTAGAGCCAGATTATTTTTGACAAGCCTGTCTGAAAATGTACCAATATGGACACCCTTGTTTAATAATTTCTTTTTTTTTTTGTTATTGGTCTTATATTAAGCCAAATAGTAAGGGGTAAGCAATGTATGTGAAACTAGGGGGAAGCTACCCTGTGCTCACTAGATAAGACATGAATACTGGGGTGGGCATTGAGTTATCTGCCCTCACTTATGGTCTGTATAGGGCTGAAGTCATGCTGGTTGCATACATACAGACATTATGCGTGTTCATGGATGTTTGTGCATTAGGGTGAGTGGTAGCTAGTTGGAGCTTTCTACTGATGCTTGAGTTCAATATACTCGGTGAGAAATATTAATTTAGCATTTGCAGTCCGTCAGATGTGAGATATGTAGACTGCGTTGCCTCCTGGTAACCCAACCGATCGTCCCTGCATCTTTTCTGCCAGGTAGCTGAGCGGTGACGAAAAGAAAAAGTGCATGGACATGGTGAGAAGTCTCTTTCTCACTTTGCTGGCATTCTGGCTTGGGACTCGGGCTTTTCAGTCTGAGTGGATAAATGTGAGGAGGAGACTGCGCAACACAGCCTTGATGCGGCTAATGCATGTGGTAAAGTCTGTCAGTCGGTGATGTGTGGCAGCCTCACAACGTGAGACGCGAAGTAGCTAACGCCCGACTCTTTTCGCCAGCAATACAAACAATGCGTCACCTTTACTTCATCGAACTCTGAGTTTGAACAGGGAACCAGGGATTTTGAACAAACCAAAAATCAAACACCAGCACAGGGATGAAAACAGTACACTGTATCCGTTCACGGCGCGGCCCTGAGCTGGCAATATTGTTTTGTATGATTGTTTTTTTTAAAGCATGCTGCATTTGTGAATCAACAGGTTTGTCCTAAGAAGAGATTAGATAAGCTGCTAGCATTCAGTTTACCTTTGTGACTCATCAACACTCAGTGCTCGAGTCCGACAGCTGTACCTTTCTTTAGAATGTATATGTCCTCCAAAGGACACACCCTTATTAGATATATATTTTTTTCAAATCAAATTTCAGGTTTGCTGAGTTGGTTTTTGTTTCGGCTCTAGCAAGGGATGAAATCTCAGCACCTGTGCAGCCATTGCACACGGTTTTCCTGATTTTCTATACTATGCTGAGCTCAATAACATGTATTTTTTTATTTACATCTGTGTTGTTTTTTTTTAATAAAAAAAGTCAACTGTTAATTTGCTCTAATTTCTTAGAAAAGATTTATGCCTGTGATCCCGTTCTGTTACTTCTGGACAATAAGAGAGTGGTAATAAAAAGTCACACATCCCGCTGTTAGGTCAGTAATATGAACAGAGGAGAGCGCGAAAAACTGAAATGTGTCTTCTTACCAGACAACCGGATAAATTTAAAAACAAGATACTTCTCAGTTACTGAAAAACATCTTACATCTAATGATCAACCACTTTAAAGTCACAATGAGTCATAGTGAATAATAATTGTCTGTAATATTTTAATAGGATATGTTGTTACTGTTTATGAAAATCCTAAAAGACCCAGAGACAATTTAGAGAACGTATAAGCTGGGAAGAAAGTTAGGAACATGGTTAAAAAGGGATAATAAGTCTTGAATAGGATATAAATCATACAGCTACCCTGAACCAAATAGACATTTAAGGCCATTAGAGAAATGAATAGAACAGGAGTAATGCGCTCACTTGTCCTGGTTCATTTTGTTGTTAATTATAGTAATTTCACGTGATCAACTGTTGAAATCCCGCAGCACAAAGTTGGGAAATGTCATCTTGACGGTGATTATAATAATTCCTAGTAACTGCAGCAAACAATTTCCTGCACACTGAGTAACAACATTGTAAGACTCGGAAATATGAGCACTGCCTTCTGCTTCATCTTTTGAATAAGGCATCACATCTGCAGTAGCAAATGTGAAGTTGTTTATTAACTACGTTTAATTACGTTTCAGTTGTACAGTAGATTTGTGGTTTATAAGTAATAATTTAACAAGAAAGTTCCGGTTATGACCATTTATAGTGGGAGCTGAAATATCTCCAGTGATGCCAGCACTACATTTTATGCACCTAAGTCACCACACGGTGGCTCTGTGGGACTGTGTCTCCTGTCTCTGACATGTACTCTGGCTTTTTCTTACAGCCGACACCTTCCTGTCTTGAGTGTGGTATCTGGGGGTGCTTATCAAAGATGGTTTATTTACAGTCAACCTAAGATGTATTTATCTTTTTGTGGAACATAGACATGCTTGAAGATTTTCAGATGAAAGTACATGTGCATGCCACGAACATTTTTCCTAATAGTAATTACTTCCATTCACACAAATTGTATTTTTTTCATGTAACTGTTGTTGAACTTCTAAAGCCGGGCTTTAAATTTTGCCATCTGTTCAGGCCTCTCTCACCGCAGACGTTACGGATAGAACATTTCTCAACATTTTCTTTTTGTGTTTGGCAAAAACACACCCACTTCCTTTTTAACACACAAACACACAATTTTAAGGTTCACATGCAAACTGTTACCCTAAACAAAGCAGGAGTTGAGGATCATTTCAGTGTTAAGATCAGCATTGTGATGGTGAGTGAACACAGAAGGAATGAGGAGTATTTCTAGAGATACGTGCATTGCTTGAGTACACTCCACAACAGAGGATTTGGCAACAGTCTTGGCTAGAACTTCCTGTTTGGGAAATAAGGGGCAGGCGCTGGTACGCGGTGTACAGGAATTCAACTTAAACAAAGTGAGTAATAGCACTCCCAGCCACTGCTTAGCTGTTTGCTGACGTCAAACGAGCCTGCAAGACAGAACAGGCTTTAGAAAACTACAATCAAGGTGTGACTGGGGACCGGAAGTCAGCTCAAAACCCCAGTTGTTTCTACTGAAACTACACTCCGTGGGATCTGACAGGACTGTCATGACTCATGCTGTGTATAGTGAAGATTATTGACATGTCCCTACTATACAAGAGTCATTTTACTATACAACGTTTTGAATGTGGGTGTCAGCTACGTGGCCTACATATTCAAACGTGTGTGATTTCTCAGTTCAAACTCAAAATAAAACTTAACGAAAGTGCACTTTGTGTTCCACACGTCCTCCTTACTCAGCCTGATTGTGCACAGTGCTGACTCCGCATTCACAATTGACCAAAATGGATATCTGCCCTGCCCCTCTGACTCTTCCAGCATGTGTCCTGAGTTTACTTATTAACCTGGAACTTCCCAATGACTGGCCAGCTGTGAGGGAGAGTAGGACGATCCTTAACTGTAAGTGTCTTTTGTAGCCTCATTTTTCGCAGGGAGCTGAGCAACGATCAGGAAATTCCTGAATGTGAGGAGAGTCAGAAGTGTGACTCTGCAAAGTCTGAGTCACCACACGCATCAGTGCTGCACAATAGCAGCTCGATACAAGGAAGTGTGAGCACACTGTCAGGTGTACCATGTCTCTTCTTGCCCTTATCGTTTCAAAACTTCAACAAGCCAGAGGAATTGATGAGACTTGGATAGCTTTCAGTATCGTCCTGTGCCAGAAAATAAATTTCTTTTTAATTCACTCAACTATATTAAACTTCACTTTTGTCGAACTTGGTTTTTTGCTTGTGTTTTTTATTTTGGTCAACTTTATAGTTTCACTACACTTAATGTGTTTTACTTCATTACAGTAGGCAGTAGTTACCTGCCATATCTGTGAAGGTTCTCAGTCATCCAGGTCATGGTTATTTCAAAAGGTAGGTTTCTTGACGACGTTTGGCCCTTCTATCCAGAGGGCTTTCTCAAATCTCAAAGCCCTCTGGATAGAAGGGCCAAACGTCGTCAAGAAACCTACTAAGTCCAGTTGCTATTGGATAAACCTTTTTTGAGATTACCTGCCATACTTTTCATAAGAATTCACCTTCAACAATACTTAATTAAATGAGCAGATATGAAGCAAGTGCCAGCAGCAGGTTGGCACAGGTATAATAATTTAACACATATAATGCTGAAACTGAGGTGACAAGACATTATGTCTAGAGAACTCTTATAAATAACTATGTTTTTGAGTATGCAGCCATTAATGAGCTCCAGAGGTGTGAGTAGGTGAGTTTTATTACCTTGGAACAGAGCCTGTTCAATAGTGTTTGTGTTAAAACGAGTTGAACTAAACCATTTGAGGGGTAACTTCTTTTAACATTCACATATGAAAGGAGTTTGTGGTTAGTGGTGTTCTTATCTAACTCTTGGCCTCGATGAAACGAATGACTCCCAAAGTTTTTTTTTCTTCCCCTCCATGTAAAAAGCCGGGTCAAGTTGTGGTCTTGGTCAGCTGTTGTTAGAGCACTGAAGACTCATATCCTTTCTATAACGTTTAGGAAAAACAGCTGTTCAAGACCTACAGTAAAAGCATCCAAGTAAAGGTTTCAGAAAGGTAACACTTCAAAGTCCAGCTTCAGACGAGGTTCCTTCTTGCTTGTATTTCACAACAAGATTAGAAAAATACAACAAAAAACTGAACCCTTGCTGCCCATTAAATTTATAGTGTGGCCCTGTGGAGGGGTCCAACCCCTATGTTAGGAATAATTTGATTGATGAATTGTTGAAATGAGCTTTATCTCAAACAGATACAGCAATAAAATGCCACTTAGGTATTAATGCACCAGTATTACCGTCATGTTTGTTTTAAATTCTTCAGATCTATTTTGCAGATAACACATTATAGTACTACATCATATTATACAGTATTTTCAACTCACATATCAGTTGTATATAAGCAAAGGAACTGGGTATTTTTCTTCACTGACATGACATGACATGACTCACTGTGTTTATCTTAAGCATATATCTGCTCTTCCTAACTGAGCAGCACAAATATTTTCAAGTCGAATGGAAAAGTGCTGCAGCCTCTCAGTCAGAGGCTTGATGTTTTTTGTTACGTCTGTTGAGACATTCACCCGTGTGCAGTTCCTTTTCCTGTTCCTGTCCCCCTGGGTGCTGCCGAAGAGGACCAACCGTCACACACACATCAGTGTGACATACAGTTCTTCGATTGTCATAGGCTGACTTGCATGCATGTAGGTCATAGCGTTAATACTTGAAGGCTGGAGCTGGTGCTTCCCCCTCGATGTGTTCCCGCATCCTTCCGCTTGTTGAATGCAAGCATGGAGGGATGACGTTGACATCGACACATTTGTCCATGTAAATAAAGCTGATGACCCGCCTGCCTCACCACAGATGTCACCACGGTGTTCTTTTGGGTTTTCTCTGATGTTTTCATCACAACGTAGCATTTCATCATAGCAACGGCAGGAAAAAAACACAACAAACCTTCTCATGTGAAAACCTTCTCATCTGATGTGTGACTTTGGCTTAGTGATGAAATTGTGACAGATTGTGGCTCGTGCTTGCCAATGAATTCTGTCTTTGTCACAACGACTTTTGGGAATAAGGTGAAAGGTACGATGTGGTGAACGTGAGGATGGCCACATAGCTGTGTGCGTGGGTGGTGAATATCTTCATGTCTGCCACCATCGTCAACACACCCTGCTTCCTGTTGAGTAATCTTTACATGTCAAAGCCCACATATGTAACTTCTACTCTTATACCTATATGTTGTCTGTGATTTCATGAGTGCACAGTTGAGGATTTACATTTTCGCTGTTGCACCAACTCACCCACCAAAAAAAAAAACACTGTTGTTTTGTTTAATTGAAAATGTTCTGCTTCAGGCTATCTTGCATGCAGTCACAAGATGAGAGGAAAACAATATCCCCACAGTTTATTGGTCTAAATCTATGTCAGTTGTCTCTTTTTTTTTTTTTAGGTGGAGCTACCTTTGCTTTATTTAAAGTGGAATCACAAACCTGGAGGTAATGGTTGGTCCATGCAGGTACATGCCCTGTCCTATTTTCTTTGGTTAAATAAAAATGTACAATTTACAATAAACGATCCCACTTTTAAGTCGGCACGGGACAATTGAGGATACATTTTCACTTCCATAATGTAAAATTTTTTTTGAGGAGTGGTTGTCAAAATAAAACAGGACGTTAACTGCCCAGTGTGTCAGCGTGTCTGTAATCTAGGAAAGTTTTAGACTTGAGCTTTGAGGAACAGTGCAATGGACTTAACTTTCTTTATTGATGCTAGTGAAACTTTAGTTTTGAAACTTTGAAATCTCGAGAGACTAATTGGATTCACTTTGTAATAAATCCTGTCATAGTGAACTAACTAACTGAATTCGGTGTTATGTTGTTATAAATGCACAGCGGGGGCAATGCATTAAAAAACACCTGAATAATGAGTACACATGCAGATACACTGCATGATGTACCTGCTCTGTGACTTGCTCAGAAACGCTGAGCTGGTCCAGCTGAGTCTGAATTTGGATCAAGATGACAGAGTTAAAGATGTCAGAGACTCTGACATCTGCCCCGACTCTGCCTCTGACATCTCTGACACCTTTCAGAGACAAAGGTTTGAAAGACAATTAATTGTGTGTTGCAGACAGCTGGAGCTTCAGCCAAGCTCTCTTAACAGAAACAGTGACTTTTGACATTTGCATTTAGATCTACGGGAAAGACATCAGTAAATAAGATTAAAGACTATAAACTATTAAAGACTACAACAGTGATTTAGATACCACAGGCACTAGTTTATAAGAAAGTTGAAAAAGATAAGTCATCTTTCACCACATTCCTGCCAGATTGAACTGTACAGGACTGAATGTGTGACCTCTATAGTGAGGGCATCCTGTGGCTCTCTAACGCTGTGAGCGGCATGGTCCGGGTCCACTTGTCCCCTTGCTGTGATGAAACAGTTCTAGGTCTCTTCCACGGTAAAAATGCCCTCATCTGTACTGATTGATTTGATGAGTATGAAAATGATGAGAATCACACGGCATGGCCTTTGTAGTCATCAGATCTCAACCCAGCTGAACACCTATGAAAGATTTTGGACTGATGTGTCCAACTCCATCATCAAAACAACCAAAGAGGTAATATAATTAGGAGTCACCTGTCTGTGCCTGACACCTCTAAGTAAACAATGTGAATATGTCATCTTCCTTTCTTTTTTTGTTTGTTGTCAGTTAATGACATAAACCAATCATGCTCTGGTCTTTATATTTAAAACAATATGTGGTGAATGTATAAAATACAGCCCAATAAAACCCAATGGAAAGTTTAGTTTTATGTGTAAATTCATCTATTATTTAGACCTAATTAAGTGTGTGAAGTTTGAATGGGACACCTGATGAAAGCTCTTAATAAAGCATCGACTGACCTTTCACGTATTAAAGAAACGCATCTTACACACGAATGTTGCTCTAATAATTAAGCCAACACTCATCTTTTGCAAGGATCGCCTTGTGTTTCACAAGATCTGGGCAGTGATACTTGCTGTGTAGTGACCGCAAGTCATTTCTGCACGTCAGTTCAGTGTTTTCACAGTCATCTACTGCAAAATTAGAGAAGTGAACGGAGATGTTGAAATCCTGGTTCACTTCAAGACAAATCATGTTCTGGTCAGTTTACCGTAGCTCAGGCGGTGTGGCTTCCCGTTACAACCCATGGTCCGGATATCCGATGTTCCTTTCACTTAGAGGAGGAACTGTAATTAAGCAGGCAAAATCACAGAGTTGAAATTACCTACCTAACACTTGGAAATCACTCTCAATCACCTTTTTTAACTTGAGAATAATACGGTTTACAGTGGTCAATAATAATCCGCGTGATATATTTGTTTGTCCAAAATTATTGTAAAATCAGTCAGTGCCTCTAAATCTGGGGTTATGTGATCATTCATTTCTACTTATCAAGTCAGATATAATGCAAGTCTGTATGACAGTAAAATACAATTAAACTATTAAACAACTTTTACAATTCAAAAAAATGGGTTCTAAAATGAAAACGACACCAGGGTCTGCTGTGGAAAGCGCCGTTAGAAATAATAAACTCATTTTTATCAGCATTTAGCTTAAGGTTATGTGTGACTTCCTTTCAGTCAGCAAAAGAAATTTTTAAAATAATGTGCTGAAAAACAATATAAATAGAAAACAGAAGAGGACCCAGAATAGACCTTTGAAGTACTCTGCTAGTCAAATGTGGTCTAATTATATTAAATTAGAATCACAAAGATCAAGAGTTTAAACGAGAGTGATGTCGGTCAAAAAATCTAATATTAAGACCAAAACCTACAATAAACTGATTTCATCCGCACGCCTGTGTCATATTCTACTCTGCCATTGTTGTTCAGAACAAATCTTAGCGTCACACTAGGAGGAATGTAACCTTCATTTCTATAAACAAAGGCAATACTGTTTATTATGAAATAATTCTGTAGGTAGAGCTCTAAATGTGCAGTAATTTGTCCCCAACAAATGCCTGGTGTCTCCACTGTTTTCTCTATTTACTTTACTTTGCTTGGCAGACGCTTTTATCCAAAGCGACTTACAGGGAGCTAGCACTCGGTGTCTGGCTCAAGGACACACCTGGACTAGGAGTCAGACGGGGTTTCAAACCTGTAACCTACTGCATTGTAGTCTGACGCTTAACCCACTGAGCTACCAGGTCGCTATATATATATTTTGACCTTTTTTTTTTACAGGTCTTCATAAGGAATCAATAAGCTCATAAGGAAACAAGTAGAGCTCCAGAGACAGGACAGAAAGGTTGAGAGAAGAATGTAGTAGTTTTGGTATTTTTATCGGTTTTAATCACTGTGATGACGTTCATGAACTTTGCCAGCATTGTCCTTTAGGATACACTGATTGACTACCCTATATCTAGCTTTATTTTGAATACTTCTGTGAGCTGGTTTGTCCGTTGAAATTAGGCGTCACATAATCATGATGTGCTAAACACAGGTTCAGCATTGTATTGTTAAAAATACCAGAAAATGATACAAATAAAAAAATTAAAGAAATCCACAGTTCATTATGATGTGTAGAAACAGAAAACATTTTCACAATGAATAAAAGACTATTTGATTATTAAAATGGTTTACTAGTTTTTTTTCTTTTAATTGACAAATGTATTAATCAGTTATATGTTGTTGTCACAAAAGCCTACGCCCGTGGTGTAATTTCACTTCTATATATTGTGGTATTTATGATGTAAACCAACAACAAAACGTGTTACGTCAGTTGAGACACTGATAACCTAAGCAAACAGAACCTGAGTTCTGAACAAAAAATGGGACCAGGGCCAAACAAGATTATTAAAAATGCTCGATGACAGAAGGCATTAGACACTCTAAATTCATTTTGTGAAAAACAATCTGTCTCAATGTTCAACAGAAAGTGTTTTAAGGAAGACAAAATTGCAAAACAGCGTCAAAAAACCATCACTCGCATTCTTCCATTTTACAACAGCTGCTACAAAGTAGACAGAAGTAGATCAGGTGTGTGTGTGTGTGTGTGTGTGTGTGTGTGTGTGTGTGTTTGTATTGCTTTATCATAGGAGTTTTCAGGAGGCCCTTTGGCTTCTTGAGGGGTTATGATGCAACCAGCACTTTACGGACAGACACTGCCCACTGACGGTAAAATGTGGAAAGGGGCTGGACTAAACTTTGAAGAATAGAGGTCATCCTGTGTGGGAATTTCCCTCTCTCCTGTCAGCATGGGAGTTAGAGGAGCAGTAGTAGGGAAAGACTGTGGGGCTTCGAGAGGAAACATAGGGTCATCAAAGAAAGAATGCCCAGAATGTTCGAGTGAATCTGTGCCAGCATTTACGGCTACGTCGGCAGCGGCGGGGCAGGAGCTGTGCTGGAAAAAGTCACAACAATGGAGTGCTGGCTGTCGGATCGTTTTCACGTTACAAGATTCCTTTGTTTCGGAGATAGTGTTTCATGAAATCTGTTGCAAATGATCACTTTTAGTGGCACTGTTTTGTACCCAGTGAGGCTTAAAGCCAGGCCACAATGACATATATCTATTGTCATGCACATGGAGAATAACAATGTCTTATTTAAATGTGGGTGTAGCACTCTTCAAGTGGTGATGTGTTGGGAGGATATTGCAACATTTCAAAGCCTAAGCTGTTCATCATTGAGTGTGTCGAAATATCAACTGTATTCAAAATGTCATCTCTCACTGCATCGAACAGCACCAGGGTTTTTTTTTTAATACTCTGAGGATATAATGTGACTTTTCAGCAACAATAGTGAGTGTGTCCTCACTTGAAAAACTAGCAGAGTTGGTTTTTCCTCTTCTCTGCTGTTGGAAAACATTCCCCACCCTGAATTGTCATGGATCACCTATAACTCTCACTGTGCTCCTTCCGCTTTATCTTCTCTGTCTGGAGTTTGCTTGCTAATGACAGATACGTTTCAAATTGTGCACACATGCAGTCTGCAGGGCTTGGTAAATTCCAGTGCAAACCAATTGTCAACTTATCATGTATGGTGTAACCCTACTTTGTCACTCCCATTTTTCACCTCTGCATTTTCTGCTCTGTGTTTCTTCACTTCACTGTTTTGGGTTTGCTCTGGATTATTCACCTCTGGTCTGCACTGACTCTCAGCCAGTCCTCAGCTGTTGAAGCATGACCTGAGGTAGTTTGAGGAGGTTAGTTGCTCATTAATTTCTCTGCAACCTTGAACCCCTCTCTGGGCCAGTGGACCCAGCAGACTATTGACAGAGCCGTGTGCTAAAGATAAAACTAACATTTGTGTGCTGAGTGCAGTGTGACCGAGTCTTTTTGGTTTCTTTTTTTTTTGCTGCTCTCAGCAGTATCATTTCAGCATAAATTGGCTGAATATATTTCTGGGGGATCTGAGGAGTTTGGTGTTAATTCATTGAGTCAACAGAGGAACAAAAATGACTGTGGCGTTAAGAGTTACCTAATGATGTGCAGAGTGCAGAGAATCAGTTTCTTTATATGGAGGAGCCCTTTCACCTTTGCTCCTACATTTTAAAACACTGTTTCACAAAACTGGCCTGATTTAATGTCCTTATTTCAGTAGCTTAGAAGGTTTTCTATCGCTGTGAAACTAAGATGTCCCTTTGCAATATATGAAAATGAAAATGAACTGTGATAACTGTGATTCGTGTCATTGTTAAACTGTCGCTCACTTGATCTCGAACAGGAAACAGATGCCTACAGTGTGTTGCTGTCATTTGTATACAGGAATACTGAGCTGAATTAAAAGATTTCTAATCTGCCTCATTGTCAAGGCAATTTTATCTACAATGCTGCGACTGACACACATAAGAATCCGCTGTCTGTGTGAATATTTAAGGTTCATGCATTACACCCTGTCTGCCTGACTGTCTGAACCCACACCTGCACTAAAAGACGAAAAAATAAGAAATAAGAAATTACAAATGAAACTGTTTAAACAAAGTAGAAATCTGTTTAATTCAATAAAATATCAAGTACAATTAAAGCATCTCACCTTTTTAATATTAAATATTAGAATTATTTCATTCATTGCCAATACTATTACAAAGAGTTGCATCATTTCACTGCAGCACAACTCTTCCCATGACAACCATTGCGCCAGTTACACAAACTGTAGAAATTCACTCATGTATGTAAAGTCTGCACAAAAATACTGCATACACTGAAATAACATCTGAGAATAATGCTAAGGTGACATGTAAAGAATCGTGAAAGATTGCGCAATCCACGCACACACTGCTGAAGTCCCATTCAAAGTGTCCTCGTAAACTGGTGGTCGTTGTGTTTCCCCGTGAAGCGTACCGTTTTCAATCCCAACATCCGTACTGACTGGACGAGCAGCCCGGAGATCCCTAAGCAGTCTCTCGTGGGGGGTTCTCTAGCATTGCCCGGTGGCGGAGAGCAGGTTGCGCAGAGTGGCCAGCTCTCTGGACAGCTGCTCCACGCGCTTTTGTAAACGATCGTTCTCTGCAGCCAGCTCCAGCACTTTATGCTGAGTCTCCAAGTTACGCATTTTGGCTTTGTCCCTGCTCTTCCTCACGGCGAGGTTGTTCCTCTCCCGCCTCTGTCTGTACTCTTCACTGTCCTTGTCCAGGCGCTTCTTTGCTTTCCCGCTGGACATTTTGCCACTGTGCGAGGGAGACCTGCTTTTACCTGACGGGGCAGGTGTGCCGGGCGGGCTGGAGCAAGTCGAGGACGCAGTGGAGATGTTTCCAAGACTGCCACTGGTGGACTGGTACGGTAGGTACCTCATGTCAAACCCAGACGATCCGTTCTCCATCTTTGCGTCTTCCTGGCTGTCGTCTCTCTCAGCAGCAGCAGCAGCAGCAGCAGCTCTGTAGCGGCTCTCGAGTTCAGAGCTGAGCACACTATCCACACGGGTCTCCTGCAGCTCGGCGTAACCCAGCGCGTAAGGCTCCCTGACGTCCCTCAAGTTGTCGCAGTGGCTCGCCTCCAGCTCGTTCAGCAGCGAGTAGTTCTTGTAGTTATGTAAAGCCGCAACTCTCTTGATCTTGTTTTCCGCCAGGAAATCTGAGAAAACGTCCCCCTGCTGCTGCTGCGTCTGCGCCGCCAGCTGCGGACAGTGCAAAGCTGAATCCAGGTAAACGCTGAAGTCTATCGCTCTCTCCCGCTCTTCAATGCCCAGCTCCGTCATCGAGTCTCCGAGCCTCCAGTACGAGCCGCCGCTGATGGGACTGATAATGCTGTCTCTGCTGTGGATAGCTAAGCTGCCCTCGTCGTAGAAGCCGGCCACTTCCATGGATCTTAACACCCGCCGGATTGCAGGAGCATGGAGGGCTGAGACCAGACGCCCAGAGTAGTTTTGGGTTCAGTTGCCACAGTTGTGAAATAGCTCAAGTGACGGAATAAAGTGAGTTTAAATCCCCGCCGTGTCACTGCCTGTGACAGCACGCAATGGAGCTACTTTTAAGGGGCTGCGCTTTCGGATTGGGAGGAATTGACAGGTCTTCCTGTCTCGGGGGCTTTTAAAGTACAGAGGGCGGGTTTAGTGGGGCAGGTGCGTGACGCGCCGCGAGGACGACCTGTAGTCTACTGCGCTTTTACGCGTGAAACGATTCGCTTCTGGGAGAGAATAAAAACGACCCTGTTCTGTTTTTTTGTCTGGGACTGTTAGCTGTGGTACAGACTTTGGTTTGCGGCAATATGAGAAGGGAAAACGCAATCTTTGCGGCGTTTATTATTTAATCACGAAAAGAAACTGAAAGATCTATAATGAAAATAAAAAAACAAACCAGATCTTCACACTTTAAACCAGTATTTAATGAAAACCACGTTCGTTTACGCCTCTGCGGTCACCTGCTGCCCCACAACGATGGGAATAACAAAAACAAACAAACTGTTTACAACAGTCTACGTTCATGCGTAATCACCACAGATTAGGATTTCAGGATGCTCCTGAAAGCCGCCCTGGACACAGTTTCACCACAGCATTCACAGACTAGTCTGAACCAGCCGCTCTGCGTGTTGCTGTGCGGTTCAACTGTTCGAGATGATGCATCCACTCCAACACTGTGTAAGGGTCAGTGTGGGTGTTGTGAGAAATGTGCTCACCCTCATTCTGATTTGTGCTTTAAAACGATTCGGTGAGGATTTTTCCATAGGTATCAAAACAACGTCACTTTACGCGGGTGTAAAAAAAATGACCCTTGGTACCAGAAACATTATGTTCAGTGGGTCACACACTGTTGCCAACTCCACTCTCAGGTCTTATTATAGACTGTGCTGTGCCATGTAAAGTCCTTATGTGGACAATGTGACACTGCCATCTTGTGGTGGGGCACCAGCACATACACGAGCATCGCCACAGCGACATAGGCGATATAAATATTTAGGACGTGTGTCTCTCCACAAACTGTTTCCAAAACACTTTTCTGTCTGCGTATGTCACCGTCTCCTTTCTTTCCCAGAAACGCACACTCTCATTTTTTCATCAGACACATCCACATACACTGTTATTTATTTTCATTCCGTGACTCATTAGAATTCCTTCTGGGAATTTCAGCTTCATCGTTTTCCTGAATAGTGACCCATTAAATTCGAGGTACCTGAGAAATGAGAAATACGTATTTAGTGGTTTACTGATTTAAATGTGTTAAAAAGGATTTCGTGTGTGTCTTATAATTTCTACAAATACACGCTGCGTTTAAAAAACGCGTTTTCCTGGGAATTTCAGTTTTATTGTTTTCCTAAATACATTAGAAGGTCATTCTGTCAGGACAAATACACATTTCTTAAAGCTTTTTACTAAAGAGATAAAGATGTTTATCGCCCCTCAACTGGACTTTGATTAAATATGTATTTTAACTCTTAATATGATGGAATCAGTACTTTCTGTGCAGTTATTTAAGTTAAATATTTCTCTTGTTGTCCATGACGATCGGCCAGATATTTATTATTGTACAGTTCTTGCTTCTTATACATTTAACCATTGGACTAATATGTACTGCTCATCTAAGCATCCTGTTGGAGCAGTGCCTAATGGACAACAGCTGCTAAACATGCATGTTACTACTAATGTGGAGATTCCAGCTCAATCAGCAGTGAAATGTTTGGGTCGCCTCACTAGAGCAGAAGAATGAGTTATCAGGAGTGAACTAAGGCCATGAAGTTGCATCTCTGTGAAGATCGGCTGTGGAGAGGAGCTCATTCCTAAATACCAATTAGCAAGCGCTATACTGGGCCAGACTCCACCGGGTCACCTGTCAGCACACCTGGCCCAGCTAGCCTCCCAGCTCAAAGTCAACTAACTTTCAGTATTCTTCAGTTTAAAAAGCACATTTAGGAGTGAGACACAGAAAGGATCTCAGAAAAACACACATTTTTAGATTGCATACGAGTGGACAATGTGCAGCTAATGCCTTAGTTGTTCACCTGTTTGTCATATTGCAATGTGTAAAACTATTGTGAAACTGAAAGCCTTTGTGCTTTTCTGACACAATGCACTGAAATATTCATTTTACCTTGTAGGAGACCATCGTCACATTTCAGTGCATGTGTGAAATGCAGGAATTTAGTTCATTTAGCTTTCATCAGATTCATCTACTACACCACCACCTCCACCATGCTTCATGTTCAGGGGCAGAGCTGATTTCCTGGAAGCTCTAATTAGACTGACCATAATAACTTTAAGTGTACTTTTGGATTCATTGGGTATCTTGGCTCTGCTCTCTAACAAACATACAACAGGAGTTTGTAGGACTATAGTGCCAGTTACTTAAGAAATCTATTACGTTAGTGCAGGGCTATTGCTTTTTTAGAAGTTACATAATTTCTTGAGTTAGTTCTCCTGACACTGTTGGGCTGGTATCATCTCATCTGATAAGCTGTCAGACTTTGGCCAAGAGGCTGTTTAACATTGCAACAGCACTCTAACATGTTACTGATGGGCTGACTCCCCACAGTGTGTTGGGCAATTCAAACTGTTTACTTTTCCTCTTCTTCCTTTTTCTTATCTTCTTCTCTAGTTTTTATTTGGTCGTTTGCAAACAACTTCTGTGCACTGCCACCACCTACTAAATGTTATTACAATATATTCTTATGTCATGTTATTTCTTACAGCCTACAATCAATTGCAATGTATATTTTATGTGATCTTCTCCCAATTCCTCTTTGAGTAAAAGTCTATGATGAGGACCCGGCATACTTACAGTACGTGTCCCACTGTTTCCTATTTGCGTGTTTATGTAATGACCAAAAGTTTATTGTTCAAACCTGTATGTCCAAATCTCATTTACATCATTTCTGTTTTGTAACTGCATGGAAGCCTGTAGCCAAGTGGTCATGTGATTGTGTCATATTTGTTTTATTAAAGCTGTCAGATGAGGATGAGCCAGTGGAGGTGAGTCTATGGTGAAGCCTTGATAACACACAGGACGACAGAAAATATGCAACTGCTTATCTTGATTCAGCAGAGACTGTCCTGTCCTGGTTTAGCCATATTGAAACAGTGAGACTATAGTCACACATCTCAGTAACCATATGACACCATGTAAATGGACAGATCCTTCAGTTTTGTTCGAGTTGAAAAAAGGAGGAAGCAAGAAAGAGACGCCCTGGGTGGGAATGTTTTCTAAAGCAGAAGTTATTCGTCATTGCACCCAGTAAAACATGTTAAACGACGAGCAAAGAGCTAATTAAAAAAATAGTCTTAAAAAACTTTAAACACAGTTGATTATAGAATATGTAAATATTATTTATTTAAACAAAACTGTCTCTTTCATCCTTTTTTAGTTTTGCGTGGTCCTATTATCTGTGTACTGGACGTTTGAATCCAACATATCAGGCCTTCTTTAAATTCCTTATTAGCCTGAGATCGGGTTCAAAGTAGTCTTCAGGTGGTAATGTGAGCTCACAGAAACATTTCTTTTAGAGACAAAAATCAAGCATCAACCTGAGGTGAACATATCACAAAAGTGTGACAACAAAGAAACTCATGAGATCACCCTCATCATTAGCCACAGTCACATGCGCTCACAGTCACAGTGCCACCACAGAATTATATTACATGTACACACGCAATAACCCTTTTTTCTTAGTGAACTATAAAAATCAAGCACGTAGCAACAAACTTATCATCTTCCAACATATTATTTACTGGGTCTTTTCGTTGTATTTTCATATGATTGTATAAACGTGATATAAACTATTCTAAATAAATGATCAGCAGAGAGCCGTTCGTGCAAACACTCACGCCTGTCGTAGCTGTAACATATGGCTTTCCATAGTAACACTACCCCGGTCATGTACCTACACACACCGACAGCTCCTCCTACTGTTCAACCAGCGCACGGCTCAGAACGGGTGGGGTCAATAAATGCCGTCTTTCCTATCGCAGCCCCCATTGGTCACTCGACAATCTGTGTAACATCTCTCAGACTCGTGATTGGCTACTGCGCTCACCGACTCGCTCTCGATTGGGTGAAATTGTTACGTTGACTGTGGTCTGAGACGTCGGTGAATCCGTTGGTTCCTGACTGCGAGTAGAGAGACAGGGGCCGGGCCCACGGTGGAGAAATGGCGAGAATGGTAAAAGAGGACGGATATGGAGAAGAAACACAGAGCCCAGAACCTCAGGGACCGGGCCGGGGTGCAGCTAGATGGGGTCCGCAACACGCCGGTGCCCGAGAACTTGCCACTCTGTACTCGCCAGGTGAGTCGGTGCACTCAGAGGGTTTGTGTCTTGAGGTTGTTCGCCGGGTTCGAGTGTCCACGAGTGGCGTGACACAACGACAGTCACCAAGTAACGAACTGAAACAAACTCCAGAAGCCGCGGCTCCGTCTTACTGCCACAATAACATGACGACAGCGAAACAGCCGCAAAATGCTTTGTGTCCCCAACAACAGTCACGCTGTTGTTGTTGTTACACAACAGGAAGCGTGAGCTGCGCTGGGTTCGTGTTGGGAGTCGTCGTTTGACATTTCGAGCATCAGGCAGAGGTTACAAGAACCCACCGCTGCTGCTTTGGGCTCAGGAGCTGGTTTGACCTTTCATGAAGCTAAGTCGGTGCCGAGGCTGGTGAAATGCCCTCCACGCCTCCTATACAGGACAGCCAGGTTAAAAGACCACCTCATGAGGTTATTTCATCTGTCACTGTGGGAAAGGAAGACGATGTGCTGACTTACTAACCTTTGAGCGTCACGTTGTATGATGCTCAGGTGTTGTAGACTGATGATGTGGCCGATGATCCTTATCATCATATACCACATACACATGTTTCTAATCACGTCTTCACGGGAACGAGCAACAGTTGCTCCCTAACCCTAACCCATGCTGAAGTTGTACTAATGTGTGTGCTCGTGTTTTTTTTTCCTTTAAGGCAAAAGATGTCAAGAATGGATAAGTGTTGTCCTCTGCTTCTCTCTCATGGCCTTCAATTTCATTCACCTGCTTGCCAATTTCCACCTGGGGCATTTGTGGCACATCCTGTTCGGCATTGGTGAGTACTGAAGTAGTGTTTAAATGTGCTGACACTGTGAGGTTAGTCCTGTTTCCAGTCCAAAGTAATGTTGGTTATTGTCTCGTCGTTGGAACGATTCTCTCAACCTTTCTTTTGTTTTGCTTCTGTATTCCTCCGACCCATCCTCAGTGGCAGGAATACTCACTGCAGATTTTGCGTCGGGACTTGTTCACTGGGGTGCTGACACATGGGGATCAGTGGATCTGCCCGTCTTTGGAAAGGTAAAGCATCCCTTAGTCCGTTTGTCATTTTTCTTTTTTGAACAATGCACTGTATTATTGTTAGGAATATTCTAAATAGCTAAATAAATGCACTGGAGATCAGCATCTGAGTCCAAGGGTATAGAATTTATTCTTGCCGACAAGGGAGCACACAAGCTTACAGTCTCAAGGTCGCTCAGTGTCTGCTCGCAGTCAGCTTGGGCACACACATATTTATAGGCAAAAGTGAGATAAGCTAGACTGAAAACAAAGTGAAAGCAGAGTGTTTCATCTACTCTCCTCGGCAACAATACGTCACTATAGGATGATAGGAAGTGGACGAGTTGAACGAGAAGAAGTCGTAGCTCTGTGGGAGGGAGTATACGAAACACTCAAACAAATATATGTGTATTTAATACTGAACACAGGCCCTAACTAAGAGGCTACATATGGTTAGAAATGTTAAAACATAATATAAAAGAGATTAATCATATGATTTACTACATTCATCTAAAAGGCTAATATGAGTTACCTATAGTTCTAACAATTTCAATCATTACGGTAAATTTCCCTAACAATTATGTACTAAATGGGCTAGTGTCTCATTAGTTGTACACTATTGTAATGTCTGATCTGATCTGCAGGCCTTTATACGACCATTTAGGGAGCACCACATCGACCCCACAGCCATCACCCGTCACGACTTCATTGAGACCAATGGTGACAACTGCATGCTGACCATAATCCCTCTAGCAAACATGGCCTTCAACTTCCTCACCCTCTCCCCTGGTGAGTGTTGTGTCAACAAAACTTTACGTTTTCTTCTGCATGAAAATGCTGTTTTCTCATCTGAAGTAACCCTGTTGAAGCCAAATAAGTTTATGTAGTCATTGTCTTCCTTTACCTGCAGCGGAGGTTTACCATAGCTATCCCTGGTACTGCTACTTGTTTGCACTAGCGATCTTCGTGACACTGACCAACCAGATTCACAAGTGGTCGCACACATACTTCGGCCTGCCGCGGTGGGTCGTGTTCCTACAGGACTGCCACATCATACTTCCTCGTAAGCACCACCGCATCCATCACGTCGCCCCCCACGAGACTTACTTCTGCATCACTACAGGTTTGTTTGTTTCTTCCAAAGGGTTCACAGGGACATTTTGAAGATGAGAGGTATGAGCCGTTTCTCACTGAATGCTGTCTTTCCAGGTTGGCTGAACTACCCTATGGAGAAGATGGGTTTCTGGAGGAGCCTGGAAGATCTTATCCAGGGTGTGACGGGAGAGAAGCCCAGATCAGACGACCTGAAATGGGCTCAAAAAGTCAAGTAACGCTGCAGGATAACTGCTCCCTACCTCAGAAGACGCTGGCTCCGTCCAGGCTTCTCATCCCCTTATTTGCCTCACTTAAACTGAAATACATAAAAACTAACAAACAGTTTGTGATGCCATAGCTTTAAGTCTTGCACATTTTTATTTTTTCAAGATGAGGGCTTTATTGATGGATTTATTTTTCTGTACTCACTCAAGGAGATCACTGTTTCAAATTTGCAATATATCATCATCACACAACTCATCACTTTTTTTTGTTGTTGATTTTAGAAGGCTGTCGCTCAGATAGTATGGTCAGAAATGTACATTTGAAATAGCTTTTGAAAGGAGATTTAAAGAAAATTCAAACACTTCTGTGAAAGCATACTTGAAAGAGCACTCTCTTACTACCTTTCACCTCCAGAGCTACAAATGTGCATTTGGAGTGTTAATAAATCTCATTATATTTAGCACTTCTTTATTTTATTTTCCTCTGCCAGTCACCACTTTCTTTTCTGTGGTCTACTTGCTGTGCAGTCAACAAATCTGGATTAGGTGGAAGTAGGGCTCAGGTGATTTTAACAATGTTGATTGTTAATGAACAAATGGATAAATTACTGTTACATTTATTGTCTTATTGCACATTTGGGCTCAACTGGACACTTTCAAAACCGCTTTTAAAGGAGAGTTCATGACAAGTTGTGGTTTCATGTTTTTCAATACTAACCAATGCCTACAGTTGTTTCTAGGAACACATTACAGGTTAAGATGCAGCCATAATTAATAGTTGACTACAGTTACAATATGATACTTGAACGCCAAATAACCCACCAGCCTACATGTCTGACGACTCAGAAAATAGGTTTTAAAATGAACCAAAAACAATTCAGCAAAACCAAATAGATATTTTTGCTGTCATATCCCAAGTTGGCATTTTAATTGGAATTTTCTTGCT
This sequence comes from Microctenopoma steveboyesi, assembly GCA_032359275.1. Taxonomy (NCBI): domain Eukaryota; kingdom Metazoa; phylum Chordata; class Actinopteri; order Anabantiformes; family Anabantidae; genus Microctenopoma; species Microctenopoma steveboyesi. The sequence goes on from JAUMHF010000024.1 coordinate 17,335,681, forward strand.
AATCCTAGCCAATGAAACAATTGGCAATGATGTGTGTAACTGTAGCCAATATATGTGCTAGCAACTTTGGTCAGATATGCACACGTCATGCTGTTGATTGGATGGGACAGTGTTGGCCTCTTCCAATGTGAAAAAGCATTTTTAATTTGAACTCCTGGCAAGCAGACAGCGTTGCAGGAAAGAGGAACATGCAGTTTTTGTCAAGCTGCCTTACACCCTGGAAATGCAGTACTTGTCTCTCTTTTGTTGTTTTGTTGCATTTGCAGTACTCAATCGTGTTGTTCTAATGGAAACTCTGTCTTTCAGCTAATCTCAGCTAATCAGACAGAAATTCCAGAGCTATGTGCCAACTGCGTGTAACATTGCATTCACTCTTCACACCTTGCCGTGCTTTTGTATTGTAGGAGGGAACTGTTTGTTTGAGTGTGTAACATTCCCTTTGATTCAAGCTGCCACTGTGTACCGTCTGGGTAACGCGTGGCAGATGTGGTGATGTTCCAAGGGCTTTCGTGAAGGCTGATGATCCAGCAATTTCTTCACCCCTGTAAATGGGATTATGTAACTAATTGGTCAAAAAATTTTTAAATGCTTTAGTCAGTAAATTATAAATGTATTGTACAGCTTATAATTGCATTGTCATAAGAGGCCCTTAAGTTCACCTCTTGACTCATCTGATTAGGTTAAAATGCCTTTTTTTCTAATAGTTTACACATATTTGCAGAGTTGGAAAACTGGAGCTCAAAATTAGCTACTTGATAAACTGCATGACAGAATTACTGTTAGTAATTAGGATGTCACTTACACAGACGTAAGAATGCATGCATGCATATAGCATATTGGCTTGTGCAAGCAATACACTGGGTCACCAGCTTCCCTCTGCGTTTGTGTCAAGCAGACACTGACCAGGGAGGATTGTGCTTTCTCCGGATAAAAACCATTGTACTGATTTTGAAACACGACCCCCAAACGTTGATTCAATGGTCCCAAATGTTATTGTCATTCCAAGGAAATCCCAGCAAAGGTTTTGTGGTTGACCCAACCTGTGCAGTTGGGGTGACCAAGGTAGACCATTTAATGGTTGTAAAAGTAGATAACAATTTAAAGCCAAAATTCAGTTTTTTATTATGTAAGACTCGTGTTTTTGAATCCTTCATGTTTAAATATGGAAAATTATTTATTATAGGTCAACAGCAGAACTGAGCAGCAGACTGCATAGAGCTTGTAGAGTATTGTGAGAAGCACTTTCGTGTTCCCCAGTTAGTGTAATATAAGCTGGTAAATGGATGGCGTGACTTGTCACTGAATCAAAATTTAAGGCCTCCATACAGGTTTAACTGCTCTGTCAGTATTAGGTAGAATAGAGTTGGGGCACTGCTGGCCGCAGTCGGCACACGCATCTTAACAACTTATGTTCTATATAGGTATATTGCCATTGACTCTACTTATTGCAATAGTTTAAAATCACAATTTTAAAAACGTTTTGTGTTTTTGTACCAATACAATAGACAACAGCTAAGGATAAAGGTTAGGAATACTAGACATGTCATAATTAATTTGAATGATGACAAAACTGACAAGCTTGCTTAACAATATATAGTTAACACAGATGGAACCCATATCGTAATGATTTCTACTTCGAAACAGACTTGTCTTAAGTACAGTTTAAGGCTGTCATCATGAGTCTCTTCATGATGACAGCCTTAAAGTATATGTAATATGAATCTAACATACATTCTTCATTCTTATTTACCAGATGATCTGAAGATGGTGGTTGAGGTGATTAAAGTAGTTTATTATTTATTTGTGAGAGAAAAACACACTTAATTTGTGACACCTATCTTTAATTGGAAGGTACTTGGATTACATTGATTATATTGTAGCCATATAACAATACAGTTAACCTGGCCTGTTGTTACTGGGTTAAAACTTGTGATTAATCTGTTTGTTTTTTTTCAGCTTAGAGACAATGGACTTTAATCAATGGCTTGTAAAGGGTATTTTGTGACATTGTGTGGTTAAATTAATATTTTCCTACCAAAAACAATGTAACAAAGCAGATTAATTTGTTAGTAATTGGGCTGGGCAGTTTTTGGTATGTTTGATAGGCTGTGTTGTCCTGTTGGATATTTCTTTTATTGAATTGCCTTATTCTCTCCCTGACTGATTTACTGTCAATCTTGCCAGCAAAATGAGGAAAACCAATTTATAAATTATTTAATTGAGTCTTTAAATTACCCTCCTCTCACATCTTTCGAGGCAAGACCCACATGGATGTTGTAGTTAATTATGCTGGTGGTGATGGAGTTTTAGATATCAGAATAACGCCTTGATGCCTTTTTGTTGTCTTCCTTTTGGTGGACTTACAATGTAATATATTAAACTGTATTTATAAATAAACTACTACTATTACTACTTCCTGTCTTCTCTATTATGTCATTATTTTATGGCTCTATGGATATTCAATGCTCTAATATACTGCATAATAAGATGTAACAAGTATATTAAATATTTTAACTACACAACCCCAGATATTTAAACCAGTAAGTCAATCAATTAGTATGTTTTTGCTGTATATATCTTGGCTTTAGAAGTCAGCTTCAAACCCAATGGTTCCTAGTGAAGATATTAGGACAGAGTACCACATAAGCAGGTTGTGTTGGTAGAACTGAGTATAAATTAACTTACGGGTCCATGTTTGTAGATCAGTAAAATCAGTATAACAATTCGGCTCAATTGCCTGTGTTCACTAGAGAATTTAACAAAGCAATATTCAGCTTACAGTCACTAACCACCAGCTTGATGGCGAGAACAAAGGATGCGTTACTTTGCGCTTCTTCCACGCGCACGCACCGTTGACTACATTAGCGGAAGTACGTGCGCGCTCCCGCTGTGCAGCGACAAGATGGCGGTCGCCGCCGGATCAGGTAAATGTTCGAGAGAAGTAAATCACTGTCATAGGGTGTCTGTAAATAATCGGCTCAGTGAATTTTCACAATGCGGCTACGACGTTTCATAATGATGTTGATTATTTACTGGCGCGCCTGCCTGATGGAAAGTACACGCTAACGCAGCGCTGGAGCCGCTGAATGAATCGAGGCGATGCTATTAGCTAAGCTCTAAACGTAACTTAGATGAAAGGACGAGATGCGGCGTGACCACCGATATTTGTTGTGCTTTATAGTGCCAAGATGATTAACTACTAAACGCCTAAGCAAGGTGTGCCTCGTTGGATTTATGTATTAATGTAATATATCGCGGTAACCGTATTCAGCGCTGACGCTAGTGAACCACAGCAGCGACAACCTGACGTCCGGGAAATGTTCGTTGTTGGCGACATGAATTTGTTTAGCGTTAGCTACTGGTTCAGACAACGATGGGTGATGGACCGCGTCATTAGCATCAACTGACATCGATAAGAGCAGGTGCATCAAAAATTCCGCCTTCGTGGCAGCATTAACCTCGGACTGTTTATTATCAACAACGACGGTGGCTTTCCTGTGACTGACTTCCAGCTCATCAAGAAAAACATGTCTATCTCGCGTCCGGCGAGGACACTCCGAGATGCCGGCAGACGGAGCGCGATGGCTGCAACAGCTGGCAGTGTCACAGCCTGTGTTTGCGTGGAGCCGTTAACAGTGCGGCGCCACTGCAGAGGCCAAATGATGCAGCATCGTCGAAGCCACGCGCTAACGTTAAATCCGATCACACGAATGACAGCGTGACTGCTGTTAACAAAAAGCACGAGAAAGCACGTCGGCCAAGGCGTTCCTCGTTTCCCTGTCACTTTGTGAGCGTCTGAGTCACGCCACAAGTGCAAGTCATTGCTGTGGCAGCTCTTGTGACTGGGCAGTGTGATTAGCTTAGACCCAACACCACTGGTGCACGTGTGAGTATGACAGTGTCGCCTTGGTGTGTTTGTCCGCCAACAGGTGTTAAAGTCCCTCGAAATTTCCGGCTCCTGGAAGAGCTGGAGGAAGGCCAGAAAGGTGTTGGAGATGGAACAGTGAGCTGGGGTCTGGAGGATGACGAGGACATGACCTTAACACGATGGAGAGGTGTGATCCTCGGCCCTCCTAGGGTGAGCAGTGCGATGTTACCAGATAGGCATATAACCAAGCTGTTCATGTGTGTGTTGTGCACAGATCCACCAACGTTTGCACAAGTTGTATACTGCTTTAAAGTAAGTAAAATCCAGGGCAGGTGCAAAGTCATAAGTGTGTAAACAACTAGACTACGTTTGTTGCAAAAGAGAATTTGAGACAGCAGCGTAAAAAAAACATCTTAGTGGTGGTACAGTAAAAAAAAAATCACAGAAGCAGTTCCATAATGTATACCTAGAAGGCACCTTAGTACTTCAAGGACCTTTTTCAGAGCGCTGTGGAGATCAAAGTATGTCAGAATACTAAGAAGTCAGCTGCCTCAGCCATTTTTTCTGTTCTCAAATCACATTTGAAGCTACCAGACTTACTTTTTATGGAACTTCATAAGGATATAGTTATAGCTTAAAAGTCTGACTGAACATCGTGTGCTGTCCGCTCACTTCTCACTATCTGTCTCTGTCCACAGACGAGCTACGAAAACAGGATGTACAATCTGAAGGTTGAATGTGGGCCAGGATACCCAGAGTCACCACCGTTTGTCAGATTTGTGACCAAGATAAACTTGAATGGTGTGCACAACTCCAACGGTGTGGTATGTAAATCTACTAAAGCAGTTGTTGTTATTGCTCTAGCTTGATCGCCCAAATGTGCATGCCGCAGCTGTCAGCTGTGTTTTTCAAATAGATGGTAGAGTTCTTGATCCTGTTCTTGCTATGCTGAAATGCATTTAAGCCAACAACAGCTTTTAACTTTTAGTTTGTGAGTTACTTATGTTGGAAAGAGCACCATGCTATGTTGGAGTACGTGCATTTAGACATGAAAGAAAAAAAAGAAACGTTCACACAGTAAAGGGAAGAGTTTTTTGCATGCGCTCTGAACTGGTCGGTGCAGTTAAGCAAGTTCCTGTTATAAGTGTATGCTGGAACCCTCTCAGATCTAACAGTGTAGTTCATATCTTATTACCTGAAATTTGGTAATGGGGTCATTTTTTTGTAATTTGAATGCAGACTAAGAAACACTCAAACCATTATTATTCTCAGGTTAGGAGTCCAGATGATAAGATCAAGATGCAAGAGCGACACGATGACAACCACCCTCACTTGTTTTCTGCCCTGCAGGTTGACATGCATGCAGTGACTGCTCTGGCCAAGTGGCAGAACTCCTACAGCATCCGGATGGTGCTGTTGGAGCTGCGACGGCTCATGACATGCAAGGAAAACATGAAGCTTCCTCAGCCACCTGAGGGCCAGATCTACACCAACTGCTAATTTTGCCTCCATCTTTTCTCCCCACATTTTTTTTGAAATCCCCAGCCTTCTGTGTTTTGCTTTCACCCCTCTCACCCCATCCTCCACCATGTGACATTCCACCTCCTGTCAACACCTTGGCTGAGCACACACACAACACATAAGTATACAATATAACATATATACATTCTTACATATATGCACATACACATATATCTGCGTACACACACACACACATGCACACACACACAGACACACACACACACACATACGTCTTGAACATTTATTCCAAGCCTCAGCCCCCTTCCTCTCCCATCACTGGAGCTCTGGGTGGATTTGATGTGAGGAGGCAGGTGGAGTCCTCAGTCCACACCAGATATGATCATTCAAATACTGTACATCTTACTATTCTTTTTTAATTATTATTTGTTAAAAATGCAGATTGTACAATAACATAAATAATCTTATTGAGTGTACCTCTTTGTGTGTCGCCTCTTTCTTAACGCAGAAAACAGCCAGTTAACATAAAGACATATAAACGTGGCAGCTGTTAGTTCGAGATCAAATTCTTTCAAGGTATAGAAATAAAACTTCATATGCAAATGCAGATAGTATTGAATATGTCTTGTCATGTGGTCAGATGTGTAATGAAGTATCTTCCTCATTCTGGTGTGACAGACGTGCATGCTAATGTGTTTTTGCAGCAGTTAAACATGGTCCTTAGAAGTGGTTGCTGTAGCACCCCACCCCCGCTTCAATTATACCAACTGTCCTAAATGAACATTGCATCCGTTCCTCTGAACCAGGGGTAGGCAGGTTCGGTCCTAGGGAGCCGCAGCCCTGCTTGTTTTCCAACCCTCCCACTTACAGCTTCTACTCTTGCTTAACAGCTAGAGGATTGGGCTCTCTGGGACCGAACTTGCCCCTGCTCTATATGTATGTGCATAGTGTGCAAATCCGTTGTCCAGGGAAGCTCCAGTTGAGTCATGCTTGAAAGCTGAAGTGCCCTCTTTTGGTCCTGTGTAACGTCAGAGGAGTCATCTGACTTGTTGCTACTTAATGTGTTTTACTTTATTCGTGTTTTCCATAAACGTTCTGCTCTTGGTCATCTGTGCTGTAAGTGTGTGTTAGTGGTCACTGGTGGGGGGTGATTAAAGTTTGTATGGAGCATCTCCACATGACTTATGTACTTATGTTTATTTGCAGAATCTCTGCACTAGAATGACCCTAACAGATTCAGCAGTGTAGTGTCATGCAAGTGGTTTCTAAACTCTCACGTTCTATTTTACAAACAGCATGAATTTAACTGATCAACAAAGGTCTAGACATTTATTTATATTAGGTGCGCTTGGGGAGAGTGGAAAACATCACAATAGCACCTTTATTTTCATGTGGTTGACTGTTTCCAAAAAAGGTTTTCATGTAAATTCATTTTTTGTCCATTTGTCAAATGGAAGTCCAGTACTGACTCTACTTTTAGCTGGTTTCTGGTAAATATCGGAATCTTCTATGGCTAAATGCTTCACATATTTTCACCAGTGTATTGCTGTGTTTGTCTGGTTTGGAGGAAAAACTTTTACATTAACAGTGGCTTTGTCAGACATGCAGTTAAGATGTGGACTGTGGAAACAAAAAAAATTCACAAATTTTCTGTGGTTAACACAAACAGCTTAAGGTAACAATAATTGAACACTTCGATATTGCATGTTCATACAGTGAGAACCCCTGAGGTATAAGTAGAATATATTTAGCTGATAATGCCTGTACGGTAGCAACACTTCAATCAGTTTTATTAAAATGTGGTATTGTTATCATTTATTAGACCAGAATACTCGACCACTACACCAAATACACTCAAAGATTTAAGATAATTTATTTGTGGATACAGGATATAAGTCGCTTCTATAGACCTTTGAAACCATGAGCCTACAGGCAAGTAGTCCCGTTCTGTTCTCCATCCATGCTCAGGGAGCTTGTACAACTACATTACCTAGCAATACTAAAACCCACGCAAAACAAACAGGAGACAAGTTCCTTCATCATTCTGTGCTTCATCTAAGCCTTTATCAGAATAAGCATTAGATGCAGTTTACATGGTTTCTATGTAATACCACGCAGAGGATCAATGTGTCAGACTGTTCTGGCACCGACAGAATACTGGATTTTTAAACTCATATCTCTTTAGACACTAATGCTAAACATCATTTACAGCTGTATGCGTATTATTTGGTATTTTATCAAACCCTTTTTGATTATTTTTGTACTGCCAGATATGTGCAATCACTAATGCGCATATATAAATGTCATTGCATGTATGGTAATATTCATATATATTCATATCTATCATTGACATGTGCTGACGTGACATTACAGCACTTTTCTGTTGATACACCTCATGTTAGCTCTACTTTTAGGTTTGTGAAAGTCCAGAGGAAGGAAAACTGTTTAAGTGGAGCAAGGGAAAATACAGATGAGATAAAAATAGCAAATGTTTCTAAGCCAGAAGCTGCGTTCAAGTCAAAAGCAGAACTGAGAACGTGTACTAGGTGTAAGAGAAAAGAGAGCGCAGGAGATGTAAACACCTGCTCATCTGATCAGAAACCAAAGAACACAAGATCATGCAAAATATGCAAGACGGGACATGTTCAATCTATAAATAAATGTAATGTTATTATTTTATTCCTGACTCAGTCATTCAAACCCCAGACGAGAGGAAATACCTAAATAAAATGTTTGTATAAATAATAATTTCAGTATAAATCATTTTGGAAATCATGTCGGAGCAGATAATATATCTGTTATGCATTTCTGAATTCAACTTCATTATTTAACTCTCTTTAGTGGTTAGCTTTATGAAACAGCTGAAGTGAGGAAGTATTTCTTACCTCATCCACTAAAAAACACCTCAAAATCACAGCTCAGAATGACAGTGCATTACATTCATCAGCTGATCCTAACACTATAAATCCTAAGTCTCAACCAGACACAGTAAAATGGCAAGAATTCAAAAGTCAGACAGCTGCAACGTTTTGTTAATATACCGAATGACTTCACGCCAACGTTTCTGATTGCAGTTTAAAAATAAACACAACTACGATTACAAGCACAACTACAAGTGCAATGTGTGACGCGGTTTTGAATAATTAACAGGAGGAAGGTGTTGACAGAACACCTGTGTCTCATAACTGCATAGTAATGAAGAGAAGGTTACTTCCCTGGAATCATTTGGCACATGTTTAATGCTTGACACATTCCCTTCTTCTCACTCACCTGAGGTCTGATGGCAGTTCCTGTGTTCAGTGTATCCATTGACATGCATCCAGCTTTCCCTGGACACTAAAAATAATATATTGGTGCTTGGGCGAGTTCTGAGTGTCTGTTAGGAGGATTCATGCATGTTCATTTGTGACCACCATACTCAATAATATCATCATTGTAAAAGTCAGCACATTTCGTTTTTTCTGCTGAGCCAGAATGTCAAGGGCATCTGAGCGTCTTTTATTGACTTTACTTAATTAACAGGTGGGTGTAGTTAAGTAACACACTGCCCTCTGTTATCCAGTGGAGCTGATCAGCGGCTGCAGTGGACTCTGACCTACTCAGAAGCATGCAGCGTGTGTATGCTCATACGAGGCCTGAGACTAACTTCTGTAAGATGATAATAGGTCTGTTTAACACCTTCACGCACTGAAGAATCTTGTAAGTACATCTCTAAAATGTTGCTTATTTGCTTGTGGGACGGTGTGTTCGATGAACACTGTATTTTCTGTTAGTCTGAGGCGCGTCAATCTGTACTCAGAGGTGGTTAGTAAGAGTACATTTACTCAGGTACTGTACTTAAGGACAGTTTTAAGTATTAGTGTATGGCACCTTTTCTTTTAGTCCACTACAATCTGATGAAAATATAGCACTTCACTGCATTCATCACTTAACATCCTCATTACAACAACGCATTTCTGCGTAATCTGAATGTTATCACCAGCATCAAATTTACCACTGTTCAAAAAACATTGTGTTCTTAGTTAGGTACTTTTCCCTTAGTACATTAAGTACTTGAGTACTTAAACTTCTGTAGAAAGTTAAAGGGTTCCTTTATTTGTACTGAGGTTTATTTTCTGTCTGAGTCCGTTTCCTTAAGTTTTGAGTTTGTGTACTTATATATACAGCTTTGTCTGTAATAGATTATAGTTTTTTTCCATTATGTTATTGTATCCAGGGATAATAATATTTTTCTCAGAGCCTTGTGACATGATTTTTATTCCCTCAGCAGAGGTGAAACCACAACTTCCTCTTCTCCAGCAACTCTTCTGACCCATCAGCGGCATGGCTCTGCTTATCCACACCCTGGCCTGTGCGTTTGGCCTGGGCTCTTGGGTGGCAGTGAATGGTCTGTGGGTGGAACTGCCACTCATTGTCAACTCTCTGCCTGAGGGTTGGGAGCTCCCCTCCTACCTGACAGTTATCATCCAGCTGGCCAACCTGGGTCCCCTACTGGTCACCCTCATGCACAAGCTCTGTCCGGGTCGTCTTAAAGAGAATATTGTCATTTACTCCATACTCTCTGTCGGTGCCCTGTCCTGCATCCTACTCGCCTTCTTCTGGGACAAAACCACAGTTGTGACTGGGGCGTCACATAGCACAGCCTTTTTCATTATCACCTTCTTCCTCTCTCTGGTGGACTGCACCTCCTCCGTTACCTTCCTGCCTTTCATGATGCAGCTTCCAGCAAAATACATCACCACATATTTTATTGGAGAAGGCCTAAGTGGTTTCATCCCTGGCGTAGTTGCTCTGGCACAAGGTGTGGGCATGGCCAAGTGTGTAAACTCCTCTCAGACTGTAGGAAACCACACAGGAGGATACTTGTGGTCATTACACACAGAGTACCTTCCTCCAAACTTTTCCACCAATGTGTTTTTTTTTATTTTATCAGCCATGATGTGTGTCAGCCTGGCTGCTTTTTTTGCACTGAACAGGCTTCCTCGGACATACAAACTGTCCAATGAAAAGACTGTATTACACACTGTGGCATCAGTCAGCTTTGGGCTGGATAACCCTACATCAGAGACTGATGGAGATGGTGTGAAACATCAAGGACAGGGGGCAGTCCAGACTAGTCCTCCGCTCACTGCCGCCAGAAACTCAATGTACCAAATGACTTTCATCTACTTTCTGGTGGTGTGGGTTAATGCTGTCACCAACGGCCTGCTGCCCTCTGTGCAGACGTACTCCTGTATGCCCTACGGTAACTTGGCATACCACCTCTCTGCTGCTCTGGCATCAGTAGCCAACCCAGTGGCCTGCACTATTGCCATGTTCTTCCAAAACAGGTAAAACTTTATGTTGTATGAATTTTGATATTTCATTAAAAGACTGCAGTGACTCCACCTGTTCAGTTGCTTAAGAGATTCCCTCCTAGTGTTTTATCTTTAGAAGTGATCAAGGACATTACAGATAAACTGTACAGACCACTAAAATGAAAGTTAGAAAACCATTTTCCATGGCAAAGAGAAGTGGGGTGAGGTGTGTTCTGGGAATTCTGTTGCTGGTCGGTTTATAAGGTTTACAGTTTATACAACAAACAGTTTATAAGGGATAAAAGGTCAGTCAGATCTAACCAGCCTCATTTGCTTTTCAGATCACTGGGGTTTCTTGGTGCGCTGACGGTGTTGGGCACAGGGTTTGGAAGCTATAACATGGCTATGGCAGCTATGAGTCCATGTCCTTTGCTTCAGGGATCGGTGTTGGGAGAAGTGATCATTGTAAGAAAAACAACAAAACAAAGTGCAGAAAGGAAAAAAACATTTCTAAAGTTTAACTCTATTACTTCTCACTGCCATTAATTACAAATGATAAGGTAACATTTATGGGATGTTCATCATGTATGAAACGTGTTATAGAAACAGGAATTGAGACTGAGGGGAAAGGAGGCTTTGGTAAGAAGCTCTTCAAGAAGTTGTTTGGGTCCAAGGCTAACTGCATGGTCATCCAGGGAAGAGTCCAACAGAGTTGGAGAGAGCACAGACTGCATAGAGAGACAAAGGCCACACTTATGGGTTAATACGCCAGGATGAAATAAAGCAGAACTACGCTTGAAACTTTCTGCATATGAGCACTCAGAAGAGTCCCCTTTGTCCCTCTGCTCTCATCAGGTGCTTTCATGGCTCTTCTTCACTGGAACACTATCTTACGTCAAAGTCATGGTGGGTGTCATCCTGCGAGACCGAAGTTATAGCGCCCTCGTCTGGTGTGGAGCTGCAGCACAAATGGGCTCACTAGTGGGCTCCATCATTATGTTCCCACTGGTTAATGTCTACCAGCTGTTTAAGTCTGGAGACGTCTGCAACACCGTATGTGCCTTATGAATAGTGTTACATCAGGTGAATACACCTTTTGGTAAAAACACTTGTTAGTTTCTATCTTTGTAAGATTGGTACCTCTCCAATGATTAGAAACTAAATATTAGGCTCAGGTCAACATATGGTTGGATTATCTTTTCCAAAACTTTGGAAACATTAAGAAACCTTTAGCCTGGCTCAGTCAAACTCTGCTTACCAGCAGCACCGTAGCTGCCTAAATAACATGCTGCTGTGTGCTGTGAAGAGGCATAAAACATATCAATAACCATCACATCAAATAAAATAGGCAGGTCAGTAAGTTTGGTAAGTTTGGACAGTGCTCCTGTTTTCAGTAGAGATGCTAAGCTAAGTTAAAAAGTTTCTGGCTATGGTTTAACATTTAATGGCATATTTGTTAAGAGTAACACCGAGTTAAAATACTAAGCACTAACTCTGAAAGTTACTACTCCACTTAGAAAACAATGTGTAACATTATTAGGGCAAAGGTCACATAACTGTTATCAAGGACCCGATGTGGAAAGAAGCAGCACTAGCAGGTAAAGTGCAGCTTTAACCACAGCTGATCAATCCATAAACAAACATCACTTATTAATTGGTTGTATTTTTAACAGTCAAGAAACTGAGTTGCATAGTTTACCCACTAGATGGCACAAGCACACTGTTGTATAATAAAACCTGTTCACATTCTGCACCTGAGCTATCCACAAATCCTTGGTCTTGAAACACTTATTTATTGTGTGCATGAATAAACATGTTAGCTACAGATTTAATTCCGTATACACCTGTATACAGACATACACCTTTAACATTTTAGCCTCGTGACAGAGACATGTTATGGTTTTGTGGTACACATTTTAACCATTCTACTAACAGACACCTCACTTTTGGGCTTCCAACACTGAGGTTCATAATGTCATATACACACATTTGGTGGTTTTAATATTGTGGTGCACAGGGGTTTAGCATTGAAAAAATTTAATGCTGGCCACAATCAACAGGTGTCAGGACGCCGTTGCTTGTCGGAGAAGTGCCTATGCTGTCCTTTGTCCACCGAAAGGTGTTTTTAACATTGACACCACCTGCAAAATCAGTCTCTCAGGGAATCCTGGTTTCGAGTAAAACTCGTCCTTTTAACCAATCAGTAAATGTCAGCCACTACTTGATTAATCAGGTTTACATTTTTTTCCATAATAATGACTAATATCTGAAGGTCTGTGCAGAGCATGGCAGAACATAGCAGATGGTAGAAAAGCACAGCGAAGTGGAGAGATGGAGGCATGGGCGCAGCAAAGGGGGATCGGTTTAGAGTCTCATGCTAACAGTAGATCAAGTTGTATGTTGTAGCTGTGAGTCATGTACTTCTTTCCCAACTGGGCGTACCTGCTACTGCCACCATCCCTCAGAGATATTCCATTAGATAGTTGCACTTTTAACAGCTTGATAAATCACCGTTAGTCATGGGAAACTGTGATGGCAAACAGAAAGAAAGAGAAGAGGCACAAGAAACCAGACAGGCAATAATCCTATCACAGACCTGATCCAAGTCTCCATCTTCCCACTCAAAGATGCTGCTGCACTTCCCCTGAGGAGGACAGAGGGATGCTGGTCATCCATGGGAACAGGAGAGTGGTTTCCCATCAGCAGCTGTTCCTCGGCCCCTGCCCCCTCGCCCTTCACAAGGAGAGCAAGAGGCTCCCCAGTCTGGGTCTGCAGGGAAGCACAGCGAGGGGGAGGAGGAGGTCTCTAATTACTAATGCTCAGCGGGGGCCGATGGCTGTTGCTCCTGCTGCTGGTCACTTGGGAGCTTCCCTGACCTCGACACTAAGTAAAAACAATAAGATACGGAAGGGAAAATAGGGCCACAATTAGCCCTTCGTAGCCTCTAGGGCCCCGGGTCAGTGGAGGAAAAGCACAGATGGGACTTTCTCACTTGGATTTGTTGAATCTACATTGCAGAATGTGTAAGCTGTGCACAAATCACTGCAGTTGGTTGCCGATGCAGATATGAAGCAAGGGTTTATGTGAAATCTTAATCAGTTCAAACAATACGTCCCATTTATTGTTTTTGGCTTCATGGAAGTAGAATTTGAGTGTGGACACAAACTAGAAATATACAATACTGCTGTTCTCCTGCGGTTGACATGACCTTGAGAATATACTGCGTGTGTAATCAAAGGGATTTTCTCTAAGCTTTATTAGTTACATTCCTTGATTGGCTCCAGTCTTTTGTGTGGAGGCAAAACAAAGCAGCAAAGAAAAGTGTATCATTTTCCTGCGAGCGTCAGATGGTCCCATCGCTCCTCCAGCTGGTCAGGAGGGGCTGTGGCCACCTGGATGCTGTGTCCCGGTCCTGTGAGATCCTGCAGTCTCCACAGCCATGTGAAGACTCCACTGTACCATGCCACTGAGAGGTCCATCTGCTCAGGACGACACCTCCCGAAGAGCCCCACCGCCACAGCTTCCCCTCAGCTGCCCCCTCTCTCCATCCAGCCACTGAGCCTCTCAGCGAAATGAGCAGCGTGTCAAATGGAAGGAGGATTTACCCTTCCTTTAACTGGCTAATGAATTCACACCACCGTGATGCAATGAATGAATGAACCCACCTGCACTGCTGCAGCTCAGCTGCTGAATCGACAGATATGTCACCTGTGTCTGACTTTGTGCGTGACCTTTTCGTTCTGGGACACGGAGGCCGGGTTCACTGGGTAGCATGTTAACATTCTGCAGGACACAGACTGAAAGTATGGCAACACAATAAATCAAGGGGAATTACGTTTTTAGGTAAAAAAGGAAACAACGCTCACTAAGTATGCATATTTGCTGTGGTGGGGGCTGACAGAATTTGGCAGCTGATGTTCAGGTGAACAGCTTGTGGGTAAACCAATTGCTGATGCATGCAGACAATTCGCAGCTCTGACAGCATCTCGCAGCCTATCTCCCATCAATTTCCACACACAGCCCATTTAATAAATGCCGTCCATTTATTTGAAATTGGATGTGACAGCCCTCTGTCATTTCACTATAGTGTCTCAGAGCAGACAGTGATGCACAGAGGCCCACTCCTCGTTTTCTATCAGCAGGTATTGATGTTACTTTAATGAAGTGCCTAGCACTCCACCCTAGGAAGAGACAAGTCTGTCAGCATATGTAAATGCATCCTGCCTGTCATTGTTGTCGCGGGTTCAGCATGGGTCAGCATAGATTCTCCCTCTGGGAACCCTTTGTTCTGGGGCCCAACTGTGCCACATGAGGGGACCAATTACAGAGCTGCACAGCAGGAAGGGGGTGCAAACTTGTTACCCTGCTGAAGTGAGCTAATTATTACCTTCACACTGTGGGTAGTGTTGAGCCAGTGCATCAGGAATGAGAAACACAAAGCTGGCTTGTCTGTAAGCAGATAGCTCCCGAGCAAATCGTTCGCATTTCTTGTAAAGGATATCGAAAGCATTATTATCACAGTTTGGGGAAAAGGTCATCCTTATTTTTCAGTCATAAATAGCCACTGAACTACTTCAATCCCAGCTGAGCTCTTTTGCATTGTCAATGCAAAGGCAATTTACAGGCTACTGACTGCCAACCACATAACCTTGATGTGGTGTCAAGAAATGATTTATGAAAATTCATCCTGCTCTCCCTGTCCCGAGCAGGACCTGGCTGGACCCACAGTGTTGACACAAAGCCCATATGGCAGAGTAAACAGCCACTCGCTGAATTATCATTCATATCATAACATCTCAATGAGCTTTTGTTCCCAGTTCCTGATGAGATGCTGCCAGGCTGTTTCTCATCAAGAGACTGCCAGATTTTCAGCGGGCAACAAAATGTTTCAGCACACATGCAAAAAGGTGCTTCGTCTCCAAGTGAGTGGGTGGAGATATACGTCAGGCGAGAATGAGCAGGTCAGCAGAGATGGACAGACACGCCAGAGCTGTATGCGTTTACCAGACGTGAAAGAAACAGGTATGTTTATGTACAAAACACACATGCATGTGAACACCCTTTCCTTCTCACTATTACTCCCCTTCTCCTACATCCAGCCCATTCATCTCCTCCTCCCCACCCCCAGTGACCAGCCTAGTCCAGCTGCTAGGGGCTACCAGTCCCCCTGGTGTGTGGGACCAGTCAAGTGGAAAATGGCTGCTGCCGAGAGAGCCCACTTTAGAGAGCCATCATCCTTTTAAGGGGCATGATGGCCTTTGACAGGCGCAGTGTTAACATGGAGCCCGCACGAACACGGCACTGCTATTATCGTGTTTACTAAAGCAAGAAGAGAGGAGAGGGGATCAAGGGGAGACCCTGTTGGTTGATGTTTGAGTCCAGGGGTAGCAGGGTGCTCATCTGAGCCGCGCCACAGTGCCACTGTAGGGAAACATGACATGAGATCACTCACAGCCAGGTGGAGATTGTATTTCAACATGTCAGTCGAGCTTTCAGTGAACAGGGCATCCGCAGTGGGTTTTCGTGGTGATGTGTTATCGTTGGGTACAGTGGGTACAGGGATTCACCTGTTTCAGTCAGACACTATGCACAAAGCACCAAACACAGTTACAGCTGTCCACATGGAAATCTTGCAACTGGTGAGAACAGATGTTTAGATGTGTTTATATACTGGATAGCAAATATGGTGCATGTGCACATTTTACATTATGTTTTTAATTTCTGAACATTTTTCATTTTCCTTATTTACTTTGTTTTAGAGAAATACATTTATTTTCCATTTCCTGTTGCCGGTGTATGGCAGCAGTTTTGTGAGTAAGCTGCAGAGGATATTTAACATGTGACATATAGGATATAATCTGCGAATAAGGTTGGATTCATTAAGACATCTGAAAAAAGAAGCACTTCTCATTATTTGGAATCATGGAATCATGGAAGCATGTTTATGCAGCTGGGACTGGCACCGCAGGGGGCTCCACCACCAAAGTGACGCGGTGTCGCACGCGAACGAGCTCACGTGTCATCACCTTTTGAGTGGATATAATGAAGCCGTTAATAGTTGCTTATTTACACATCTATCAGATGTGTTATTGTTCTTGTTTTGTCCACTGTGGGTATAATAACAAGGCTAAACAACAGCAGCAGCTCAACAATAATAGATCGGTTTTTGTAGCTGTACCTAATAAACTGCCAGCTGAGTGTAAACTGTAAGGATAAAAATGTTGTATTTTCGTGTCAGTGCTGGCCAGTGGTTTTCTGTATTTTATCTTGTTTAAAAAATGATTTAAAGCGCCACATTTTATGTTGTTTTGACCAAGTGACGATACAGAAAATGCAGGAGAAATGGAGAACATCATAAGAAACATGAACATTAGAAATTAAAAAAATAGTGATATGCTCATTATCTGATGCAGCGGGCTCTAATCCGCCTCTGACTTTATGCAATGTGTGCAGCCAAATTTATGGATTCAGGTTGGATCAGCAGCAGATGAAGGCTGAAACCATTTCATCCGGCCGCGCTTTCGCTGGCTCAACTCCAGCATCGGCTGACTGCTGATCTGAGGCTGTAACTTCATGCAGGTCTCACAGCTCCGGCACATGTTGCTGGAGGACACACGTGGAGCTCAGAATGAGCAACAGTGATTTTAACTGCAACAAATGGTCGAGGTATGTCATTATCCAGATTTTTGGTGAAGGGATCATTACCTGCCACAGATGCCACTGTTGTTTTGTGTCTCCGTTTGTCCCGAGGCTAGTATAACGCAGATACTTGAAAAGAGCAGGAGGTGCCTTTGTGTAGACGCACACCTGATCTTAGCAATCAATTGGCAGCTCTACCCTCACACAAATCTCTCAGGCTCTGCCTCAAGGCCCTCCATCTGTTGCTGCGAGGATCTGTGGCTACGGATGAGTGTGCCTGTGTACAGGTCTGCATCTCTGTGCGTGCACTTGTGTGTCAGGAGTGGGAAGCTGCAGAAAACATGTGACTTGTGGTTTTGTGCCTGTTGACACCTCAGAGGTGTAGTTTCCTCGTTTTCTCCGTAGTCATGAAACTGACATTAAAAGCAGAAAGGGGTAACTAACAAATGTGACGTGGTGCTCAATGTGTTATTAGGACAAGCAGAGGTAGGATTTCAGAGCTTGGAGCACTTACTGTATTTGAACATCCTGAAGATACATATTATTATATTATGTTCCCCATAAGAAGATGTAAAGATAAATGTGTGAAATGAGAAAATAGCAACAACACTACAACGACAGATATTTATTTCCTGCAGAGTCTGCATTATACAGCCTTTCATGAGCCGCTCATCTTCTCTGAGAACATAAAAAAGGCATGTTGACGCCTTCAGCATTAAACACTCCTGCATTTGTGTCTATGTTGGTGAAATTCGCTGAGAAAAGCAGTGCAGCAGAACAAAAATGCAGAATGTAAATGATTATGGCTGAAACATGTGATGTTATTACATATACATAGTATAAACATATATAGGATTTTAAACGGTATTGTGTGTAGTGCACCACCCCGGGCCTCTCCAAATGGAGAAAAAGTGTTTATAATGTGCACGACTATCATTTCCTTCTGACTTAATATTACTGCAGTACCTGGTCAGTAGTTTCAATAAAGTGTTTAATGTTCTTCAGTGTTACTATATGCTACCATGATTGTCAGAACTGTTGGGGTACAGTAAGGTAACAGAAGAGAAACTCTTGAAAATCAATATATGAGGTTGCATTTGTGCACTCTGGAACATACTTCACACACTAGAGTGGCTGTCCTAGTTTTGTGCATGTTCTGCAACCTGCTACAAGCTCAGCTGCTTACACCAAAGAGCCTAACACGTTTAGATTCATGCTGTAAAGTTGTGTTCGCTGTAATAATCAATTTATTGGCTGAAAAGAAGGCACACAGACAGGTTAAAAACCATATATACATCCTTCAAATGCAAAACATGCAACTATGGCGGTCTGCGGCCTGGTAGCTCAATGGGTTGTTTGAATCCAGGGGTAGCAGGGTGTTAACCAAATATATATGTATGTATTAACCAAATTCCTACAGTGTAATTCGTTTATGTTTTGTTAAATGGCCAAATTTTAAATCGTCTTGTTTTCTACCTTTTTTTGTTTTGAGGGCATTTTTTGAACAAAACATTTGGTTGACCAATCTGTTTCTTACTGGCTATCTATTGAATCTATTGGTTATTTTTGGATTAATTCATTAATCCTTAGGTTAACGTAAAATATGTACATTCATCACTTGTTTTAATATCTAATCTCTAAATGTAATTGTTACCGTCCTCTGCACTGAATGCTACCACTAATGCTACAGATTATTTATCTACAAAAGGTTCCTTACATCATTTAGTTTTATAGGCTGATCTGCACATACTATCAATTAGCATCTGACTTTGCTATTGTAAAACCAGAAAGTACACAAAACATTTAATCCGTCATCTCAGAGGAAACTCTCTCTCCTGAGTGAGGTCAGAGCGATGCCACATTCTACTGGGGCTGCGTGCAGTGAGAAATATCTGCCTCCAAAAATCCCATGGTAGTGTGATTTTTGATACCACTGACCTTGTAACTATTGAACCTTTCCGTCAGATAACGTAACCTGATTCAGGGTTGTTCTGTGTACATGTACATACAGACACACACACACACACATATATATATATATATATATATATATATATATACACCACATTATTTATCAGTTTTGTATATAAAACTGATAAATAATGTGGTGTACCTGGGAGTTCTGTGGTGTGGCTCATCGCTGGTTGTCTGGTAGAGAGCAGTCTGGCTTTTTTAAAGTTTAATTATTTATTTCACAATCTCAAACAACATTATTGATCCCTCTTATGTGTGCACTACTGCTCTGTAAGTACAGTACTTAGACAGTAATGCAGCATGTTCATACTGGAACCCTCTTTCCCCGTCTGCTCCCACTTTAACATGATTTAGTTCATTAGGAGGATTTGGTGCAGCAGAGAACGTCATATGCTAAGTTAACCTCTGCATACCTCAGTGGCTCTTTGCCAGTTACGAAAGGACACAAACACAGACACACTCTCTTTGATGATGACAACTGGCAAAGTCCCCAACCTTTAAAAAGACTTGCGCCACTGCTGGATGTATGCGACAGCGTGAGCACACTCAATAAATCTGCTGGTGTCTGATTCGGACAGCCACACATCGGCCTCCAGTGTCTTTGAAAGGAGCTAAAGCCGTATCAGGAGGTGAGATCTATGCACTCTGCCACAAGTCAAACAGTCACTTAGAGCACCTTTAATTGTGTGGACAGCAGGTAATGTCCACTTCACAAATATACCGAGTGAAATACCCTCAGATTATTTCAATTCAATACTCTGAGCTTGTCTTTCCATTTGAAAGCGTACTGCGAGGACAGCCAACAATCCCATTGAGAAATTAGCAGGGCCCCCTCTGCTTTCCTTTCTGCTTTAATGAATAATTCAGCTGTCAGGGCGAAAGCAGGACGAGGAGACCTTGTCACTGCTGACTGACTCAGCACAGGCCTGAGGGTGACTCTCTGAGCACTGCATCCGGTTCCATCTGTAACAGGTTGTGGTGCTACACGTTTACCGTGTTGGTGGCCACGCGATCGTCCGAGAGCAGAGAAAATACAGACGAGGAAAGGAAGCGTTGACCAGATCTACTCATCATCATCGTCAGGATCCTATAACGGTTCTGCAGATCACCACAGTTTGCTGGCTGAGGTGTGTTTAACACTGGTACGGGATAACAATGATGCACACGATCCATCAAACTAAAATACCTCAACACTTATGGGAGGAATTGCTCCGATATATTGAAAAAGGTCAACGATCCCCGGAGCATGTATCCAAATTATTGTGATGATCTTTCACAACAAATCTCATCTGTGGTTTGATTAAAATAGTACAATATTATTAAAATATTGGACGAATTCACACAAATTGTGGTTCATTGGACAGCCCTAGGTCTCAGGATAATTATTAAATTCTACCCGTGTCATCATTAGGCCAAATATTTCATTTGTCCCATTCTTTGGTTTATGACCTGTGAAACGAGACTGTCCCCCCAAGATTAACGACATCATCACTACCTCATCAGCAAATGTAAAAAACTAACATCTGACCATGTTTTAACAGATTGGTGTAGAATGAAATAAAGATCCCTGAATCCTGCCCGCTCTTGGCACTCCTGGCGGGGCACAAGAATTTCTCCGACAGGATTTTTAAATTATCAAAGTATTCATCTTCTTTTTGTTGTTGTAAAAGCAACGTGGTTATGTTCAAACGTGATCACATCATACACCTACACCGCTCCTATTTATCACATTCATCACATCATAAAGAATAGATAGATGCTCAATCGTGATGTGACTATAGTTCTCATTTTAAGGTCCAATGTGTAAAATGGGGAAAGATTTAGCGGCATCTAGTGCTAATACTGCAGAATACTACATCGCGTCCACTCCCAAAACCTCGCACGCCCATTTCTGAATGCACAGGAGTCAATGGTGTCCCTGGGATGTCCGACTGCGTTCTACTATAGAATCAACTAGTAAGATATTAAGTGATGAGAATACTTTAGGTATCTATGCATTTAGAAGCTGTATTACTTTACCTGTGTAACATGTAAGACTACAGGTTATGGAGCCAGTGCTTGGTTTGTGTGAGCTACTGCAGAAGTTTGGCGGGAATAATGCTAAAATTTGCATGAAATCTTTTCATGAGAAAGCCGCTGCCTGTGTTAATTAGACCATGATAGATTTCCATGCATCCATCCATCGACTGTGCATACTTGCTTATCATATACAGAGTTGCAGGGAGATGGAGTGTATCCCTGCTCACTCTGAGCGGGAAACAGAGCATACCCTAAAGATATGTCAGCCTATCACAGCCAGGATAAATATGAAACATTAAATTAACAGTACCTCTGATCTTATGAGTCAAACTGGACTTTTAATAATGTCTGTATTTGATTAGGGTTTTAATGTTCAGGCCATTTCTGAGGAAGAACAAACTTCAACTGCAGCTAAAGTCTCTGCCTCTTACCGGCTGCATGGTGGCTTTAAGTTGGTGTTGTAGCAAGGAGATGAGATAATGGGCTACACATCAGTGACACTGACACCTAGTCAGCAGTTCTCTATAGTACCAGTAAAACTTTTAGCTTCCCTGTCAGCGTGTAAATGAGACAGTTTTAATTCAGACGCACATGAACGCCTCAAAAGCTTTTTGATTTTGACTTTTCATAGCTGCTTTGACAGTCACTGTGAGCCTAAAATTTCACCAACAAAGACTAAACATTACTGTCAATCTCATGATAAAAGCAGAGCACCAATCACTAGTGATGCACAGAGAGAGATTAAGTGACAACAGCTCACTCTCAGACTTAAAAAGGCTTTTAGCTGAGAATTCAAACAGGTGTCATACTGGTTTCTGAGAGGCAAAACAAATGACAGGCTACTGAGCCGTAAATAGCACAGCAGACGATGGGAGATTGGCCATATGTCCACTGTGTGTGTGAGCGCCAGCTACTCTGGCTTGGTTTGAGATTGGATGCTTTTGGGAATGTCCCAGTAAAAGCTCCTCTGGGATGGAAAGGGAGTCAACTACAACATCCATTCACTCCATTTTGCTCAGATGAAATGATTAAACTGTGCACTTGTCTCCTCCGAGGCTTGGATTTATGGAAATGATAATTTTTCTGAATGTTATCTGTCTGACAATCAAAACACTGCTGGAATTGGAGAATCACTGTTGCTAGGACACAAATGTCACATCCAGCGAGAAACCATCAATTGATCCAAACTGTTGTGGAAGTGTTATATAATTCTGAAACTCCTATTTGTGCACCTCATTAGCCTTCTTCGTGTCCCCTCCACATTCGCTACCATCTCGAGGCTCCTGTGTGTGTGAGAGTATAGGTGTTAGGCAAGGATAGGGACTTCTCCGAGGAGCGCACAGCCCCATCTGGGCCAAAATAATTGCTAAATCTGCTATTCATATTCAGCAGTGTAATAGCCTCAAGCTTTTCATACAGCCGCACATGAACTAGTTACATCGTGAACAATCAAAAGATGGGTTGACCCAAGTGGCAGTTTTTTTTCACGAGGGGGTTATCCAGAGAACACGGTGAGAAAATCTAACCTGGTCTGATGGGATGCATAAGAAGATAAATCCTTTTCTGATTGAATCTGTCAAACATTATCCACAGGCGTGCGGTCTGCAGCATTTAGCTGTAGATTTAGTTCCTGTAATGCAGAAGCACAGTCAGCTTGTGCAAGACCATGATGGTGGAAATGATAGCGGTAAATCTCAGCAAGTCAGTGAATCTTGCATTATGATGAGCTGCCATTAATAGAACCTGCTGCACTTTGAATAATAATAAAAAAAAAAATCAGCCTTTGTTTCCCTCGATAGGGCTACAGCAGTCCTGCTCTGTGAAATGTATGCAGTGAATCTATTACTGTGGCAGCTTATGGTGAATTATTTTTATGTTGAATAATTATATTAAAGGGCCGACCGGGTCTGAGTGCAGTGATAATAACATGCTCTGTGTTCGTGCATGAAAATTCCCCTGGCAGCTGTGGCACATGCAACAGGAATAAAATAGATCTACTTCACCGTTAAAGCCATTCCTCACCACTATCTGTGCGGTGCGGAAACCCCCTGATGTAAAGGAAGACTGAAGAGGAGCTGCCAGCCCATTACCTCCCAGAAAATAACAATGTGAACACCCGCCTCCCTGGCCTTTCCCGGTGTAGTCTCTCAGAGCTTGTCAGCTGCAGCACCATTCATTCGATCTCAACAAGCACCGTGCTCCAGGATTCAGTCGTCGTCCTGCACTATCTCTTCCTATGTTGCCGTGCATTACCTCCCAATGTCTTGCAGGTTGCCCCCCCCCGACACACACACATATACACACTCCACCCCTTCAACCCACCCCACCCGCTCACTTCCTCACATTCTGCAAGCCTCCACCCCTCCACCCTACTTGGTCCTGATGAGCCATTGTGAGATTCAAGCAGATGGATGGGGAACAAAGGGGTGAGAGGGAGGCCCCCTCTGCCTGTCCCCCTTGTATCACTGCCAACCAGGCTCTGGGTAATCTTCTCAAGCTTTCATGGCAAAGCAATGAATAACCTCAGCCTCCTCTCTGAGACCCAGGCTCTGCTGCAGCCGCCCCCCTCTTATCTCACCCTCTGCAGACGTGCTAGGGCCGGCTGCTCCCCGGATAGCATCTCTCACCCTAGCTTTCTGCTCACTGTCTCTGCCCTCCACACCCAATCAGGTTTTTTTTTTGTTTCTGGGGGTGTGTTACAAGGCCCGGAGATTAATTGGGGCTGTGGCTGGATGACATCTGGTCCCAGCCTCATAAAAGTGTGGGTCCTGAGGTCTACTGGGTTTATAATGAAGTATATATAAGTTCATTTTCTCATCAACAGAGTGTTAATCAGAGCTTCTTCAATGGCCATTTCCACACAAACAGTGGTAAATTCAATTACTAGAAACTGCCAATGAAGCAAAAACAGAACTGCTCATGTAAACCGTGCTTCATATAAAATATTTATTAATCTGTTTACCAGTTGCACTTTTTGATTTCGAAAGAAAAAATATATTTAACCTTTTCCTAATTAGCAAATCCCATAAAAAGACCACAAGCGATAACTGATCTGTAAGTGTTTCCTGAACATTCAGTAGCTTCGTCCTGGGCAGGACTAAAAACCCAGACAGCTCTCTGTACGATGGATACAGTGAATAGCACCATCACCCACTTCCTCCAAAAGAGTTCTCTCAACACGTCTCTGTAACATAATCATAGTGACCTTCAACAGGATTATTGCGACTCATAACATTTTGTTACAGGACTAAAATATTTCGTTTGTGTTGTTCATTGGCTCTGCTGTTAAAATGAGGAGTTTTTTTTCATACTACGACTATAATTTTATAATCATTCAGTTGCTCCTTGTGCGACTGAATCACAGCTCTTTAAGTACAGAATTTCCCAGTCAATTTTTAAACCTGAGCAGACAAGCTCTGCAGTCACTAATAGGAGCTTTATGCCTGTGGCTCCACACCAAAAAACAATCCACCTGTTCTACTTTACAGCCCCTCCACGGCTTCCTTGCATGACCCTATTAAAATATTGAGCATGTACTTAAGTGCTATTTGGCCAAGTGTCATTTAGGCTGAAGGACCCTCCATCCACAAAAGATGTCTTGAAGTGACTGGATCAGAGCTGAGGAATACACAGGTGCTGAATTATTTACTCTCTATGAAATATTTATACCTTTGTCCCACAATCTACTAACTACAACTACGAAGCAGGACTGCAGCTACACTGTGAACAGAAGTGAACTTTATCTTTATGTAATACTGATAATTTACTATAACTCAAATGGAAAATATATGTAATTTGTGTTTCAGTGAAGTGAATGTAACATATTTATTAACTCATTATTAATAATTAATAATAAAATACAACACTTACACAGCATGATTAAATTAAGATTTCATATTAGAAGCATCATAGACCTGCAACAGACACTATGCTTCTATATTAAGAAGTATTCGGTAAAAGTATGCTAAAAAAATATCATGCAGTCTCTATAGACTGTACTTATTGTTCAGGATTTAGATTTAGCTAAATTAGCAGCTGTATGAAACCTTATTTTCCTATAATCATAAAACATTATTTCACATTGTACTTCCACACTCTGCATTCAAACTCAGGCTCTTGTTTACAGAGGTGAACAGCTGTGTAGCACCCTTTCTGTAAGCTCTCTATTTTGCTCCACAAACTGTGACAACATCCTCTGATTAAATTAAAGCTGTATTGACTTTTGGGAACCACTTGCTTAAATCTACAAGATTAGCCCGTGATTAATGACGGACACTTAATCCTTTGTTCAAATTGGACTGTTCAATAAGACTGTGGGAGACATGACATGACGTTTACTTTCTCCTTTTCCGAAATGTGCCACCTGATGTCGTACTACATGGCTGCTGCGCCGTAAATACAGCCGGCGAAACTAAACAACGGCGTCATGCGTGTTTCTGTCCTTTGTGCTTTCAAATATGCCACAAATAGAGTGGGTGTATCACTTTCAGCCGGATAGAATGTTGACAGCATACAAGTCTGTCAGGGGCCTTTATGTGACATGAAAGTAAGCTCCTGTAGCTGCTTCACAAAGCCCTCAGCGCTGAACTACACCAAGCAACACAAGCTCGGTTGTTAGGAAATTTATGGATGGAATGACAAAGATTGAGGAAGTGAGCTCCACAGATTAGCTACAGATCAGGTGTGAAAACCTTTGGCTTCATGTTCTTTGTCTCCTTCCCCTCCCTGGGAAACTTTTAACTGGTACAGGATTTCAATGTAAGGCCAGTTATATTTAAGTATGTATCCACTTCCTTGTTGTATCTCTCAAAGCATTTCAGCCTTTATGCTGATGATGCACAGCTTTACACCACCACCTCCACCACAAAGGACTTCACTATATGTTAGAATAAAATAAAGTTCCAGCAACGCAACATATTCTGTTAAAAATCCTAGAAACTGTGGGATGTTTGATTCTAACTAAATTATAATGCGAGACCAATTATTCTTCCATCATTTATCATGGAGGCAATGATGGTAAAATCTGCTCATTCCTCCATAATATTTAGACTGCAAGACGTCAAACTGTGTATCTTCCTACCAATTTGTGGCCCCAGATTATATATTACAGAAAGTCGTGTGGTCTTCAGAAAGAAACCCGTTTGCTGTTCCCACTCTCGGGTGCTCAGACCAACCGACCTTTACAAGCTTAATCTAATCAGTTTGTTCTAATTTGTTTTAATGCATGTACTTACATGTGTATCCAGACTGTTGCATTCATGTATGATGATTGTCAAGTGACTACAAAAAATACAGTTGCATTAAGCTCCATTTCAAGTTGAAAAAATATTACTCGCCAGTGGTAGCAATGTTAAAACCCATGAACAGACTGCCAGAAAAGCTTCTGAACATGCCATGAAGTCAGGCTTTTTACAAATGTGCTATTTTTGTTACGGTCTGTAATACCTGTCAGATTAGTGTATATTCACGTGTCACATTAAGAGCGCTGCCACCAGAGGTTTATATGTATCTATGAAAGACAATGAACAACACAGGACTGTAGCCGTATTTAGACTAAAAAGCGTTCGCTGGGATATCAGACATCATCGCGTGACACTTCAGTCGCAGACCGAGCTGTTGTTTATACATAATTCTTTTGTAGTTTCAGGTGCTCATTCTGTCGTTGATCATATTCTCTTCTATGTTTTGAAGCTGACCTGTTGTGCGGAGATGTGCATATTTACTCTATTCATAGGCTCCACACAGCACACATGCTACAGGCACATATTCATTACTAAGTGGCCTGTGGCGACTGTCAAGTGCAGACAATGGTGGAAGACAAAAACCGTGTATCTAACACACAGGGAATCTTCCACACTTGTAGCCACACTATGGAGACAGCGCTCCCAAACAGCGTGTTTTTGTAATCATATTCACATAATCTTGTGAGAGTCGTATGTTGAATCACAAATAAGCCTCCTTATGTTGCTCGGTTATTACTGCAAATGAGCATGTCTGAGAAATGTAACACCTTGCACAGACTCTTGCATTTTAATTTTGGTGGCATCTGTGACCAGTCCGTCAAGTCCCTAACCCCCTCAGGGGACCCCCAACCTATCTGCTGCAGACCCCCCAAACCCACGAGAAGGGGAGGGCCGGGACACATTTGATTGATGATGGTGTGAATTAAGCAGAAAGAGATGGAGAGAATCCTTTTATCAGGCCAGAAACACGAGTGGATTAAAATGTAGTTGTACAACCCCTCTATATAATGCTGCAGCCTGGCCGCATATCACAAGGCACCAGAAGCCAAGATGAGAGTGTCTTGTTATTACAGCCCCCACCACATGAAACGCCGCTGATGCGAAACAGGACTGAAAATAGAGCTGAAATGATTAGTTGATCGATTCATCTGAAAGCATTCTGACAATTGCTTGACGGTTGCTGCTGTGGTCATTTCTCCGGCCAAACTCTCTCATGTTCGCTGGGTCCAGACTTTTAAATGCGAGAATTGTCTCAATAATGAGAATATCTTCGAAACCATTGCCTTTATAGTATTTGGACATTATTATATTTTGGTTCCAGCCACTGGAAATATTCATAACTCAGATTTATTATAAGGGAGGAAAGAACTGTTGTGGTGTTAATAGTAAAAATACTGTTTCATGTAACACTCTGTTAGGTCCCGTGTGTGATGGTGCAGGTAGAAGCCCTTGATTGTCCTTAAACAGCATCACCAAGTCCTTCACGACTAAAAGCCTTAATATACCTGCGGCGTGTTTCTATCTGGCAGTTGCCTCTGTGCCCGACTCTACAGCTGCTCTGCTGATGTTTTGTGCCACTGCATAATTTATTGCCCTCTTTGTAGACCTCTTCTTGTGCTTCCCCTTCTTGTGGTGCAGGTGAGAGTTCAGCTGTTCGGTTTAACACATCACTGAGAAAGGCCTCAGACCTAGCTCCATAGCAGCAGACCCCACATGTGACAAATGCAATTAGAGGGAAATATGCAATTACCGCAGTCCCAACTCTCTCATGTGGCCAGACAAGGACAATTTGTCAGTGAGGCCCCAGTGGTATGTCCTGAGCCTGGATAGAGACCTGCAGGTACCATTGTCCCTGCTTCTCAGGAGCTGGCCTGTGGTGTTGGATGGCGTGAAGCCCCAGGGAGGCCTGGCAGAGGAAGATGTATGGGCAGAGACAAGATACAAGGTTCAATAATCAAAACAAACCCATTGTCTTTGATAAAATGTTACATGCTGCCCCTTTTTTCTGTAGAAGCAGCCTTTAACAACTCCTGGCTGGAGGGAACCAGTGGATAAAAATCATTTCCCTTTAAGTATGAAAAACAACACGTTCAAAGATCATGTTGAGTGTGTTTGTGGTCTGGAAATCAATTTTGCTTGACAGCTTAAATATATTTATGCCTTAGTGATTTTTAGATCTCGCTGAAGCTACAGTTGGCTGCTCCTTTGTGAAACTTTAACAAAATCCTTCTTCCTTTTTCCGTGCTATTGCCTAGAAACAACATCCGGAGATTCCAATTCATGTTTAAAAGTCAGACATTTTGGAAACATATATTTACCTCTTTGTGATGCGATGAAGTGTAATGTGTTCATGCTAATTATGTAGCCAGAGCCTACACAACAGTACAAATGAAGCTGTCCTGTTTGAGGACTTATAAGTGCAACAGGTGCAAAAGCAAACTGCTGTAAACATCCATATAAGAACATGTATACACAGCCCTAACATGAAGCAAAAAAAACCTTTCTTGATTTAAAGGCAGACAAACTATTAATTTAAAACAGCACAGTCCATATTGTGTATCAGCTGTTAGTGCTTCTTGTTTGTTTTGCATGACAAGCCAACAACACGTGTTGGTGAAGAGGCAAAAAGCTGCTAGAGTGAAAGTATTTCTGAGTTTTATATAAATTATCATCATCTATTTGCTTTCTCATTTCCTTCCCTTGGGATTTTCTTGCCAGCAGAAACGATACTAATGTCTCGTTTAACAATGAAATGGAAATTCTCAGCAAGTTGCCTATATTGCTCCGTTTGTTTGCCTTTTTGGTTCCAACGTCTCAGAGAGCCACCAAATGCTCCACAGTGTTGGCCCGCTGAGAGCGGCGAGAGCGACAGCGGCAGAACAAAACAGCTAATTCACAGAGAGCGAACAGCGAAACAAGGAGCTGAAAGTCTCTGTAAAGCTCCTTTTGAAAAAGCTGAGCAGAGCTACAATCTCAAGACATAACGACGCGTAGGTCCATCACTTGGAGTGATCGCTCCTACGCTGTTTTCCCATTAGACAGGGCTCTCTGTGTGTTACCATATCAACCAGACTAATCGCTTTGCTTTTGTATTTCTCTCAGCATACAGCTCACAAGCTCACACAGGTAATAATGGAAGCAGTTTTATGTCTGTGTGAGGCCACAAACTGAGACACTTGTGTGAAGTGAAACACGGACTGACAAGCAAAGTGCGTGACCTGCTGCACGCCTTTGTCCCCTCTTTGAATGGACATGATAGATAGAAGTGGAGCAATGGAGGCCAAGACTATGACAATTTGAGCACTGACCTGGTTTTCACTGTAGTCATCATAAAACACAGAGCCAACGTCCTGGGGACATGTAATAACATCAGGCCTTTGGTGTAATTCACTATCTCAGTGTGTGGCAATATAGCAGAAGCCATTACATTTGCCTTGTAATTTGCTGTCGCCCCAGCGAGGGATTCAGGTGACTGCGACCCCCGTTAATGGAGTTCCAGCGATAAGGACAGGTCTGTTTATTAGCCACATGCGGTCGAGCGTGGCAGGAACAGCTGAGCGCAGGCAGGTGTCGGGCCCTGCGAGGGCTCAGGCACCGCTGGCAGGCCTCGGCGTTCATTTCACGCACGTTATCCTCACACTAGCTAGGTTGAAAAAGGAGGTCGCTGGGTGCACAACAATATAACTGCTGAGTGATGAGGTTTCCTCAGAGTCACTCTAGTGTGTACCACTCCTGGCAATTTGGTTTGTTTGTGGAAATCAATGAGTCATCTGCTGTTTTGTTGTTAGTCAAGCTAGAGGAGGACCTCTAGAAATGAAACAGCGGGATTTATTTTTTTGTTTTCTGAAGCAATCTGAATTAAAAAAAAAAAGCCGCCTGAATGTCCAAAATATAGTAAATGATAAGTAAACATTTCATGGACACACAAAACAAAAGGATTCCACACTGCAAAGAAAGGTTACATTCAGACATTTACAAAGCCTTAAGGTGACAATGAACTTCAAATTAAAATGTCTACTTGATGCATTAACCTAATAGGGACGGATGGAGAAAGAGAACTCTGTGGTGCTCTCATCCCTCAGCCTGAGGGGACAGACTTGGGGAGTTGTCATTACCAACTTAGGCCATCAAGATGAGCCTGTTGGGAGGTGGATTCACAGAGATTGTCGGCTGTTTTGACAGGTGTCTGTACTGGTTAATTTATCAGGCAATTACAGAATAAACTGAGCTATCCTCACATTCAAACGTGATTGATTTCTAACCCCCCCCCCCACTATTTTACATTACACGGGGTGTGATTTTGAGAATTGTGTTGAGAAGAAGCTCAGAAAATCAATAAAATGCAAGTTGACCATCATTTTGCCAACAAGAAGACGATTCACAGAAGAAAAGAAACAGTAAACATGCTGTATTTTCTACTAATTCATCAAATAAAGCGATGTCAAAACAATTTATCTCAAAATTGTTAATAAGAAAAAAGCTAATCTTCAGTCACAGTCTCCAAATATTCAAGTTGACTTCGTCACTTGTCTCAAAATTCTCACAATTAAGACAATTATGGAATTTTTTTTCACATTCATTTTATTCAGTCTGACTAATTAAACAACAATTTAATCAACAATTCAGCTCTGAGCTTAAAAAAGTAGCAGACTTATATGACCTCTACACTTCTCAGACTGAACATCATAACCGTTATCAATGGGCCCAGACAGCAGACGGGCAGGCAGCCTTTATGAAGCTTATATAAAGTGTGACCCAGGAGCCAGGGCTTTCTGTAAGAGTGCCCATGTGGACATGCTTCCAGCAATAGTCATGCTTCCGCCAGCTGCATCATCTGTGCCTGCCAATAAAATGACGGTTGCAACAATAAAAATGGATCAGTTTCACAATTCATAAATTTAATTAGACGTTCACCTGATAAATCTTCGCTCTATTTAAAAGTGCTGTGAAAAAGCATTTGCCCCCTTCTGGTGTTTCTCTTTTATTTGTCACACTCAAATGATTTAAATCATCACACTATTAGTATATTACACAAACCTCAAGTAAATACAGAATGCAGTTTTGAAATAATAAATATGAATATTTTTCCAGACCTGTTGAATCACAAAATCACATCATCGCGTGACAAAAAGAAGCTTGTTGAAAGCAACGCATCAGGTTGTGGTGAAGAAATTAATTGAATGTACAAAGGTAACTAAAAAGTGTAAAGTAGAATTAATTAGTGTATAGCTGCACTTTGTATTAACTCGGGTTATCTTTGTTTTATAATCTGAAACCTTTAAGGGGGAAAATACTAAATCTTACACAACTATAGTGAGGCTTGCTTAAAAAGATCTGAGGTGAAATCTAAATACGCAGTGGCAGATTGAAGGAGAGGCAACAGAGCTCATCTGTCCTCTAGCAAAAGACTCACTGTGAGTCATACCAAGCGCACACATCACTGTAGAGACACTCAATTATGATTCAAATCTCCATAACGGGGCAATAAAGCCATTTGTCATGTGACCATCTGCAGAGCATTTCCTCTGATTCAGCCTGAATGCAGTTAGCCCCTCTACACAGTGAAAGTGCAAAGAGTGGAACGAGTGGATTTATTAGTGTCAGGCTCAAGCTGTAATCACTACAGGATCTGTCCTGTGCTGATAGATTAATTTCATTTTCTGCAAATTTTGTAGCCTTCTCGAGCTCGGAAACAACAATGTGCCCTGCGGCCGTCTTTGTTTTACTTTTTCTCTTCAGGTTTAAAACAATGTGTGAAGGGCGAGAGCAACACCAGTTTAGTCCTAGCACCGTAATTATCGCCCGCTTTCGTCTCCTAGGGATGTTCATGGACAAGGGCCTCATAACAGGTGACAGAACGCCTGCCAGCCGCCCCCGGTTCCCTGCCCCCACCCCGGAATGGTGACTATTATAAACCAAAAACGTATGCTCTCAATATATATGCAAATGACGCCCGGTCCCAAGGTGAAGTTCGCAGAGCAGCAACGCCGCTTGTCTCTGTTTTGCTCATTTGCAAAAATGTTGCGAGTAACAAAGACCACAGGAAATTGAAAAATTGTTACTAAGTATTAGAAAAAGCAATCATTTTCCCCAGGCAGCCTAATCCTGTGGAAATTGATCTCACCTCTCTCCCTGAAATGCACTAGTAGGAAAAACACATAAGAGGAAAAAAAGCCTGTCTCAGTGTTGCCTGGTGGAAAATTTGTTTGGTTACAGATTTCTTTTATTTTTACTAAACCACGACGTACTGCAGTGTCAGGAGCCGCTCTCTTTGTGAGTCCCGTCAGCTTCAAACAGGTGTAGTGAATTCTCTAAAAGAAAATGTACAAAGTGGAGACGACAGTCTATTACCCACAGCTCTGACCTTCGTGATGGAACATAATGTGAAAAGACCTACAATGCCTTTATTTCAGAGCAAGAGGGCGACGACACAGCGGTGATTAATTAACCCAATTAATTTAAACTAAGATTATCTGAACAATTATTCCTCGATAAATCAGAGTACAGTGATGAGTATTGTAGTTAATGTTTAATTACAGCTTTAGGAAATTAAAGTGCGTTGCTAGGAACACACTGAGATGCTTCTGTGGAGGGTCTTTGACGGGGAATGAAATTATGATCGAGGATTTGAAAAGCGAAATAACATTTTGGGAGAAGAGGAAATCCTCCTCCTCGTCAAAGAGAAGGTTCACGTTTCTGGAAGACATACCTGTGACTGTACTATAAGCAGCTGCATGCATAGACGTATTTACCTACTGCACATCACTGAGAGAGATGACTGATACTGGCTACTACCACGTGCTGGTAGAGAGAGTTACTAGCTGGATGTTGGCTGTGTTCAACTGCAGCTGTGCCTTTGCTGATCAAGAAGTGTCTGTGGTCTGACTCCTGATTCATCCTGGTGACACGGCAGGACAAATGTCCCCGTAAAAGATGCTGAACCCCCAAACTCCTGGTATCTGTAATGCAGCCTTAAATCCACTAGAATTTCCCCATGGGGATTAATTAGATATATCAGGTAGACCACCAGACATAAGAACAGTTTCTTTCCCCAGGCAATATCTGCTATAAACAACTGACTGCTGCTGCTACATGGACA
>JAUMHF010000024.1:17369398-17411429 GCA_032359275.1 Microctenopoma steveboyesi
ACCTAATCAAATTCCTTGTATGTGCAACATACTTGGCGAATAAAGCTGATTCTGATTCTGATTCTGATTCTGATTCTGATCATGGTCCAGGCAACATGAGGCGAGTTCTTTGATGTCGGCTTGGTGTGACTCTGCCCTTAAGCACGTTACCACAACGAAAAATGTCACTAATTCCGATACATATTCACATAATTTCACAGCAGACCTGCACTCAGACCTCAGTTCATACCGACAATCAACAACCGTCCATTAAAGTCGCGCTTGTCAGTGAAACACACTAATGTTATTGTAGTAAGACAGCTGAAGTCATACACTTGAGATAACTTCTGAGTTAAGTGTAGTCACGCTTCTCTTTCAGTGGAGCACAGTGATGACTGAATTCCTTTAAAGCACTTGTTACTGCTGCTACTGAGTGTGATCCCATCACTGTAGCACGTTCCCGGGTAACGTCGCTCTGCTCAACACGTCACCTGGTCCCTGATGCTAATTTCTTATTTACTGTACAGACCTGAGACCAGCATCACTTATGGCTTTCCCAAAACATCCTACTAAACCTTTAAGCCCAAACATTTTGATCCTGTGTTTTTTTTCTCTTCTGGTAGAAATGATCTCAGCCTTGGAAGCTGACACATTAGTTCTTAGCGGCTGACACGAGAGCTCCACACTGAGCACGATGGTGTGTAGCTGCTCGAGGTTTCGTGTGGTTTATTGCTCCCACTTTCGCCGAGGTTATTTATTGAACTGCCATCGTGGCCCCAGCTCCCCACAGCCACCAATGCCTCTGCGCCCCTAAGGATGATACAGAAATTTATGCCACATGAACAACATACTGAGCTTGAGTTTAAGTGTTATTAAGAAGCATCACTCATGCATAGGATACTATTTACAGTAATACATTCCCACATGCTGCGACTTCCTGTGGCAGCTCTTGAAGGAAAAATGATGATAGATTGTACGCAGGGTGTGAGGCTGTACGAGAGCAAGGGGGGTGACAGAGGGGAAACTAGGTTTCAAGTATTCCACAGGCTAAATGAAGAACAAACATGCACCATACAAGATAGCGAAGAAGAAAAGATTATCATCTGGAGATGAAAGGCGGAGAGAGAGGGAGAGAGATTCATTCACTGCCACACAGCTGTCTTATTTGCAAGGTGTTGAGAAACCAGTTTTTTTTTTCTCCAAGAGGATGAAAAGATTCTTCTGAAGCCAAAAGGGTCTGCTATCATTTTTGGGCAGCTTGAGCAGTAGAGATGTTATTAGCATAAATTATCTCCCCCACCAAAGAGATAGGAACATGCTAGCTCCTTTCTGCTTTTCACACTTAATTGCCCTATTTACTGAACAGTTGCCCATGGACAACAAAAGCACACACGCTCCGAGATGCACACAGGACAACAGGCAGACACAAGCCAAATAGGGCATGAGTGATACACTGAACTATCCGCCAAACAGCATTAGATACAGTGCGGCTGGGAAGGCAGCTATGGTCCATTCAGACCTCATGTTAGACTGAGAATCAGCAGTAAAATGTTAAATATTGCCTTCATGACCTTATTCACTGAGCCATGTCTGATTAATGTCTGTGTAAAAAGACAGGAAAAAAAAGATCGTGCGCCATATGGAAGCACGACGGCTGCCAGAAAACAACCAAATAAGACTTTTCTTTTCAATCGTATGAATACTTTGTATTTTAAACTTAATCGCCAGCCTCGCCACTTTTAAAGAGCACACCAGTCCTTCCTAAAGCAGCTCTAAAAAAGAAGCCTCACTGAAGTGACCCAGTAAGCAAGAGCGAGGTGAATTATAGATGGCTATGCCTAATGGACTCTTAGCTTCACTTCACCTAGCCCAACAAGCTGGGAGTGTCTTTATACGAGCATTGCTTATGACGAGACACTCGAACTTCAGTTTTTACGCATCACAGTCGCAGCGAAATTCGTTTTTTCTGTTTAGTTAATATTCGTCTTTGTCAGAATTCGCCAGGTGCCCGAATTAGCTGGAAGTTAAATGATTAAACAGACTCTGTGAAAATAGAGATAATAAACTGTCTTGTAGATTGGGTATTTGTTGGTGGAGTCTCTTGTGGAGCAGCATGAGCGAATAAATCAACTAGATTGACTTCATTCATTCAGCCGGCCAGGTTGTCTCCATAACCCTGGAGGGCCATGCAGGATGTTAATGAGTCTGATTGTATCACAGCCCCCTGCGCCCCCTCCCATCTGAAAGGAGGGAAGCCCCCGCTCCAGCACTGCAGAGTAAAAACCATTCCTCCAGCCCGAGGGGTGTTAGTCGCTATGGTGACGTCCTGAGGCAATGACCACATGTCAAAGGGAGTCTGGGGGCCATAAGTGGACCAGAGCTCCGGCATGAGGAAGAGGAGGAGGATGTGGAAACAGCTGGTGATGAATTTCCTGCTGCTGCACACAAGAAAGCTGAGATGATTCCTTTTGTTTGTCACCGTTCACCTCTAACCTGTCGCCAACTTGTTGCACCCACTCTCTAAGTCACCTTTAAATGTAAATGAAATGATGCAGGGGTTAATTTGTGGATTATGTTAACATCAAGCAGAAAACAGGGCACAGAATATTTTTTCTGATGTTACTGTAAAGACGCTGGTCGGTGACTTCAGATACGAGAAGCTCCCCCCATCAGCTATGAGCTCTGCCTCAGTGAGGAGGTTCAACATTTTTATATCTGTGACCTGAATATGTGTTTGTTGGACTTTTGGTTGTATGAAACAAGACATTTTAAAATTTTATATTTTAGCATTTTCTGATTGAGACGATTATAGAAACGCTCAGCATGCAGTTTTAGACACTTATTTTTCTTCCCTGACTTCCCACGTCCTTGCCTCCACACTACAAGCTTGACTTGATGACAGCAACGTGAACTTGTCCTGTAACGTACAATCGCATATATGTGATAAATCCTAACTGCAGTGATTTAACACTGTCCCCTCCTGAAACCTGCTGCATCCAGGGAGCAGGGTCACCGTTATAGGCAGAGATGATTTAGAACCCGGGCAAGGGGGCACCCCTAAATGTCAGGGTAAATCTATGACATCTTTAAGATCTTTAAGCACAAAGATATTGGAAGCTGGATCATTGTGCAAAATGTGACTTATAAGCGAAAACGAGTTGAAAGTGAGCGTAACACCTGAAGGTCAGAGAACGTGCTCTCTCCCTCGTGTTGTTTTAAGGCTTGTGTGACTTCAATAAATAAATAACAAATAGAGACTGTAAAAAAATGTATTACACCAAAATCTTATTAATCTTAATTAATTCAAACCGATAGAACTATTATTTGTTATAAACAGTATATATTATAATGAGTGCTGAAAGTAGAAACACTGTAAAAGAAAAGCTGCTAATACAGGTTGAAATAAAAATCTATTAATTTACCTTTTATTCATATTTTATTTTAGTTCATTAATGAAGTCAATTGGTGAATCACCAGTACTTTCTAAATTAATTAGTTAATTAGTTTAGCACAAAATAGCTTATTTAGAGATGTCAGTGGAAAACAGTAACACAACACAGTGTCTCCTGTTGATGGTGAATCAAACAGGTGCACTAAGATTTCCCACTTCTTCTGCATCACCATGAGTTATTTTGTAATTATTCTATTCAAATATTTCACTTTCGTTTTCTCCACCAAGGGAGCAACTGTTGAGCGCTAAAGAAAACTACAATCTATAATGCTAATGGCGAGATAGTGAATCCACACAAATACAAACCAGCCCAGAGATATCTGGCCAATTTAGTGAGCATGAATCTAATTCTAGATTTCACCCTAATCAAAAAAGATGTAATTAATTAATCAGATAATTCACTGCCACGCATGGCGGGACACACATCTGTGCAGCCGTAATGGGGAGAGGGAGGGAAGCTGAGCGGAGCAGCACTAGTACTTCCCCATAGCATCCTCATCAACAGTGTTGGAATCCAGTGCAGCTTAAAGAAAAAAAAAGGTCCAGCACAGCCTCGACACTCTAGATAACCTCTCCCATACTGTACATGCGCTCTCTGCATGTGAGTGCAGTGCAGTGTGTGGAAGGGACAGAAAGATCTGAGGTAACGCGGATGACACGAGGGAGGCAGCGCCTACACAAGGCAAACATAAACTGTGGCACTTCATCTGAAAACAATAGGGGACAGGACACTGAGTGTGCTCTCATCCACATCTCCATTGTCTGCCCTCCTCTTTTACTCCTCCTCCGAGCATGGAGCATAAGCGGGGTGAAAGAGGGAGGGGAGCGGAGGAGAAGGGGGAGCCACAGTGGGGGCAGTGGGGGTCTGGCTGTGTTCTTTCTCCTCTGTCTGTGTGCGAATGCACAGACGGTTCAGTAGTAATTTGATGTGTGTCCCCGGGGACATTTGATGGATTAAAGCTAAGCAGCTCCATTTCGCAGCACCACCTGATCTTCCACTGCCTGTGCCCCATATAAAGGCTGGCGTGATTGCTGATCTCAGCTAGTCTGACAGTCTCTCTCTCCCTCCTCTCTCTGTCTGTCTCCATCTCGTCTCTTCCTCACTGGTCCCTTAAGCCTGCTGCATCACAGGAGCTATCCAGTGCTGAACAGGATCGCTTTTATTTTTTATTTTTTTATTTTTCTGGGGGAAGCTGGGGGAGCCAGAGAGTATCACACAGCATTGCCGTCAGCCTTTTTCTCCACTGGTTTCCATCTTCTTCTTTATCTTATGTTTTTGCTGTTGTCTTCACATTAATCGCAAGGATTACCGTCAAGCCAGCTCTGCCTGTGTGCTTCCTCAGAGGGTCTTTTATTTTCTCTCATGTGTTTTTCTCAGCTCTGTGTTTTTATCCATTGAAACATGCCCCGCTCATTTTTGGTGAAGAAGATCAAGCTTGATGATTTCTCTTCGTCCACGTCCAACCACCATCACCACTTGGACGACTCGTTCACTTTTACGCGCTCCATCACAGACTCAGTGACCAGCCTTGGGGTTCGTCTCAGCGAGAATGGTGAGTTAACATGCCTCCACTAGTCTGCCCCGCTCCGGTTTAAGATGTGCTAGCACTCATTTCAGCATGCCTGACATTTCCACACTCAGCACAGATGGCTTCCTCTTTTGTTTTTCGTGTCAGTTGAGATTTTCCTCTGCTTCAGCCAATAACATTTCTCTAGTTTGAATTAATGTGAGAGCCAGCTGATTTTTGTTTCAATATCCTAAATAATCCACTCCACGGGCACCCCACCCCCATCGCTGTGCTCCCAGACTTTTGTTTTTTGACTCCAGTGAAGGACAGACACAATTCAGGTCACAGCCACAGATTAGCTTATGTAAATAGGGAACAAAACGTGTGTCTGATCAGGAGGAGCGTTACGTATTTGTATGACTGCAGCAACGCGGTGCTGGCTGAACACAGGCTAACTATATCTGCTCATCATGCGGACTAAAAAATTCATGAATATGAGAGATGAGTATCGGATGATACATTTGTCCTTAGCTGTTATTGTCCTTGAGTTTCCATCACGGTCTCATCCTCCCTTGCCCCCCTCTTCCCATCCAAATCGAGCATGCACAGTCTCCCCACCCCCATCGCTCCGCTACATCTTTCTCTTCCTTCCGGGCATTTGAAAACTAGCAGGGGTTAGAATTTCAACCGTGCAGGCCTTTCGCCGCGACAAGAGACATCAACACACTGTACAGTACAGTCGACAGGGAGCTGGGGAGCTGGGCCGGAGGGAGAGCGAAGGGAAGGAGAAAAGGAGACAAAAACTGCCTGGAGCAGCAATGAGATTGATCATGTGACTGAGGTTGTACAGTAAACACGAAGAAAGGCGAATAGCTGCACTGTGGTCAACACATGGGCCAGCCACGCTAAGCCCCAGCAGTCAGCGCTAAGAGGCGACCTTCACTTTCACAGTCTGCTTTAATCCCGCCGCTTCCATTTTGCGGCCACGTTTAGAGAGCCACATACGTGTCTTTGTTATGATTTGTGGGGATGTTTTCACGGTGTGGAGGGCTCCACGGTCCACAGCTACACGTTGTGATGGTGGCCACCTGTTATTCAACCACGTCAATAACAAGGCTCACTGACATTTATAATGATCGGGATTAGTGGATTTGTTTGAGACAGAACTGGTTTGTAAACTATAACGGTTTATTGATTAAAAAAACAACCTGCTGAGCAAAACTAAAAAACATTGTATATATTCACCAGGGATATTTTCCAACTTGTATTATTATTCATTGTATTCATTCTTATTATTAGAGAATGAATTTGTGTCATTATTTCCCTTCTCTATTGTCCCTGAGTCTATTGTTGGAGACCATGAAAAATAAGCATTACATTAAAAAAGACTAAGGAAGCATAAGGCCGGTGTTGACAAAAGGCATTTCATTTGAACAAAAGAATTGTCCTTTTCATGCTAAGTCTAAAAAAAGGCTACGCAAAAGAACCCTCAGCGTGGCTGAAATACCTAACATCAGCACTTCTGCTGTGCCAGGAGATTTTCTTTCCCCCCATTGTGGAGACATTTGACTTGAGTGTCTGTCGAACAACAAAGAGGGGTGGCTGAGAGGGTCCATTAATTACATGCTTGCTTTGCATTAGAGAAATGAGTCTATGAGCTGTAAAGGCTGATACGGCGCAAGCACCTAAATGATGCGCTCCTTGTCTGACCTTGTGTAATTGAAACCTGGTAAACTCTGCTTACACTGATAGAGTATGTTTAGTTTGGAAGAAAAAAAATATCGCATGCATGTCGTTTGTAGCGCAGCTATTTTCATCACAGTCTGTAGTGTGGCTGCAAAACAGGTGGATTATAGCTACAAATAACTCCTTTGACATGTAATAGTCTTTGAAACTAAACATTTTAAATGATAAATACACAGTGTCTATATTTTATTTTTTTGTTAATAAAAGAGAGAGCTGCTCCCTCCTGTACAAAAGCCATCTGTGTGGTTTAAAACAGTGAACGCATGCAGTGCAGCATAATAGTGTGTGCGCAGACCTGGTGTTTCCCTGTCCCCCGGTGTCATGGTCATGTCTTTGACAAAGTGAGTGTGTGAACAGAAACCCTTGGGAAGGGCAGAAGCTGTAGTAAGAAAGCACTTCAGCAGATTTCTTAATGGCCTGTTTCTTGAAAAGCACTCCAGTGCGCTCGCCTCTGTAGACAGGTGACCCTCTTCACAAACACCGTGTGTGATGCCATTTCTCTCATTATCATCCCCGAGCACAGCGTCTATGGCTATTTTACAGATAATAACCTATTGATCAGCTAAAAACTTTGAATTTCATTAAAACACATTCAATACCTCATTTCCACTGCTTGCTGCACACAGTGCTTAGGAATGGCTTTTTTTTTGCAGTTATGCACTATTTCTCCCAGGAAAGGACTTTCAACACACTTTACATTTGCAATCATATTTTCTACTGATACAATATCAACCCTGGAGGTAAAATGCATTCAGTATTTATTCAGCTCCTGAGAGTCACAGCATGACAATATATCGAGTTCTGTTTGGATGCATTTATCTGCCAGCAAGCCTTTTAGCTCCTCTGGCACTGAGCTGCTTCAGAGGGAAAGGAAAGACGTGAACAATGCCAACAAAAATATATCTCTCTGAAATCATGCTCTGTTCAGTTGGGGACATTTAAATCACTCATGCTGCCTTGCTGCATCATGCTTAAACGTGCCGGAAGAAGTAGCATGTAATCCTACAGGACGTAGGCAGCTGCTACAAGTTGATCTCATCCAAAATGGTGAAATGATAATTCATCCAAAGAATCTTTTATTCCTGAGCTGTTTCTATGGAATAGTCACATTTTTATAAAGGAAAGCTACACCCTAGGCAGAAATAATGTGTTGGTTAAGGTTTTGAGCTGAAACATGATTTTGTCTGACTTGTAATGCCAGAGCTCACAGAGCATTCATTAAGCAAACATGGTGACAGGCCCCAGTGGCAGAGGACAGGCACACCGTAGACGAAGAAAAGGAGGTCTGATGAGTGACACTACTTTATTTAAGATGCGCTCTGCTATGCATCTTGTCACACAGGAGAATTCTTTCATGAGCTATCCTCACATGTTCACCTGCTCGGTAAATCGCAAGC
Source organism: Microctenopoma steveboyesi (assembly GCA_032359275.1). Classification (NCBI taxonomy): domain Eukaryota; kingdom Metazoa; phylum Chordata; class Actinopteri; order Anabantiformes; family Anabantidae; genus Microctenopoma; species Microctenopoma steveboyesi. The sequence goes on from JAUMHF010000024.1 coordinate 17,377,480, forward strand.
TTCCTAAACGCAGCTAAGCACCAACAACACTTCACTATGGTGCGTGCAGCCTGTGAGCTCTGCTAAGAATGCAATTAGCTCTGTGCTGCCACTCAGTCTTTCACCAATCATCCCACATGATAATCGTGTAATCACCAGCATGCTACTGTGTCCTTATCCATCACAAAACCCCTGGCCAACTGTGTTTGATGTCTGTCTCTTACCCAGGCTACATCCAGGATTACATCACACCATCTGTATACCAAGGGGAGAAGAAGATGGAGCACAAGCTGGCTTCGCCAGTGTCAGACCCCCTGTACACCCAGGTGAGCAGCGGAGGAGAGTACTGTGACCCTGACCTGAAACACCCCGATAGCCCCCAGTCTGGCATGACGGCCAGCGGTTTCTACAGTGGTGAATCGGAGGCCCTGGCCGAGGGTTACACCATGGATGCCTTCTTCATCTCTGATGGGCGCTCGAGGCGAAAGGGAGACAGCGAGAGTCGTGGAGCGGGCTCAAGAAGCAGCAGCGCCAACGGCGGGGCTCAGGAGAGGGGAGCTGGGATACCTCGCCACATCTGCAACGAGTGCGGCAAGACATATGCCACCTCCTCCAACCTCAGCAGACATAAGCAGACGCACCGCAGCCTGGACAGCAAGATGGCCCGCAAGTGTCCCACCTGTAACAAAGTGTACGTGTCGATGCCAGCATTGGCCATGCACATCCTCACCCACGACCTCAAGCACAAGTGCGACGTGTGCAGCAAGGCCTTCAGCCGGCCGTGGCTCCTTCAAGGTCACATGCGCTCGCACACGGGAGAGAAGCCCTTTGCCTGCGCCCACTGTGGCAAAGCCTTTGCTGACCGCTCAAACCTCCGCGCCCACATGCAAACACACTCTGCCTTCAAGCACTACAGATGCAAGCGCTGCAATAAGACCTTCGCTCTCAAGTCCTACCTGAACAAGCACTATGAGTCAGCTTGCTTCAAGGGCTCTGCAGACGAAGAGGACTCCGGATCAGAAGACTAACCGCGATGAAGAAGCAAAATTTTGAACCTCTGTTGCAGGTTCACAACCAATAACCCTGTTCACTCTGCCCTCCATGCCTTTTTTTCTTCCCTTTTTTAGAAAGCAATATTTTCACTGAGATTACGTGAAGAAACTCTTACTGATTATGGCATAGACAATTTCAAAAGATGCTGGATTTTTTCCCTGCACAGTAGCTAATCGTCCACAGAAACATACAATCAAACAACCTTCCCCCAAATAGAGACTGTAGATGATAGTTTTACACATTTAAGCAGCATGTGCTCGCACAAACGGGGGCACATGTGAACACATTTACACTTGTATGCACACATTTATGTACAAACATGACACACACACACACACACACACACACACACACTTACACACACAATTATATACGAGGCCTGGCATGTGAATTTTTATCAATGACTATAATGATATTGATATCAATAGTAATAATATTTAGATTCCTGATATTTTATAGCAAATAGTAATGAGAAAATGAAAAAAAAAAACATAAAAAAGGACTAACAGTGTTCTTTTGTTTTTTAGAGACAAAATGACCTCTTGTATTTTTATGCTGCTTTTTATTTGCTAAGAATTGAATTCTTTTGCAACTGCCAACATGAACTTTTTATGAAAATGTGAACTATGACAGTATTTGCAAAAAAGGGAGACCGTTTTAAAAGGTAAAAAGACAACCCCCTTTTTTCCACAACAATGTTTCAATTTAACGGATGTTATTTTTCTATTTGATTTTTCTAAATTTATTTTTTTGTGCTTATTATCCCTCGTTGATCAAAAAGCATCTTTGTAACTGTGGGTAGTCAAAAAAAGTTAATTTAAATAAGCTACACAAGCTCGTTGGCCATAGGTCATTGAATTTAATCCTGCAAGAGCAGCGATTTTAAAATGTTTAGCAAACCTGTTGAACAGGTTCTCTCACACGCCGCCTGATCAAATTCATAGTCTCACCCTGATGTACAGACTTGGACAAAAACACTGAGAGCCAGACCAAATGATCTACTGTTATAAGTGCCATGTGTGGTTGACGCGACTACAGCAATGGAAACTCGTGTTGTTCTTCCTCTACCATGGTGGCTTGCCTAAACTTTGCTGCCTTTATGGTGCATCATTAATCTTAACAAGCAATCTCCAGCCAGTGTTTGAGGTGCTCCCCCTCCGCCAGTGTTACCTCAGAGTGAAGGTATGGAGTCACACACCCTCAGTTACAAAGTGACACTCAAATTATTCTGTTTGTCTGTTTTGTATGTCTCTCAAAGCTCCGCCCATGGTTTAGATGCGTACCATCTATTTATCATGTAAATACTTTATTTATCTACCTATTTATCTATTTATTTATTTATTTAACCTATTTTTGTGTATTTATTGAAGACTTGCTTATTTCTTAATTATCATGTATTTATTTATTGTTTATAATTTAAAAAATGATCCATTGACCTTGTAAGATGCTGCTGATCTTCAAAGAAAATGTTTATATGCATGAAAACTGTAGAGAGTCCATGGGACTTAGTTTTTTAAAGAGGAACAATGTACAGTACCAGTGTTAGAGGACTTCCAACAAATTAATGCAGAATTACATGTTCTTTTGTGGCAATAACTTTCCTGATCCATCACCTGACATGACTAACACTCTGTCCTGTTCTCAGTCGACTTAATACGGCAATAAAAAACCAGTGAAAACAAAACACTACAATATTCTCTATCTTGCTGTTTCCCAAAACTCCACTGCCTCCACATGACTGGAGAGTTTTGGCCCTTTTTGTCTCTAAAGCTCAGGCAATGAATAATAACTACAAATGGCTGACATGAATGTGCAGATGCAAATGTAAAATTGTTTAAATTCGAGAGTCTGCATAATGTAGGTGGTTTCAAAGATGCAAAAGCAATAATAATAGGATGCAGTAACTATGAGCAACACGTAGTCCTTCGTGTAGTGAGGCCACAACTGCTATTGGAGGTAATTCAACTGGGAAAGGCTACTCCTTGATACTTTATTATTATTTTAATGGTCTCTTCTGTAATAAAGAGCAACCAGGTAAAACATCTCTTCTGGCAGCTGAAGGGGAGGAATGATGTGACAGGATAACCTGAAGGGTACATCCTACATGACAGGATTATAATAATTCTCACTTAATAAAGCTTGTAAATACAGTAACCACTGCGCTGTAATTATTCAGGGCAGATTAAAGGAGCAAAAATAATATATGTGGCATTAAAGGAGAGAATCCTGCAGAGATAATATATGGATGGCTGTGTGTACATCAAACCAGGACTAATGGAAAATGATCTTGACATGAACTGTCTCGATAGAGAAAGTTTCCTAGACTGCTGAAATAAAACATCACGCTGTAATGCACTTCTAACTCCCCTCATTTTGTCCCTGCCTCACGTCCCTCCCCTCCCCACCAGCCATCCTCATCTCGTCCCAACTGCCTCCAAACAGACGAACTGACGATGAGATGTGCTGAAGTGGGATTGGCGGAGGGTGGCGGAGTGTGGGAGGATAACAGGTGTTTGCAGACAGACTGCAGATAGGGAGTGTAATTGAGTCGGTGAGCGACCTCCAAGGGGAAGGTCAAGCACCAGCAGGCAAATGCACTGTCAGCTATTTGCATATTCCAAATGGATGGCAGGATCGCAGTAATGCTGAGTTCGGCCTAAAATAACCCCCCAAACAAAACGAATAACACAAAACTGAGGAGAAAGGAGGGAAAAAAAGGGGCATTTCTGCTCTGTTTGTCCATCCGCTCCTCCCGTTTCACCACCATCCTGTCAATGGTTGTCTAAGTGCTACAGCTGAATCACTGCATGAGAGCATCCAAACCACCTGTCTCCTGATTAACTTGCACAGTTTGGCACGTCGCTCGTTCATTGAAGTAATACCGAAATCTCTGCTTTCAGTAGATCCGTTTTTTTGTGCTTTCTATTTCAGAGTGGGACAGAGACAAAACACATTTTCAAAACCTGAGGACAGTGTTTTAATAAGACAGATAAAAGCAATGAGATCATTAAAAACATCATTTGGAAATGTACTGTAGGCCTAAATTGGCAATGTTACAGATCATCCTCAGAGAAAATACTCATTAAAGGAGGCACAATTTGATTCGAAACTTCTGAATTTAGATGTAAGGAAACATTGTTCCTCTTTGACAATTTTGTAAATATATTTGTAAATATATCACAGCAATAATATGACAATGCATGTAGACATTTAATTGCTCTTTTTCTATTCATGTTGTCTTTTTTTATTAAAAGAAAAGACAAATACAGGTACCAATTGCAGTCTGGGTGGCCATGTGAATCAGGGAGTGTCTTGATTAAAACGCTATCTGTTGTGAGTTACAAACGAAAACTTCAAACTCTGTGTATTCTCAAAGATTTGAACATGTTCTGTATGATTTTCCTCTTCTTGTTTTCTTTTATTTATGTGCCCGGCTTGGCTGCGCAATGAAAAAGTGCCAAAAAGTATGATTTCCATGACAAAAGCCTTCAACATATGGTTGGCTGCTTGAAACCTTCCATATGGTCCTCAAAGAGAAAAAAAACTGATTAAGATTTTCCACTTTCCTTCTGACTCTCTCTCGCTCTCTCTTTATCTCTCTCTCTCTGTTCCAGATGAGTATGAAGAAACTTAAGCCATGATTGCTGAGGGGTGTTTTGATTTATCTTGTTCCTCTACAGTTAATAATAATGATGACAACAATAGCAATGATAACGTTAATAAAAACAATAGCACAAGAAACCTTTTTTATTACAACGTGTATTTTTTATCATTGAGAAAACCTGTGCACACACACACGCGCACGCACACACACACACACTTTGTGTTTCCCTACGACAATCAGTAATTAAATGTTCCCTTTGAACATTTTCTTCATATATATATATAGTGGCTGAATAGTATAGTAGTAAAATAACTGCCTAAATCTGCCTAAATCTCTAGAGAGAGAGAGAGAGAGAGATGTAAAATAGCAAAACACAATGCTGGTAGCTGTGGTTTGAAATAGCCTTTAGTCACCATTAACACAGTGAGTAATTACAGCTATTATTATTAGGTGCCATCAGCCGTCGCCACCTCTGTCAATGTTTGGGCGATTTTATGAGTTTTACTATCCATTTACTAACTTTTAATTTCACCTCTACGAGGCTCAAACAACGCCAGTATCCTTTGTTATTTACAACAGCTAAGAAGAAGAACAGTCAGAGAACCTGACAACACCAGTGCAGCTTTGAATAAGAGTTCCTGAGATGTCGGCGTTATCAAAAGCAGAGGCATCTGTTCCACCACTATTAAGCCCTTCCCGGTCATTAAATTTTAATGGAACATTGATTTTATGCTGGAACTACTCTTTCTGAGTGACTCAAAAGCCAGAGAAAAATATGGAACAAAATAAAAATGAATCATGACAGCAGACAGGGATTATTATTCTGGGGCTTTTCTTGATTGGTTTCCAGGGAATATACAACACTTTTCAATCGCTTGTGTCCTTCGGTGTCCTACAGCAGCACAGCAGCAGTATAATGAGACAGCAGGCAGAGCAGAGCAGAGCAGAGCAGAGCAGGGACTCTTTGCTGCACAATGCTCACTTCAATGTGGAGAAACGCTGATTTCCACAGCTGTTGCTTCTATGCTTGTGATGTTCTGGTAAACAAATAACTAACCACTGCGGTGTCTGTACTCACGTGTGGAGTCCAATGACAAGTTTACAGCCAAGCGCTGGTTCTCGTGCAGCTCAGAGAGCTGCGGATCAGTGGTAGACCACACATCAACATTCATGTGGAGCGCTCAGTCAAACTTTACCCTGGCAGATGTTGTTCCTTATCACATTTTATGATGAAAGTAAATAACTGATTTCATTACACGGCAATTGACTGTAAAATGGGGACCCGTGGAATCCAATTACATGACCCATGGGTGTGATGCGCGTGTAGCGGCGGTGGCTCTGAGTGAGCAGCACCGGGAGTTAGGTAAGGGAACCGTGGCCCTGCATACATATCCACACGGCGCTCTCCAGCACAAGCACTCAGAGCATATCAGGTGAATTATTGAAAACAACCTGCAAAATTGAGCGTGCTACACTCACACTCAATCAACGATATTGACCTGGAAAGGCTATCATCCTCTGAGTGACTGTCTGAGAGGAAATGTGTCTGCCTTATGACGTGACGAGCACAAAGTTCCAACAATACAGTCCAACGTACGGCAGCAGAAAAGGGGCTTTTACACAACGCAAGGTGTAGAAATAAACGGCATTTACACAAGAACTAGTTATTCAAATTATGAACTTAAACCCTCTGCACACTAATTATCTTTAATGCCAAAATGACAGGCAAAGCTGCTTCCACGCGACACAGCAAACATTACTTTCACTGAATGAACAGGTAAACATTTTGACATTTTGATTGATTGCTCACGTAACGTGTGGAGCAGAAATGTCAAAATGTCTCTGGGTCCAGCTTCAAGAGTGTGAATGTTTGTTACTTTCTCCATCTTGTCTGATATTAACGTGAATCTCTTTGACAGATGGTCAAGACATTTTTTTGGGATCAACCCATTAATTAGTAATATGAATAATATCATTAGATACAGATGCACAATATTTATTCATTCAAATTCTGAACTGCTCATTTCGCTAAGAAATGATCTCAGTTGCTATGATGATGCACAGAATCAAGTCTAAAAAAAGAATTATATTCAATAAGTCCTTGTGACATAATCAGCAATAAGAAACACACAATATCAACAACCTGAGGACCTTGTTTTGAGGCATAGAAAATGTTTATCCATAAAAAAAACATTAATAGTTTATTTATTAAGAAAATAATCCACAAATGAGTTATTCACAAAAATTATTTCCAACAGATTAATTGATGACGATAAAAACTGACATGATAAAAAATATTTAACTTCTTTAAAGTAATTAAGTTGAAACCGGTGTCTGTCTCATGTTTACAGGTGACACGGAAACGACATGCCATGTTCGTCATTATATAAACTATCATTACTCGATTCTGCTGGTGCTGGACCTCGCTCTGACCCTGCTCATACATCTGGCGCCATCTGTTGGCTGATCACCAACAGTCAGCACCAACCATTCAACAACAATAAAAAAGCCTTGTCTGTTAATGATCAGTCACACTGGACGAGGTTTTGGCTCTGTAGTTTTATATTTACAAGAAAAACACGAAGCTCCACCTAAATGAAAATGTATCTGCATGCACACTGTCCAGAATCCCTCAGCGAGAGGTTAGAAAAGCCAGCGGGTTCTGTCCAGGGCCATCCAGCTGTAACTGCCCCTTTAAGAACGGTTTGTCTTTTCGCATTCTGCATCACAGGAGAGATGCTCATTAAAAGCGCCTCCATTCCTCACTGTTTCATCAAGTGAGACTGCCAAGCTCTTTAACTCAGTGTTCTTGATGTTTGTGCTGTTTGTGTAAAACCCATCTGTTTCCTCGTCTCTCTGTTGGCAGTGAGTCCACCTCATCCGTATGTTTCTCTTTTTGAAGTCATGTCAAAACCGCATTTTTATGCATCTAAGATATCCAACTTGTCATCAGCACTCAGGCAAAAGTCAAGAAGGGCATTCCCTAAATAGCTCCTTTTTTCTGTCATATACAGTACACGCAGAAACGAGGGCTGTAAAGGGTATGAAAGTTGTGAGGTTTTTGTTTCAGAGATAAATAATACCATTTTAATATTGCTTTTGTAGTTTTCTATTTTGATAAAAAGAAATGCTGTTTTCCTTCTCTTGTTTGTGGCAGGGTTAATGAACTGAAGTAAGTGTAAATGGAAATAAAGGATACTACTTCATCCACATCTAAATAACCTCACTCCAAAGCGCCTCTCTCTCTCTCTCTCTGTGAGTGAGGTTGCGAGCGCAAATTCATTTCAAGGCAAAGAAGATCATTAAAGAGAAATCCCATTCTGGGCAGCTGTATTAGGAGGAAGCGCAGAAAATAATTTCATAGGTTTAGGCAGCGAGAGCCATCAGTGAATAATCAACATCACCGAGCAAATCAGTCACACATTGGGCTGCAAACATCCACTGTTGCTAAACCGTGTCATGATTTCAGACACATTCATCTATCACAAAGCTATAGTTTGAAGACTGAGAATCGCCGTCAGAATAATTATCACTTTAAAAGCATGTCGACGTACAAAAAATGTATAAATAAATATAGCTCACTTCCCTGTCGGGAAGCTGGCAGGTAATTTTCTCCAGCTGCACTAAGTGTGACAATCCCATGGGGACTGAAATCTAATATTAACAGCAAATCATTATGTGGGAACTGTTCTTGCGTGACCTGCTGCTGTACCTGTGTGACTAACTCAATCTAAGTAATTGAGATATATTAGCAACTAGAATACAGTCCTGCTGTGACAGCGGAGGGTCACACAGAGTGTAGTGGGACTCCAAACACACCTCAGCACTGGATATGATTTACACGTCTATATGCTTTGACTCGTCTCCTGTCTTTGTGGTTTCTTCTTGGTGTGTGATGAAGTGGCTTTTGATTGACAGCAAAAGAAGCTATTTGAAATTGACATTGAGCAGAGTAGTGAATGCCCTGGGGCGGTGTCACTATGCATAGTTACTATAATATAGTTATTCAAACAGAAGCACCGTCATACAGGCAGCTGCGCGATACGTGTCAGCATATTAGAGCCTAATTGGAGTTTTTTTTGCTTTCAGCTAAATCGCTCTTTAAGACAAAAAAAAGTAGTAATGTAAGGTGGCTTTCAAAGCAAAGCTGGTTTGGAGAGATTATAAACAGATTGCAGTTGCTGTTGCTAAAACACTATCACTTGACAATAAGGCAAAAAAAAACACTTACACTTACACTCTGAGCTGTCTTTGAATTAAAGAGTGTCTTTTGTTTTCTAAATAGATATATAATGTACTGATAGCACCATTAATGATTGCATACTAAATATAGACCTGCTTCATGTTGTAACCTATCCCCGTGTGACCAATTAATCAACAGAAAAGCCACTGCCATTGTAGTTCAAAGTATTTGTTACAATTCAATATAATGGCCTGCCTCCCCTGTCCAAGAAATCATTTTAATTGTCTCATTAGAAGATGCTGTAGCTGTGGGTTGGAGACAACAACAATAGTTTCGTTTCTGCTCCGCTGTCGCAGATCTTTGAAGCTTTCCACTTACCTGTGCAAAACTGTGAGCCAAGACGTCCTTTTTGTAACCACAGCAACCTGGCTGCTTCTTTGAAAGCCCTGCAAAAATAGAAAACCTTCGAGTAGACCACTTTGAAGGAGGAAGCCTATATCACGCAATACTAAACTGACCTCATTAAAAACTATTACTATTAAAAAAGCTGTTCTAATTGCTGGAGTCAATTTTTAGTACTGTATGTTGATGAAATGGATCTTATAAGAAATAAATATTACATTGGTGTTGATGAAAAGCTTCAGGAGACAGCAACAGAAAAATAAAGCATTACTTTTAGGGTGTCACAGAATCCAGCTTTTAAACACAGAACATTATTCGTTGATAGTTAACATTACAACAATAATATAAATCAATTTGGTGTAGTAACAAAGGTTTAAGGTAATTTATTTAACATAGCAAATGACTGTCAACTGGTGAGAATAATCACACAGGTGTGCGTCCTCATCCTTACCATTACTTTGCATCTGAGACATCACTCTTTCTAAGTCTGAAAAACACAAAGGCTTGTTTAAATTTACTCACTTACTCTTGTTTTATAGCTCAAATTTCAAAATGCTCCTCTAATCAGCTCCAATCACTCAACACAAATTTTTTTTGCAGCTGTTTTTGACTTTGAACAAAGATAGTTACCTGTATATTAGTTAACATTTCTAAAACTAATTTCACAACAGACTTTTTCATTGACACAATTAGAAGTGTTTACTCAACTTGTCTTTGGGGGTTATGATACAGTAAATCAGTGTGGTGTCCACAGATTGTAAGAAAATCACTTATTTCCTGTTTAAATTATACATTATTTTCATTATTTTATGTCATAAAATTTGTTAAAGGTTCTTCTTTCTTCATTCCCTAAATTTCAAATTTCTCACTACTTTCATCACTTTTGAACTAAGTTTCTGATATCAAATAACTGACATTCTGATGAGGAATATTATGATATAAAGGTAGACTTCTGTGAAGGGACATTTTGAAATAATATGTCTGAAGTGAAGCATAAAATTATAAACTCAGAAGTGCATTTATTAAATTTATTTGTAATTTTTCATTTATAACTATAAATAAAATGACTTGACTTTTTTAAAATAATGGGTTTGGCAGAAGTATCTGATCACAGTATATTAATGAAATATGGTTTCTTATTTCTTAAAAATGTGTTACTCCTTTTTAAACGTTAGTTTACGCAGAGCACAGGGGGCGTGGCACATTAGTGATTGACAGCGACGCAGAACCAATGAAAGCTCTCGTGGAAGATTTATTCGCCCCACAACACGGAAGTGCAAAAACACACCGAGCACTTCTGTCGCCGTTTAAATGTTTCATTTTGGTCAGAAAAGTAAAACTCAAGTGAAGCTGTTGGCTTTATGGTGCAAAAGTATGTCGGTAATGTCCGCTCAGTCTGCTGCAGCCACCGGTAGAAACTGTGAGAACCGGTCCGTTCACTCGGACAGCGTGGAGGAGGTTCACAACGTACCGTTGAACGTCCTCGTCAGACCCATTCCTCCGGTACTGGACGAGCTGAAAGTCCAGAGTCTCATGGACGCAATAAAGGTAACGCAACAATTACTTCATATGTGTGGACACTGGTGGAAAGTACCTGAATTCATATACTCGAGCACTTCACTCGAATAGGCCATGAAAGTACTCTTCGTGTTCTTCTGTACAGGAATGCAGTATTAAGTATACTTTATACTCTGACAACTCACAGCAAGTCTTAACAAGCTTCCTCGTCTGCTAATGGCATCAGGATACAGTCACCTTTTCTGTAATGCTGCTGTAAAGCTGTCAGTGACTTGGTAGGAAGATGACTGTTCATCCATTTCAGGGTCGTGTTCCCGTTTGTGAATATTGTCTCCTCATTTTCTCGCCTGTGAGAATATAAGTTCTGCCCTGGCAGCAGAGTGGTATTAAATAGGAGCCTTGTTGAGAATTAAAGAAGCTCTGTCTGGATCGATCCTACAACATGTTGACAGCCTTAACATTTCTTAAAAAACCTGAGGTGATCTACAAATGAGTTTTCCGAAGCGCGTTTGTTAGGTTACTGTGAGTTACTATAATGTATTCCTTGTCTTTATCATGTGATCTTAAAAGTAATGAAAACATGCTGTAGATTACTGTAGATAGAGACGCTCTCTTGGTTTATGAACATGTGTTTCATTTTCACCTTTTTTATGTTTTTTTTTTGTTTTTTTTGCAGCAATTCCTGCTCCACACCTGCTGTTATGAATTAATTGACAGTTTGTCTCTCGTTCCAGGACACAGCCGACATCAGTGTAGTTCCTCCCATCGATGTGCTCTGGATCAAAGGCAGGGAGGGGGGAAATTACTACTACTCCTTTGGAGGCTGTCACAGGTTTGCCGCATATCAGAGGCTGAATCGGCCAACCATCCCGGCCAAGATCATCAGATCAAATATATCAGACCTTAGCACCTACTTGGGGGCTTCAACGCCAGATCTGCAGTGACGCTGGAGGACATTTCTTTTTTAGAGTTATGACTCCTTTGTTGCAGCTGGTGACTGTAGAAATAATGATTTACCAGCAGGGGGAAATGCAACACTTTAGTTAAAAACAGGAAATGTCAGTGTAATTTAAAGGTGATGTTTGTGTGTGTTTTGTACATTTTAACAAGTGCCTGTGATTTAATAGGTTTTACCTTCAACCCCAGTTTGCACATACTAAGTGATCATTTCCATTCTCTCATTTTCTTATAGCTTTAAAGACCAACGTGAATGTTTTTTTCTAGCTTTGCTGCTCTTGATGATAATTAGAAGTTCAGAGAGCGTTCTTAGTCTATTTTCAAAAACACTCATAAACACATTTCTACACATTTTCCAAAGCTGAAGTTCTTAATAACGAGCTCACACACACCCGCAACAGGTCCCTGACCTGCAGAAAGTGATGCTCAACACAATATCTTATTTAACTGTCTGTAAGCTTTGTTATTTATGTTATAAATACATTCATCATAAAGTATAATAGTTGTAAACAATGAAAAGACTATGAACAATGAAATAACTAATACATTAATCTTTTAAGTAATAAAATGAATGTTAAATTAAATGAATTGAAGTTTAATGACGTTTGATTTGTTTTACTTTTAAACTTGCATTAAACTTTTTTTTTTCTTTCATATGCCCACCGTATGAAAGTGAAAATGTGTAATAAAATATAATAGAAAATAGGTAGAATTTATTCTCCAGTCTAAGACAGTTTCTAATAAAACACCCACAATGCGCAGCATCACTAAATGAACAAAGTCCAAAGAGTTTTTCAGACACTGTCCAGGGCCGTAGTTGATCTTTCTGCACTTCTGTTCCTCTAAAATGTCTTCTATATAAGTATTTTCTTGTGCACCAGGAAGGTTTAAGTGTAAATATATTTGAATAATATATAATTATTTACAAAAGTCAGAATTTATATTGAAACATCTTATTAGTCTTTTTTATCTCATGACACCAGTGTACATTTTAGAAATCAAGACGCACGGGAGCAGAGGATGAGGTGGATCTGAATGTGTATAACCGTACTAATACTGTACCAAATGTTCCTGTATTTTGCAGTACTTTATTGTATTTTATCTGCAGAATTTGATAAAATCTCTGTGTCAAATTTCTCTGTGATGTTTGTTCATGCACGACATGTCTCAGACAGCATGTGTAACGGAAAGGAGCCTACTGAGCAGATGGTGTGTGGAGGGAGTCAGGTGTTACGATAACATCAGGCTGACAACGTCTTATTCAAGATGTTGAGTCTTGCTGAGTCTGCCCCTTCTTCCCATCACCAGTTTTTCTTACATGTTTTCTATGAAAAGGATCCCTGCTGTAGCCTTCCAGATTGTGTTTTTACCAGGAGGAATAATTATAATATTAACAATGCCATCTTTGTAGATTCACTGCATTGCAAAAAAAAAAGAAAGAAATCTTTTAGTTTCCTTTAACATTCAAAATACTGCTAATAATTGTTTGATGTGTGTTAAATAATGCTATGTGTAAACATCGTTGTAGTTTGCTGTGTTTACTGACCTTGACGCCGGCCATGTTTCCTTAATCATGTGAGATAACAGTCCCATAGCTCCTGCATTAGAGGAAGGAACTTTAGGTTTTGCGGATGACATACTGTAAGTAAACCACCGCACAGAGACGAGGCTTTTTTTGATGTCACTGCGAGCTCAGAGCTGCTTGATGGTCTCCCTTTGTGGCCACTGAGGAAATGAAAGGAGACACAAGGCGGCTTTTACCGACGCGCCCTAAAGGACTCTAAATTTCTGCTCTGAATCGTCGCGTGTGAGAAGATTTCCTGTGGCCCGTTCACTGTCTGGAAGTAACCGTACCCTTAAAGGGGGTTAGACACGCAACACCGGTATGAAAAAAAGCCTGTTGCACCTGTTGCTTCAAGGAGCAGTTTCCATGGGTGGTTCTGTGCACTTTAACTTTGAGGATCAAGGAGATTTATATGGGGCTAAGTAGAGGAAGTGTTTGTGGTCATTTTCAGAAATGGATTGGAACCATGTCGATTCTCAGATACTTTTCTTTTGTCATTTGCTTTTGTGTAGTACTGTGATAGCACATGAATTTGTCACGATGACCTCATGTTAAAATACAATTCGTGAGATTCAGTGATGCCCGAGTCAGGTTTTAGTTTCTCTGTTAACATTTTGTGTTAGGTTATTTAAATTAAAGTCTTTGTTTTGAGTTTGTCCAGCTCATGGTCCCGTAACACATTGACACTGTACTGCACTAGAGATTTCTTTTGGGATACAACAGGCTTTTCTCACTATACGCTTACTTACTTGTACAGTCTCTCTACATTCACACACTGAAAGACGATCTCTGGTTAGCCAGCTCACACATTTGTTCCACTTGGAAAGGTGTTACAACCAAATCTTCTTGAAAAGACTTTAAGTTTAGGTGATTGAAGCGGTGATGACTTCTCACAGCTTCCTCCCTGGAATTCCCTCAGACTACCGGTGGCTGCAGGCGTGTAATTTGTGCCAGATTTGCAACAACGTATCCACCCTGTGACTTCACCGCAGAGACACTTTGTACATGAATGCTCCCTCTATGTAGCCTTATCAAAGCATACGCGCAGCTTAACAGCAGTTGGTTGTATTTCACACACTTATCTAGTTTCCTTAATTCATTGAACTCTGCCAGTCAGAAGATAAACATATTCAACTTGAAGGGCCACCCCTGTACAATTACTGGGTGACTCATTGGAAGGCCTTGTGGTTAGGCAAATATATTGTCATGTAGCTGTTGCAGCGGGGATGTACAAAGCCAGGATGGAATTAAAACTGAATAAAACTCTTTCTCAGCAAACATTTTGGCTTCTCAAACACAGGGATGTTTCAGAACATTATTATTTTCTGCACGGGACAATTACCATTAATGATACAGCACCAAGCTTTTCGTGCAATGATTAGCGAGAATATGCTTTGATGATAGCAGTGCTAAAAAGATTCATGTTCACAGTGAAGCTTGAAAATGTGTTAACTCATTTGATCTATTTCTGCATAATTATGACCTAAAACATGATCGAAAGTTATGTAACTTCACAACACTACATACTAATTCATTGACTAATTTGTGCCACACACTTTGTGTGTGGCTGTGACCTCTGTATCCAGTAACAGTTCATCAGCCCAGCCTGTCGTCTTAGAGGAAGTTTACCTCATTCATCCTTAAATAATGATGCAAGCAGCACGATGTTCCTCGGATACGAGGAGATTCCTGTGCTGAAACACTGTTTTTGGTTGTCTCCATCCAATAATGCTTCTCATTCAAGTCAAGATCCTATGTTGGTGTCATCTGTCCTCAGAACATCCTTCCAATCGGCTTCTGGCTCATACAAATGGTCTTGAGCAAACTGTCAGCAGGCAGTACTGTTCTTTTTGTAGAGGAGTGGCTTCCTTCATGCAACTCTGCCATGCAAACTATTGTTGTTCAACGTTCTTGTGATGGTGTATTAGCCACTGAGAGGCCTTTAGTATCATATATGTGACCTCTTTTACACATCTTTGTTCTTTGTGTGCTTTGTTGGTCGAGGGTTACAGTGCTGTTGATCGTTCTCCATTATCACACCTAGTTCAAAACATAGTGGTAAAGTCTTTTTGACCTTGAAAGAAAGAAGACCTACAAAACCCATAATCATATTTGTTAAAGTCAAAGGAGCTGAACAAGACAGACTGTATCAGGTGGATGATGCACCTTGATACACAAAACTACATCTACTCTATGTAGTTTTGGGCTCAGAATAAACTAAAAGCCTGTGTTGATTAGAATAAAGGAACATGTTGCCGCAGCATTAGGGTGTGACAGTGTTTTTTATGGTTTTAATAATTATTATTATCATTGTTTTTATTAAATATAAATTAACATTTCTAAAAATGGAGCTTCATGCATTTGTAAACACCCAGTATTTGTTCTCTTAGCTTTATTTTTAGCTTCATTTCTAGCATTTACTCATGCTAACAACAATGTAGAGAAAAGTGGCACATCATTTTTACACACGAATGCTAGAGAAGATTTCACTCAGTCATCCAGTTTCATAATCAATTCAGGATCTTAACGAGCAACTAATAAAATGTAAATAAATGTAGTGACATTGCATCAGCATAATGAAACAATGTCATGGCAAACGCACACTGTAATCAAAGCAAGTGCCGGAGTGATGCCTCCTGGCAAGAAGGACCTGGGTTTGAATCCATGGGTTGGCTGGGTGTCTTTCTGTGCGTAGGTTGTTGATGTTCTCACTGTGTCTGTCTGGGTTTCCTCTGACTACTCTGGCTCACTCCCACCATCCAAGACATGAATGTTAATTGGTGACTCTAAACTGTCTGTAGGTGTGAAAGGATGTTTGTCTCTATATGTCGACCAGTCCATGGTGTAGCCCACGTCGGGTGTGCGGGCGGCCTGGTAGCTCAATGGGTTAAGCGTCAGACTGGAATGCAGAAGGTTGTGGGTTCGAACCCCGTCTGACTCCTAGTCCATTCCCTACCAGGTGTGTCCCTGAGCCAGACACCCAGCGCTAGCTCCCTGTAAGTCGCTTTGGATAAAAGCGTCTGCCAAGCAAAGTAAAGTAAGTAAGTAAAGTGTGCCCGATGACAGCTGGGATAGCTGCCAGCACCCTTGGGACCCTTACGAGAATAAGCGTAAGGGTCCCCAGATTTTAGAGTAATCTTATCTGAACAAAATCGATCTGCCCTTTGAAGCTAACGTGCTCATCATGTCAATTCCAACATGTTTAACAGGTCTACTAATATTTGGTAATTATTTAAATATATCCTCTTGGGACCTCAGTGAGTGTACAGAATTACATGTCAGTCCATTACTTTAACATAGAGCTATGATAAAATGATGGACTGACAGTTTGACATTAGTGTCCGCAGCGTAGCCCAACACAGTCACGCAGTGCTGTGGTAGATCTTCTGCTGCGTTTTCTTAGTTCCCTGTGGGACAAAAACACAGATCCCAGTGTGTGGAATGAAACTTCATGATTCCTCATTAATGTGGATAATCATATAGTATCACAGTGTGTGTGAGACTTGCAACATCATTTGTTGGCTGATATTTGAGGTAATTTATTGACATTTAACATATTATTTTCGGTTTATCAGGAATCACAACAAAGTCAGTTTGTTTCACAACTCACAACTTAAATGAATGAATTTATATAAAGTTAAACCTGTGCAGAGACTATCTAGGGAAATGTTCACACAGTCCTTGGCAGACAGAGTCCTGTATTTGGTTCATATCCCTCTAAGACCTTGGTGCTCGTTCAGCCCAGTCTGGACGTCTGATATTTGACTTGGTGCAGCCGAGGCGCTTTGAAGTGGTTGACTGTGCTGCCTGCTGTGATTGGAGCCGACCTGTGCCTGCTGTGGTGGCTTGGAGGAAGAAGACAACCATTTACCACTGGTTTGTTTTTCTTCTTTTACTCCGAGACAGCAAGACAACAAATCATTGGCATTCCACAATAATCTGCTCGGTGTTCTGACCTGTGATTGTCAGCGTGAGCCAAAAGCAGCAATTAACACATAACGATGGGCTTACACACAACTCCAGCCTGTGGTGAAATGATGATACAATACAAGGTCATACAATGAGCCAGACATCCTAAAAAAGCACATTTGAATTAAACTTACAACTTACATTTGACTTGACAATTTCCATTGGAAATTTGCAAGCCTCCAAGACAAACAGAATTTACATACACATGCACGGCACAGGTTCTCCCAATGCCTGCACAATTATGTTAAGGTCTTCAAGATGACGTTTCACAGACAAATGTTATAAAAATTTTGTTTACTAATCATCAATAACAAACCTGAGTGGGTGGTAGAACTATAAACATGCACTACACATACAAATACTTTTACTTCAGTACTGTAGGTAGTTGTATTTTAAACTTTATTACATAAAATTTCAGATACTATTACTTTATAAGCCAGTTTATTGGACTCAAACTACAATATTTTATTTACCAGCTAAAGTCACTATCTTTGTATTTACGTCCAAAACAATAATTGAATTTAAAATAAGCATTTTATTTATACATTTTTGTTATGAACATCCTTAAGTTTCAGCCTAATAAATTCTTTTTTTTATTAAAAACATTGTAGTGTGTGTGAACATAGATGAGAGGCCGCCTGCGGCTCCGCCCACCCAGCTATAAGAGTCCGGCTGACCAGGTAGGCAGGGTCCCTGCTTTCAACAGGCCAACGCAAACTGACCTCTAAAGAAACCTGTCAGCTTACTGAAAACGTCTTTTGGCCTGCGGTCATATGCAGAACTTGTGTCATACTGGGATGTGGGGATAGTTCCTGGGTTTGTGCTCGGACTGATCTGACAGAGGATTTGGAGCTGGGCCCTTTAATGATGAATTTTGCCATGCTGCGGCCTGTGGCGACGCACTTGATCTACTCAGACTTCACTGTCACGTCTGAGGACGATGAAAACCGCAGCGAAAGCGACGGCAGCTCGGAGCAAAGTTACTGCGGCTCCAGTGAAAAACGCAGAAGGATTTCAGGCAAACTGGAAGGAGATTCTCCGATTGTCATCAAACAGAGGAGCGCTGCTAACGCCAGGGAGAGAGGCAGGACCCAAAGTGTCAACACCGCCTTCACAGCTCTCCGGACTCTCATACCCACCGAACCAGTGGACCGAAAACTCTCCAAGATTGAGACCCTACGCCTGGCGTCCAGCTACATCTCTCATTTAGCAAACGTGCTGCTTAATGGAGACGGCAGCGCAGAAGAACAGCCGTGCCTCGGCGCGGTCCACGCGCAAGGGGAGAGCGGGACGAAACAGCCGCGGACCATCTGCACCTTCTGTTTGAGCAAGCAGAAAAAAGGGGTAAAGGCTGTGTTGCAGTAAATTCACATGGCCATATAGAAGTAAATCCAGTGCGTTACGACTGATGCGTTACTATACAAATGATAATGATACTTTGATATTAAAATATTATGGTGTCAAAATATGAAACAGGGTGAATCTAAACAAGTACTGATGATCCTAATTATTCTCTGTAAGCAATTTGTGTCTGATGCAAGATCTGTTTGCATTTGAACTCTGGACATTTTATGTAACTTTATCAATTTATCTTGCGTAAACTGTGCGTAAAAATCACTTTTACGCGCTGCATATCTTGGCGTTCAAAGTAAATTCCTCACAGTCAGACACAGATGTTTTTTCACTGGAAGAACAACACTGTCGTTCAAAACACAGTGTGATAGACGACTTCGTTTTCTACAAAGGAAATGAATTTAACAACAGCATAAACGCTGTTGCTGTGAATTGGCTACTGACTTGAAAATAAAAACAAATCACCTCTTTATTATCCTGCAGGCATACGAGGAGCTGTGATAGAATGATTCAATCAAAAAAGCCTTGCTTCATTTTTATATGACATTTATTTATGTATTTTTCTTTCCAGATAAAGGATGGCAGAGACTGTTTAAAAATGCGAGGACTGGGTCCACTGCGAATGAGACGCTGACTGAAGACCAGTGAATGATAAGCAACCTGAAAATCCTCAAAGACTTTCTCAGGGAAGAGTCAAAGCTGGTGTTTCAAGAGCCACACACACACACACACACACACACACACACACCAACATGTGCTGGATAAAATGATGGAGCCAAAGAAGAGACTATTTATACTTGACTGAGAAATTAGCATAAGCCTTTCAAAGATGCAGTGCATTTGTTTGAAACTTATGTGTTTGTGCCTTTTTTTTTTGCAAATGTTTTAAATAAAATATATTTTATCAAGATGTTAGAGATTCGTAATTTCCTGATTCCATTTTTCTTTTTGGTTTACTTTCGAACACACACTGTGACATAAGCAAAGCTGTCAGACAGAACGCGCTTGTTCTTGCCAAGACATATTTTAAGTTTCTTGTGATGATGACTGGGATAAGTAGGTAAAATATATGGATGAAATAGAAAGTAGAATTTATTTCACAAGCTTGTGACACTGAAAGGAGCACTTCGAACAAAACAGGCAGCTTGATGTTTGGAAAAATCACTTTTCTCACCTCAAACATTTAAATCCCTGCAAATTTGACAACTAAGAGTTCAATCTGAATACTATATTCAACGAATCTCCAAATGGATTTTCCTAATCTCTAATTCAGTGGATGAAATTTTGATCGTTTCCTAAAATATGTCGCACATGCACACATGTCCATTGTTTCCAGTAAGGCTGCTGAGACGTTGTTTATGAAGCCTTCAGAGCCACAGCAAAGGTTACGGGTTTCTGGTGTCACTGTCGGTGTATTTCTTTCCCAAATCTCACGACTTCTATCTTTTGAAGTCTGTTATCGATTAGTCACGGCAAATAGTAGCCCACACTCTGCTCGGGAACCCCCCAACACAGCTGTTGGTATGTCAGAGGAATAAATCACTGCTGTGGGCCCAATCGACGGTGAGAGGTCAGAGGTCAAAGTGGAGCCCAGGAGTGAAACACTGCTGATGCATAATCTTGGCAAAGGATTCAAACATTATCCTGATGTTTATCCTAAAGAGAATTAGGTTTTCTGTTAGTTTGTTTCGGTGGTTCACATGTCAGCAGCAGTTGAAAGATTTATCTAGAATCTGAGCCGCATCATATTCAGACTTTTACGAACTCCATCATTATTACAGGGGAAATTGTTTTCTTTCAACTGACTAAATCTTCTTGTGGAGGCCCTTGCCTCAGCCTCCACAGGACTTGAACTGGAAAATATTTCATAACTGCTGAGGAGTCAGGCTGCAGCCCAGTCTCTGTGGACTTTTTCCAGTCTGAAAAAGTCACTCTAGTGATCGGTCTAACAGGCGGATCGCAGCTCAGACACAGCAGCTGAGCCCAAGTTCCTGTCTGGCATCGCTTCGATTAGACTGCAAACCTAGTCCTCGGCATGACAGAGGACGGCTCCCCCGTGACACAGAGGCTGCACGGAAAGTGAATTTGAAGGCAGTTAAAGGTGCTTGCTGGGGGTCTGAGCTGCCTTCTCCCCCACCTGACCTGTCAGAGTAATTGGAATTTGCTGTGCTAAGTCCTCAATGCTCGGGGCCCGGGCCCCTGAAATGCGTCCCTGAGGTTCCCCTCGGCAGGAAGATGTCACAGAGGCACAGGAAGGGAAAACAGCGCACAGCCGACCTCTCTGAGAAACTCTCTGTGCGGCGAGATCTGGGTCACTGCCAGTCTTGACATCATCCGGCACTGGGACCCAGATGTACAGCTCTCTGGTGGGGCTTTTCAGAGTGACAGAACCAAACAGTGAGTTTCTTTAATTCCCCAGAATGACAGGTAAGAAATGAAGGCCAGAGAGAAGACATGTGGGAGGAACAGCAAACACGTTTAACATGTCTGACAGGCGAAGATACACCTGGGGGCCACTGCAAAGGTTTACTCCTGCACCCCGGTGAGTCGTTCTCTCTTCCTCGGACACTTGCATCTGTGAACTCCCTGCAGAGATTATGAGTAGAAAGAATATCAGCAGACACGAAACAAAGTTCCACCGCCTCCTGTCACTTTTGTAATCTGAGATGAAAAATGACCTTGATAGTTTCTGCTCTATTGTTTTGTGAAAGATGAAAGCAGAATGGTATTTTTGTCATTTCTTTCAAGGACAGAATCACCACAGTGACGTTATATAAACAAACTAATTAAACTAACTCTAATTACGCAAGAGGATGATTTTGCTTTACTGACCCAATTTAACACAGTTTGGGCCAATTTAACACTGACACAAAAACCTAGCAGTAATCTACCAAAACAGATTGATCTGACTGACAGAGAAAGCCTTTAATCACAGAATCATGACGGCTGAAAGGGTTTTATGTATTATTGTGAAATCTCTTTTTTCATTTTGATTTTGCAACTCCATGTCCCTGCGCACCTCCACTTTCTCCTCCAGGTGGGCTGGAGTTGATTCCTTGGTGGGAACCAGTAGCCCATTCCTTAGCTACCTGCCCAAAACACATTTTCATTCTGCCTTGTTAAAGAAAAAGGGAGTAAAACACACAGAAAACCACAAAAGTTGTCAAAATGAATGAACCAGAGAGCAGCACACGTTTTTGATGCTTTTTTTATTACAGGATTTGGATGCGAGATGGCTTTGATATAGCAATAAAGTTCAATTGTACAATAAAGCTGACATTACTGTAAACCTAAAATTACTCTGAGTGTGTAAAATCTGTCTTTTTTCTATGGCCTATTATACAGCTCAGTACTTTAATATACATTACAGATGGCACTTTTATATCTTGTTTCTACCTTCGGAGAGAGTTATTCATGCCTAAACACAGAAGAAACTGACATAATGTAGCACTGCAGCTTGGTTTCCTGTTAATTGACTAACACTTAAATGATCTAAACAAAAGAAGAACAGGAAACAATCACATTTAGGAAGCACGGTTTATTAAATCCTGTCGAGTAATGACTTCATTAAAACATCTTTACAGATCAAACGCAAATCACTGCTCAGACATGACTGGCTGCTCAAACGTGTTCCTGTCCTTGCCTGAGTGAAAGAAAAATAAATCAAAATAGATGATCCAGAAACAGGAAGGATGTAAACAGTTTTTTTTAACATCATCTGGGAGCACAGTCCTGATTCCCAGAAGGATGCTTATTTTCAGGATTTTTGTAGTCTTGCCAGAGAGATCTTCTTAGAAACAAACCTGCATTTGGTAATATTTGAATAGCGTTTGCCCAGAGTCTGTTTGGCTGTTTTCAAGACTCACATGTCAAAGATGCTAAAGATTCATGTCACGGAAATGTTTCCAAAATGTTTGAGAGTCGCTAGTTTTCATAAGAATCGAAAGCTGTGTGATGAATCATCTGTATTTTATTTTGTGCAACAACTGGAGAAAAGACTCAACAATTGATTTATAGAAAAAAAATATCAAGACAGATTTTTAAATATGTTCACTTCGCTGACCCCTCACTTATGTGATTCTTCTTATTAAAAACACAGCAATATTAACCAGAGTACCTCGCCCAACTCTTCTTGTGACCTCCTCCGCCTCATATTTCCTCTACCAGAACCCTCCCAAATAACAATGCGCCAGTACATGATCCAGATTGACTCAGATATGTCATTTCTGATTTTACTGAACATGACCACTCCTCTGATAGAAGGAGGCGGAGGAAGTCTGTCTGTCTGAGCATCAGCTGAGCTTCTGTCTGAGGCCTGCCTGTCTGAGGAGCTGCTTGTGTTTCCTTAAACATTCACGAGCAATTGTTTTCATGTGCCAGAAGGTTTGGCAAGGCCTTCAGACAGAGGGAGGATGATGGAGGGCTGTACAGCGGAGGGGAGGGCTGGGTGGAGGGAGCTGGTAAAAGGAAATCCCAGAGAAGAAATTAAGGAACAATACAGCTCGTCGTAACAGAGCTCTGTTCTGCTGCAGGCTCGGACAATCAGCCTCCAGCACTCAGCCGCCTGCCAAAGCTCAGAGGCAGAGGTGAGAATCCAGCAATGCAGACTTAAAGGGGTTTAAGCGTCTCTGAATAAACAATTGAACAGGCTGTGCGATGCAGCCTCGATTCTGTCACAAAGGCAGGAATCCGATCAGTAAAACTAAAGTATTATCTGGATCAAATGGAAAGAATCAGACCCATGTTTTTCTCACCCGCATATATAAAGTACAGTTGTTTTTTATAGCAAGTGTGTGCATGTAGTTTTTTACAATCACAGTATATATTTAATGTATTGTCATTTCCCCTCAAAGATCTGAAATGTTGGAGTTGCCAGAATCAGGCAACAGCAGTGGCTGGTATTACTTATTGTCAGTATTCATGTCCCGAGCATCCTGTTGAGACTGTTTGTTTAAAAATAGACATTGCAGGTTCCTATATCTTACTGAAATGCCACTCTGTAGCTGATTGTTTCATATTTTCAATGTGATGAGATATTTTGACTAGAAATTAAACAAGTATACTTTAGAGATTAAGATTTTTTATGCTTGTTTTTAGAGGGGCACTTCTTTCCAGTGTAGAATACTTTCTGTGTGTTGCGTCTTTCATATAATCATTATGACACTGTTATCATTATCACGAGGATGGCTGAAGCTGTAGAACCAGAGGATCAGTGGTAAGTCAGTTCAGGTCCTCTAATTTTCTTGCTCATGGCCATATGTTATAACATCTTAACAGGCTTGTTATGGTTTGTGTTGTTGTGTGTGCATGTGTGGTGGGTGCAGTTGTGTGCACAGAGGTTTAGTTAACAAACTAAACGTCCAGCAAATCTTGCAAACATTTCTAAATAAACACACTGGAAGTAAAGTGCTCCTGCGTTAGTTGCTGTGTAGCTGTGCTGTTTAAGTTGACAATCAAAAATGTGTCAGGGTAATCCCGGTTTAGTAGGTTTATTCGATTTCGAAAGCTGTTCACCACCCCCCAAATTCCTACATGTTACAGCCAGGTGTCAGCATCCTTTTTCTCAGGTTCAGATTTCACTGGTTTAGCTTGTTGCTGTGATGAGTTGTGTGGAACGGGAGATTTGACATGCGTCCATATTTACTTTAGCATGCACGATATTCAACACTTTTAATGGCCTGGTAGCTAGTAGGTTAAGCGTCAGACTGGGATGCAGAGTCGCATGTTCGAATCCCACCTGACTCCTAGTCCATCCCCTAACAGGTGTGTCCTTGAGCCAGACACCCAGCGCCAGCTCCCTGTAAGTCTTTTTGGATAAAAGCGTCTGCCAAGCAAAGTAAAGTTGTATCAAATGGAAAGAACGGTTGTTACTTGTGGTTTTCTACATATTTATCACAGACTCAGTCTTAACTGATATGATAACACTGAAATGTTGTGGGAGTACAGGTATGAAAAAAAGAGTTATGTCAGGTTTTCAACAAGGACCATGAACCTTTTTTTCTTGTGTTCTGTATGAACTGTATTTCTGTGTCTATGTTTTTATTCTTTCCCGTTGCAACAATAAACTAAATAGTTCAGTTTTAGTCTTGTTTGTTTTAATTATTTTAGCAAATATCCATGTGCCTCCTGACAGTAATAATATTCTGAAACAAATTAAAAAATAGCCTGTTTTATCTCAAAATATCAGCCTGTCTGGCAGTAAACCTTTGGTGCTGTTATGGTCCATCAAAGACCTATATATCTGTCAAACCCCAGTAAACATGCACAGTCTTTCTGGGAAAGTCTCTGTGTACAGGACCTGTGGGAGAGATGGCGGAACCATTGGGATGTTTCATTTCAGCAAACAGAGCAAACAGTCAGAGGATTTCCTCAATCAGAGCCTAAAGAGTGTGCAGTGAACAACCTCGCTGACAGAAACATGGAGACCTGCACTAGCAGCTGGGCGTGCTAACAACCTCTGGGATTTGCTGCGGCATGCAACACCCTCTAACTGCACCAGGATCGAACTCACACACACACACACACACACACACACACACATCACACGTGCTCTTGCTCACATTTACACCAAGAATTGAACCTTCAGAGAGTCACAACCCTGACGACTCTTCAAGTTGGAGCAGTTTTTGTCTCTGACCTTTGTGATTACACTATTTCCTGTTTAACTGCAAACAAGTTTTTTTTCTATTAATATTAGCAGCATGAGAACATCTGCATTAGAAAAAGCATTTGTATGTTTCTATTCTATTTGTTTGTCATGCTGAGGTTCTTCCCTGTCATAAATCTAAATCTGCTCACAGCTGCAGTTACTGGTTTCCAATAGGAAACGGCCCAAAAAATCCTCATCCACTGATGTTCTGTTGTAACATCAGTAAACTTCTATATAACATTTGCTGCTGTGCCAGCAGCTGCTGAATGAGGCATTGTTAAATGCAGATGGTGGAATCCAAACACCTCACTCTTCCCTTTTCCATAAAGTCAGTCTGCTATTAATAACTATATATCGACCTCCTTCGTCAACAAGAGCGACACATACAAATAATATGCTTGAAGGGAGACAATGGGGAGTTCCCTGCCATGAAAACAACAGGATGAGCCTCCCTCCTAGCGGTGTAGTGTGTGTGTGATTGATGTGCGCCTACTGTATGTAAAACAGGCAGTCTCCGGAAGAAACAGCTCACTGACCAACGCTAAAGCTGTCTCATATTCAGATCCTTTGACATTCTCCCCCTTCTTGTTAAACGCACAGGAAAATGAGGTGCAACAAGTTCAGGTTTTTAATCTACCACGTGCAGTAAATGCTCTTACACAACATACGTTTCCTCTCAGCTCCTCATTCGGCATAGCACCTTTTATAATCCCGCTGTAAATCTCATCTTTACTCTTGCATGTTGCAGTCTTTCTCTGGGTTCTTGTCCCCAGGACACCTGTGCTAAAAGATGGAAATGATTTTGTGTCACTGTTTGTTTTGCAGCTCATTGTAACTTTTGAATCTGTCCTTGTAGTATATATTATATATTATGTAATATATACTACATATATTATAGCATCTCTTTCCAGCTGTTTTGTTATTATTTTGATTATTTTTGTGAATATTTTGCTGCTTTACAGGTTTTATTCATCTATATGCGTGGGCATTGTTTAAGGAACAGAGCAAGTTGGTTGGTTCTTTGGTTAACAGTTCAGTGCCTCTTTTCTTTTGTTCTCATGTTGCACCAGCACCTGCCATTGCTGGCTGACATAAATGTTAATGTCTTTCAGGACGGACGAACTGTGGTCACCAAATAAATAAATAAACTAAGTAATAAATAAATCAGTAGGTGGTAAAGGAGCAGTTTAGGTTAGTGTTGGATCCTTATAAGTGCCCCCTCTCCTCACGAGTCATGATAGTGCTGCTGTCATCACACAAGCTTAGGTTTTTTTTCAACTTCCTCCAGAACCACTTGATACATTACACAACTCAAAAGCACCAGTCAGTGAAGTGGACTAAAACGGGAAGTGACACAAAAGCCAAAAGACACGATAGGACAGTTATGATGCACTGTTCATGAGCACCACGTGGTGGAGCACTGAATCCTCAAGCACGGAACAACTCCCAGCCAAGCCTCACTTCAAACAAGCCCCTTTTACAGGAAACTGTGACTCCATTTCAAGTGAAGTGAGAAAAAAAACCCAGTTGTTGCGGCTACAGCAACAAGTACCAGGTGCAGTGTAAACATGTTCCAGACGTTACTGTTCATTCAGGTGAGTTTAAGTCTGACTTATAAAAATCATTGAATTTCAAGCTTATGGCATATTAAAATTTTACTGAAAATTACATCCACTCTGCAAACAAAAGCAGTTGCATATCTTTATGTGTGCCTTCAGTTTATTAGGTACCTAGTCCCAGACATCGTGTTTGTGTGTGAATGCTGTGGTTTAATTTTCTCAGCTGCTGTTGCTGTATTACACAACCCAGAGTGATGTGAAGTCGGACTGCAGTAAAAATGTTTCACTGACATGTCCAGAAGTTGACTTTGACAAATTAAATTTTCTCACTGTGACATGGTACAAGGTGAGTGATGCATTATCCTGCATTTATTCTATGACTAATAGCACCTCAATAGTTGGTTTCACCTTAGAGGTGACTGACTTTCATTTCAATTTGTTATGGTGATAGAAAAATTACTCTTTGGTTTCAACAGCTCGAGAATCAGAAGAAAATTGGCATTGTCAGGAGGGGTAAACGTGGCACATACCCACAGTACTACAACTTCACACGCGTGGCCATGTTTGGAGAGAAATACAGTCTGTTCATTCCCAGTGTGACACCTGAAGATTCGGGCAGCTACGAGTGCGCCATCAGTGCCAACGTAGGGGGTAAAAATCTGAATCTGCAAGTTGGCCTAACAGTTGATGGTAAGTTTAATATGTAATGTGATCGTCAGGACAAAGCCACACACAAATTATGAATGCATGTTATCATTTATCTCACCTCCAACATAACAAGCTTTTTATGGCAGTTACATGTGAAACGTGTTTGTTTGTCTCCACATTTATTTACTCTGGTCACAGGACTTCTAAGTAATTATCACACACACACATTTGTCAAAAACAGAAATTATATACTGCATCAATAAAATGTCACGTGTTCCAGTTTTTATTCGTAACGAGAATTTAAATATTTTAGTCTGCTGTTATATTATATTAATTTACCTGTTAAACAGTTCAAGTCAATAAGTATAGTGGTGGGAATATTCTGTTAATAAATTATTCATCTGAAGATTGCAATCCAAAACGTGCACTCGACCTGCTCAGTACAGTCACAGAGGGTGCAGAGCCACATCAAAAACTAGGAAACACCCTCTAACATATTCCATCTCCTCAAACGTAGAATGTTTTCCTTTCCATTGTTCCATTTCTGCATTTTCCATACATTCACTCAAAATGAATAGCCTACCAACGACCGACTGAATTCATTAAAACATATAATGAACATTAATATTGCTGTGTTTTCATTTTGTTCACACACAGTGTGTGTGACGCCGACTGAAGTGACAACAGTGACACCTGAGTCCATCACGACCTGCCAAAATCAAACCAAGGACCTGCCAGTCCTGTGGGCTTTTACTGGCTATGCAGCAGTGGGCCTCACCAAAATCATCCTATGCATAAGCAGTATTTGGGTAAATAACTTTTAATCTGCATTCATAATGCTGATCTGAGTAAGTGTATGTACAGTAAAAAAACTCTAGCTGTTTACTACAGATGATTTAAGGCATTAAAATATAGGCTGAGGAGATCACACCAGTCAGTTTTATCATGCGCCAGTGCTGCGTCTATGGGTTGGTTATGTTTAGACTTTCCTAAAGTTTAGGAAAAGATCATGAATTGTCACAATAAATTCTTTATCAGGGTTATGGGACATTTATTGTTTGAGTTACCACAAACCTGTGGTTGAAAGTAGGGAACTTCCAACATGATTAGAATCTAACTAACGATACATTGCACATGTTTGTGCACTTTTTTCCAGTGTGTGGTTTGTGTTTCTTTGCCCAATAGGCAAATTCAGTGGTCCATCCATGCATGTACTCTCAACTTTCATTGTACTTTGTCCCTCCTTTGCAGTGTGACTTAAACATAACATTCAATACCATAACCATAAACCCCATCTGTCCTAAAGAGAAAGAAGAGCTGTATAACAATGTCTTCCAAAAACAGAGCTCTGTGGAAAATAAAATTAGATAACACCTAAATAGGATCCTTGAGGAACGCCACTACTTAACAGGCTCTCCCAATAGGCTGCCAGACTCCCAAGAACAGCATTTGATAACAGCGTGAACACAATCACACAATAGTTGTGAAGGTGATTGTCAGACCGTTCTGCAAAGGTAGCTTAGTAACAGATTAACAGGTGGCTTCTAACAGAGTGAAGGATTGCTCTTACTTTGGACATCGAAGTGGAGATAAGGCTCAGGTGAACCCAAAAGAAGGGGGAAAGGCAGGTTGCAGGTTACACTGTGTAGACAGGAAGCAGGCAGGCCTGATGGCTGGAGTCAGTTGAACAGGATGGTCCTTGGCAGGTGAACAGAGCAGGCGGACAAGACGGCCGCCAGCGGTTGTATGGAGAGGCAGGGAACAGGTTGGCAAGGTGGCGGTGCCCAGATGAATTGGCGTATTCTTTATTGTTTAGAAATTGAGGAGACATCACTCAGAGGCTGTTAGATAGCATGAGCTCAAAATACCTCACAAAAAACACAAATCTGGAGAATACGTTAAGAGAAAAGTCCTCCTACAGGTTTTTATACCTTCGTGTTACATTTCTTTACAGACATAACCATACATAATATTAGGAATAATAATTAAGACCTTACCTTTAATCCAAAGTGTTGATCCAAGAAACAGAACCGAGATCCAGAGCAGCCAGAAAGAGAAACAGGGAGTAACAGAGCAGAGGGAAGTGAAATAAATAATCACTTACCTGATAACAGAAACAGGCAGGAAGAGAAAATGTGAAAGGGCATCAGCAGTAACTTTGTCACACCTAAGAGTGAGAAGGAGTTTATTTTTCTTGTGGTTTATTTTAGTCTACATTTGGATTAGAAAGATGCAGGCTTCTGCTGTATATTAGTAGTTAGTTGATATCCGCTATCTGTATATTGATCCTGGAATGACAGCTGTCAAAGTTGGTTCTTTTGGGCTCAAATACAAAACAGAAGACTTCATTAGGAAGTGACCCACTGACCCACAAAATGTTTAAATATGACAGTGGTCTCCTGTAGTTGTTACAGGAACAGTTCACAAAGCATGCAACGGTTGTTTTGTGAACATTTCTGGTTATACGTAGGAATGAAAACTAGGTAGTGGTATCACCGGATATCTCACCCATGTCTCTACAGTGTCCAGAGAAATCAGACATCGATTAAGGACAACAAAAGCACAAGTCAGAATCTTTAAACATTTTATTTTAAATGTTTAAAAACCTGTTACTTTTATTTTGTGGCCCGGTAGCTCTTTGGGTTAAACATCAGACTGGGATGCAAAAGGTCACAGGTTCAAAACCCCATCTGACTCCTAGTCCATCCCCCACCAGGTGTGTCCCTGAGCCAGACACCCAGCGCCAGCTCCCTGTAAGCAAAGTAAAGTCAAGTAAAGATTTTGTTTACCAAAAGCTCTTTCGCACAGTTTCATGTAAATGTGTTTTTAGGCCTTTTTTGCTTGAAAAAAATAACTGAAATAATTAATTCATTATCCAAATAGCTTATTATTCTTTTTTGTTTATTGTTTCAGCTCTAGTTTAAACCCAGCAAGAGAAAGCAATTAATCAGGCTTTTCATGTAGATAATAATCGGTGCTCACTCTCACTTCATTTCAGCACTGAATGTGGCGAGAAACCAAAAGGAGAGCGAAAATTAAAAACAATCCAAATTAAGGAAGTGTCATTTTTATTTCCTTAATGTTAGAATAACATCTGGTGTCTGTGTACATGTTTAAACCTTAAATGAGATGTTAAATTACAGCTATGGAAAAGTAATTTTCACATTAATTAAAAACCTGTTACTTTCATTATTTTCAACATTAACCACAGGAAAAAGTTATCTGTCTGCACAAATCTGTGCCTTCTGCAGCGTTTACTCGCAGGCTCAAACTATTGTGGCACATACATATTTCCATAGATAAAGGTGTAGCATCATTAG
This sequence comes from Microctenopoma steveboyesi, assembly GCA_032359275.1. Classification (NCBI taxonomy): domain Eukaryota; kingdom Metazoa; phylum Chordata; class Actinopteri; order Anabantiformes; family Anabantidae; genus Microctenopoma; species Microctenopoma steveboyesi. The sequence continues at coordinate 17,408,238 of JAUMHF010000024.1, forward strand.
TTTCAGCAGGTGCCTCGAAACAACCCATGTTGTTTTATGGCGCATTCAACAATGTTCTACATTAAAGTATACCACTGTTTGCTTCCTGTTTCCAAACAACAGTCAGCACTACTGCACCGATACTCTATGCAGGTCACAGGTGCAGCGTCTCACGTTTTCCTTTACTCTATTTTACATGTCTGTGCCCAGCAGCCCATTATTTTATAATCAGTCTACCGTAGCATGCATGGCTGAACAAAGCGCTGGACTTCAAGGCAGGACATCGCTGTTCATTTCCTGTTTTTTTTAAAAGCTTTTCCAAGATTGTTCCCTAAAATTAACCACATGTTTATAACTGCAGCCATGACAAATGAAGTTCTGCCAACCTCAGCAAAATGCCTTTCTTAAAAATAACATAACCAGAAGATGCTTTTGTGCCACAATCATCAATATTAAAACAATGAAAGGCCCTGAACTACTTCAGTTGTGTGTAATGAATCTAAAATATATGAAAGTCTAATGTTTATCAATAAATTACAGAAAATAATGAACTTTATCACAATATGCTAATTTTTTGAGAAGGACCTGTAGTTCGCAGTGGTGTTAAACTAAAATATGTTTTTTAAAATATAATAAAAAGCAAAACATCAGATTGCTTAGTTCGATTCAAACTGAGTCAAGTACAAAGTCACCACTGATTACAAACACAGTAATATACACAGTATTATATTTCTAAGTTGAGTGAATACCTCTCAGACAACAGACAACAGAAAAAAGGTCATTTTTCAAAATACCAACATAAAACAAAGTATTTTCTTCAAATGTGGAGCTTTGCTGTTGTAATGAATTGCATTACCTTATTTACACCTATTACATAGCCAGAAGACAGTAAGTGGTCAGGGTGGGTGTGTTTTGTGAAATGTAACACACACGTCAGTTGCTTATGCATAAGGCTTCCAGAAACATAAAGATGCATTAACAGCAGTTTGGTTTTGTTTTCTCATATCCCTTGATGTGAGTAATATTTGTCTTCTGTGGGCATGTCTGATTTTTAGCTGTAGGTGAGCTAACTGTGGCTCTGAGGCACTGTTTCCTCTGACAAAAGCCCGGCTCAAGTTTTAGGTTGTTTTTTTTTCTCTAAAGAAGTTTAACTATTCTCTTTTCATACGAAGTAAATATCCTTTTTTTCTTTCTGTTTCATTCAGATCATTCAGATCCGTTCTTCAAGGCAGCAGCATACGTGGAGGAGCTGAGTCATTGATCTGTCTGGAAACTTCACCAAAATGCCGTTAATAGACAAGTCAACAATTAAATGTCTTATTTATTTAACTATTGTGTTTTTTAACAAGGATTGATGCATGTTTCCTAGTCAAGCCTCCTTGGTTTATATATATCTATAACAATAGATATATATAAACATAATGTATATCAAAGTTGTAACCATATAGTTTCTATATTTTAGAAATACATTTTATTTCACAGTGACATAAACAAACCTTTTTTTTACTTCAGTTTTTCTGTTAGTGGTTTGACCCACCACATGTCACACTTTTAGTTCCTGTCTTAAAGCAATTGCTCAATGAAAAATATTATGAAACTGTGATAACTCACATGAAAAGAAAATCAATAACTGACAGCTGGTATGTTTTGAGCCTACATTATATTTAAACCATCCCCAGGCTTATTGCCTTGGTTTACAAAGTCAGACTAAAACAGAAAATACATTGTGTGTATAACTGCCTTTTGAAATATGAGATCATAGAAGGTGTGAGCTGTCTGACTGAGAGTAGCTCAGTGCAGAGCACAGAAAATAATGTGCACAGAACACCACCTACTGGCAAATCCTCAAACATCAGCACAGCCAGACAACATCAAACCTCAGTTAACGTCAAGACCCATGTAATTCAAATGTAAGAGGGAAATCTGGTCAAAGAAGATTTAGGATCCTGCTTAATTACGATGTTAATTAGATGTGCATTTGCATTATGCATTAACAAGTTAAGGCACCAAAACAAAAGTAAAACTAAATTACAGCTAAAGCTTTGGCAGGGTCCAAGCAGTCTGTCATAACGGTACATTTTTATCACATATATCACTGTGGTGATTAAACAAAGGCAGTATTATTTGTTAAAGTTCAACCATGCAACAACACTAAAACGCTTTCTTCTGTTCTGGGTGTGGGTTCTACACAGCAGGTTCTATGTACTGCATATCTACTTCCACCTGAACGAGTTTATCATGTGTTCAGCTGAATAATGTAAAATAAAAACTTATTTGACTGGTGCTGCCGTAAATATTGTTTTTGGAATTTTTGATTAATTTGTCATCTTCGTCATGAACACAATCGTAACAAAGCCTTGTACTCTAAATCCCCACAGGAGTGAAACACATAGAGCAGATATCACATTCATTCATTGGGTAAACATTACGACAGTCAGGATGCAGAGATTGTTTTCGCAATATAAAACTAGAAATGTTGACAGGTATTGTAATACACCGTTTCTGGTGATTCTTTATGGGGAGTATGTTTTTTAATTGTGGAGATGTTTCCTCATCACATTCTTGTGGTGCTGGATTTCATTAGAGTCAAAGCTTGATGCAGAGTGGTTCTACATTTGCTTCAACATCTATTTACAGCAACAGGTTTACTTATGTTTACTTAGGTTTACTTATATTATATATATATATATATATATATATATATATATATATATATATATTAACTGAAACTCCTTAACTTCCCTCGCCCAACTCCACCGCCTCTGACCGTATGAAATACGTCATGCTGGATTTTCAATCAGTAGAGCTACAGTTAAGTGTAAAAGTCAAAATCATATAGTTTACCACACACTGCCCAACCAATTCAAGGAACACTGTAATCAGTGGTTAATTCATGGTATAAAGACAGTTATTAATCATCTGGGATATTTATGTGGTCAGTTAATCAGTGTCAGCTGTTTTGGTGTTAATGAAATTAACAACAGCTGCTCCAAAGAAGAAACAATGAGATATCCTCAAAATCAGATATGGTTAAACATTTTTTTTCCTCCTCAACTGTTTTATTTTGACAGATTTTCAGTTTTTCAGCATTTATTGGTTGAGTGTCATGAGGTAGCACGAGGTGATACCTGAACCCAACTACAGGTCCTTCTCAAAAAATTAGCATATTGTGATAAAGTTCATTATTTTCTGTAATTTACTGATAAACATTAG
>JAUMHF010000024.1:17411601-17422463 GCA_032359275.1 Microctenopoma steveboyesi
AGTCTAATGTTTATCAGTAAATTACAGAAAATAATGAACTTTATCACAATATGCTAATTTTTGAGAAGGACCTGTATATAGTTGGCCCTGTGCTCACTGCCCAGCTTCGTGGAGCTCGACTGGCCTTGACTGGTCGAGCACTGGCGCTCTGTGCTTTTCACAGATGAGAGCAGGTTCACTCTGAGCTCATGTGACAGAGGTGAAAGAAGAAGAATCAATTTTATTGTCATTGATACAGTTTTTCACATGCTACAACGAAATGTATTCTCTGCATTTGACCCATTGGGGGGGAGCAGTGAGCAGCCACATGCAGCGTTCGGGGAGCTAGCGCTGGGTGTCTCCCTCAGGGACACACCTGGTATGGGGGGATGGGCTGGGTGACTCAGCTGGGAATCGATCCCGGGATTCCTGCTTTCCAGCCCTCTGCCTTAACCACTGAGCTACCAGGCCGCTGAAAGGGTCTGGAGAAGCCGAGGTGAAAGTTATGCTTCCTGCAGCATTGTTCAGCCTCTGGGTCACTGTTGTTCTGGGGAGGCATATCCGTGGAGGGATGCACAGACCTGTACAGGATAGATGACTGGCCTCCACACTTCTACTACTCCAGTAGGATTAGCACATGGGGTCGTTGCTATGACATTTCAGCAATTGCACTAGAATTAAGCCCCCTGTAGGTCGATCATTGTCATCAAATGCTGTAACACATTACTCATTCCATATTAATATGGATATTCAGCATTATTTTCTTTAGAAATGTTCTTGTTTTTGTGTCTCTGTGGTCAATTGAGATCACAATAACGTCTGACCCCTTTCACACCCACTTCAAACACTCACACCCTCCATATCACTGTGAGCGGCTGGAGCATGTGGACAAAGCCCTTGAACTAACACTTGAGTTTATTAGGTACACATAGATAAAACTTCTCATGCACCATTTTTGTCAGAAATGTTTAAGACAGGAATTTTCCATTGTTTGTGGTATTTTTGAAAGACATGTTTAATAATTAAACCACACTGCAATTATTAACTTTTAGAGGCAGTATGTAAACAATGTTTGGGTAAATTGCCATAATGTGGGACACTGTCAAATGTGGGACAGCAGAAGCTCCAGCATGTGTTCGCTTAGGAGCTCTGGTCACCGACAAACAGAAATAGTTATTTAAAAAGTGTCATATAGCATGATAGCTCAGTGGGTAGAGCAGTCGTCTTCCAATCCAAGACGCTGATACCCCGCAGTAGCGCAGACACTGGTCTAGCAGCTGTTCAAACAACAATTTCCCCAAGGGGATGAATAAAGTATTCATTATTAGTATTATTATTATTAATGACGGTGGCATTCCTCCATTCACGGTAACCATGCTCTTGTAGACGTTCTCTTTCATTTTTTTCTCTTCTACTTCTGGTGCTAACTTTACAAAGACACAGACTATGCTTGAAACACAACTAACAGGACACAAACACAACTATAGAATAAAAAGATTGTGGCAAAGTGTGGCACAGTTGTACAATCTAACACCAGCCAAGACGACAGCTCTGCCATGAAGTCTACAAAGTTAGGATTTTCTTTCTGCCAGAAACTTCTACTTTTATTATTTTTGAGGTCATAGTGGGCGATGGAATCATTCTGCATTATATTAAAACCGGTTTCTAAGGTTTAGGCTGTCCTATTTACACAAATAAGGGCTACATGTGTGATTGCGTGGACAGAAATAAAGGATTCAGAAAATATTTTAGATATTATATGTTTTTTTCGAAACTATATTTTGGCCATTAAGAAAACATTATTAACCTTTTCCAACCTTTCCAGATGCCTCTCATCCCTCTTTTCTGTGTGAGGGAGACCTGCTTGGGGGGAGCAAACACAAAGTTTTATTATTTGCCCCAACTTTACAGCAGTGCAACAGTTAACCTGCTGCAACGCGTGTAGTTAATCTTCTCCACACTCAGCCAGAGACTTCAAAGTGCTGCCCAACAGGCTCCACTGCGCCAGTCTAGAGGTCTCGAAGCAAAGCGACACTTCCCTCTGGAGATGAAAATATCAGTCGTGTCCAAGAAGCTGTGGTGCGTCCACAAGCAGCTGGTTCTCCTGCTCACTCCACTTGTGTTTCTGCCCTTACTTTTTACTCTACCGGAGAAGGTGGGTGATTTTATTTAAGTCTTAATCAGTAGCTTTTTCCATGAATAATGCATAAAGCAGTTTCACTGACTCTTTAAACATATCTATCCTAACAGAAACACAGAAGAATTCAGATTATAAAGTCAGATAAATACCCATTAATAAATAGTAGCTTATAAATTAATTCAGACATGGACACAATTACAAAATGGATGAATCACCTCAGTGAAGCATTTTAGTGAAAAGAATGATCTGGTTACAGCAGCTTAAATTAGATGGTCTGCTGTTTTTCTTTGGCATGTAATGTAAAATGACCATATTTGAGTTTTGGACTTTTGTTTGAAGTGTAAAGTTGTGAGTGGAAATTTACATTTTTAATATTTTATATATAACGTTTTGAAATAATCAGTTAATTAAATTACTATTTAAAATATTATATTTATACTAAGTAATCTTCAGTTTCAAGATCTGTGAAACACAATGCAGTGGTTTATGAGACTGTTTCTTTTTTCTCGTGAAACTGCTTTGTTGTTACTGAAGTTGGCTGAAGATTAACCACTATACTGCTTATCTTTTAGGAGGGAAAATGTCTTTATGTGGTGGTGCTGATGGCTATGTTTTGGTGCACAGAGGCCCTCCCTCTGGCTGTCACTGCGATGCTTCCAGTTTGCCTCTTCCCAACAATGGGAATTCTTCCATCCACAAAAGTTTGCCCTCAGTACTTCCTCGAAACCAATTTTCTCTTCCTGGCCGGGCTTGTCATGGCATCGTCTATCGAAGAATGGGGCCTCCATCGCAGAATAGCTCTGAAGGTCCTGACTATAGTGGGAGTGAAACCAGCTTGGTGAGAAAACTTTCGTGGAAGGACGTGTAAAGGATAAGTCTGGTAATATTCTATATTTATAGCATTGTCAGTTAATCCAAAGAACAAAACCAATTAGTATTGTATCTGCAGCCTGACGTAGCGTGTTACTCTGAACCATTGAGCATTTGCTGTGGAAAAACAGTTGAAACACATCAAACTGGTTTAACAAACAGGTTTTTAGAAGTGCACGCTCACTGAGAAACAACTTATTGGTTTTAGTCTTTTGATTCATTTATTTTATTTATAGAAAAGATATAAGAAAATATAGATTATTGCCAACTTGTTTCCTTTGCGTAACAGTTTCAAGTCAACAGAAATGATGCCGTTTAGAATTAGAGGTTGTGTGTTTTTTTTCAAGGCTCATACTGGGAATGATGCTGACCTCGTCCTTCTTGTCCATGTGGCTCAGCAACACCGCCACAACAGCCATGATGCTGCCCATCGCTAATGCCATCCTGGAGAGTCTGTTCGGAGACCTGGAGACGCTAAAACTAAAGTCCAAGTGCACAGAGGAGAGAGAGGATGACATAGTTATTGGTACATTGCACATCTTTACAGTTTTACTGACTAATCATTGACTAATCAACGAATTTACAAAAACACAAAATTCAAACCTCAGAAGAAATGCAAAGGACAAAGGTGGCGGGGGAGAATATTTGTTGCTAATATTTATTTATTCCAGAATGGCCAAATGAAATCCGCGCATGCACGTTAGTAAAACGTTGGTTCACTGTGAAAATGTTCAAAGCAGAGAAATGATTTTGTATCTTGTTTGCATCATCCTTTAATATGTAATCTAAGTTTAGAGTTTTTCAAATACACTTAGTCACTGGACTCAGTTCAACATTTCAGTGGTCATTTATTGACTTTAAGTCATACATTAAATCTGTCCTAAAAATGGAGATGACTGTGTTTCCTTTCACAGTCGTGTGAATCAGACAAAATGTTTTGCTTCACTTTTTTGCAGGTCAGTCTACTGTAAAGCTGCATTCACTTTCTTCAGTGCCTTCGGAAAAACAAATCCTGTCAATAGACAGGTAAGAAAAACTCAGAGATCATGTTCAAAGGAACATCTCGCCATAGCATATTTTACTTACCTTTTTACACGATCCGTAGCCAATACTAATTAGACTGCACATCTTGGAATCAGTGTACTTTGAGCGTGTATCAGGCATCCAATCCAACGAACTAACTAACAAAGCACAGATTTTGTGCCATTAGAAGAATCTTTCTTCAAATGTCTTTTGCATTTTTTTGGATCACAAAATATCATGGAAGAGATTTATCACTGGAACCCATATAGCAAATTCACTGTGAAATAACGTAATCATTCCAAAGGATGGACGGCGCAGAGCAGGCTGACACAAGGACGTCTGAAGAGATCCAATCAGAGGCAGAGTATCAGCTGCAGGTCTGGAAAGGATTCTTGATCTGTATTCCCTATGCAGCCAGTATTGGAGGGACTGCCACGCTGACGGGCACTGCACCTAACCTCATCCTGATTGGACAGCTGAAAAGGTACAATTTAATTATGTGTAAAAAACTGCATCATGAACGCAATTCCTTTCCAGCAGTGTGTAATATTTGTTTTGCTTTGCAGCTATTTTCCAGATTGTGACCTTATCAATTTTGGCTCTTGGTTTGCATTTGCTTTCCCGCTCATGCTTCTCTTCCTGTTTTTTGGATGGATTTGGATCGCCTTTCTCTACGGGGGATTGAATACACGGTGATTTACTTACTACGTTTGCTTATTGCAGAATAAAAAATGTTCTACTTTTGATTTGATACTAATAAATTTACCATCGACAACTACTATGGCTGCAATCAATAGCTGTTTTCCTAATCAATTATAATCGATTATGTCAATGTAAAAAAAAATCTCAGAATAAAGGTAACAGTTTTTTTCTTTATAGAAATTGAGATGTGTTTTGTCATGTTTTTATTTTAAGCAGATTGTGCCACAAGAAAAACAACCAAAGAGTGGAAGCAGAGGCCAGAGCCAGGGCTGTGATAGAGGAGGATTACAGAAAACTAGGGCCCATAAAGTGAGGACTCGTGTATGTCTTCAAATCTCATGCAACAGGCAGTGATTGAGTTCCTTTTAGGACTGATTCTTCTACTTACTTGTACCCTTTTACACGCTCAATTTCAGTTTTGCGGAGGGATCAATCTCTTTCTTTTTTGTGTTGTTTGCTGTTCTCCTGTTTACAAGAGATCCCAAATTTGTCACCGGCTGGTCTGTGTTATTTAAAAAAGGGTAAGACAGACACACGGTTAAAACATGAAGTTTTGGTTTGGTTTTTATTACTGGAATCTGTTTGCTGTGAACCGCGTTAGTCATCTTTCTCTGTTAATGATCGTCTCGTCTCATTATCCCACAGGTACGTCTCAGATGCAGTCACCGGGGTCATCATTGTGTCTTTACTGTTCTTCTTCCCCTCACAGAAACCTTCTCTGAGCTGGTGGTTCGACAGCCATGGTCAGTAATCTCTAAGGGATAGATTCAATTACCAAGAACAATAAATTATATTGTTTACATTTGAATTCTAGAAAAAAAAACAAGAACAAGATAATTGGGGATAAAAATGGAAAAAAAAAATCTGCTCGTCTATTACAGAGAAATGCTAAATGAAAGTAATCAGTCAGCAGCCGTGGGAGGTGAGTCAGGAAAAGTCAGGATGACCAAATATTTGTGAAAGTCACAGACTGGACATAAAGACCTGCAGGTCTGCAAAGCACAGCTATTGCAAAAGAGAGAAAATCAGTTGGAGAATGTTAGTAACGTAGATTACAGAGTCTAAGTGAATTTCTCATTTGGAAGTGAGACTATAGTTTCTCTGTTTCTGTGATTACAGTAATCTCTCAAAGCTATGTTGTCACACTCCGGGGCCTGTGTGGGTGTGTGTGTATGCGCGCCGGCACTCGAGCGCTCATGTGTGTGTGCGTGTGAGGACAAACTGTACTCACGTGTGTGGGAGACAAGTGTGTGTGCCATTGTGTATATTATGTTCAGCTGCTCAAATAAACATGTGGACACAAAAAAAACACAGACGTTTATTTGTTTTTCTCAAAGTGGGTCAAATTTTAGAAGTGTAGAAAATGAATGTAGCTGTTGCATTCATATGTGATGCCTGTAAAATGCTCTGACTGTGTTCATAAGAAATAAATATTCATTATATTCAGCGCACAGTTAAGATTAATCTCATGTTGTATCAGCAGACACCAATAATGTTGTAGAAAGAAACCTCCCTTTTTTATTATTTTTCAATTGCAAAAATATAACCACTTATGTTATATCATTTTTATTTTATTTTTTTTTTTATAATTTGTATATAGTCATTTTTTCACTTCCTCCTGTGTTTATCCTCAGCTACAAACACTCCTTATGTGCCGCTCTTGTCGTGGAAGAAAGCACAGGACTCTGTTCCCTGGAACATCATCCTGTTGCTCGGAGGTGGCTTTGCTATGGCTAAAGGTTGTGAGGTAAAGATCTGAAACTGCACAAATGTTTCCATTCACTAATGCATTTTTACACTTTGGTCAAAGCAAAACATAACCTCAACCCAACTGGTTTTTAGTTGTGATATCGACCTCTGCAAAGATAGGCACATTTCCCTACATCCCCCAAAGTGCTACCCTGCTCTGTTTGGTTCTATTCTCCACTTTGCTTGTGTTTGATTTGAGCTTTGACCCATAACCACAATCTTGTGGGGTTTGGCAGGAGTCTGGACTCGCCTCCTGGATCGGAGGCCACCTGCAACCTTTGGCCGAGGTCCCTCCTGCTGCAGCTGCGATGTTGATCACTGCTTTTGTGGCCTGCTTCACTGAGTTTGCGAGCAACACTGCCACGATTATAATATTTTTGCCCGTCATTGCTGAGCTGGTAAGATGTGTCATCAACTCCAAAAAAATGTAATCTGCTAGACCTATTTAGCTTTGTGTGTTGCTGTTATGTAACCCCTAATACAAATGACATCAGAGAGACCGTGAGACTGTCACAAGATAAATAAGTGCAGGGAACATGGTCTATTGCTGACCTCACCCTTTGTGTTGATCTCAGGCTGACGGGCTTGTTAAAGTCTGTTGGACTTTAACTGCAGCTGTCAGTAATTATTATCTGAAGCTTTTTGTACTTTGCAGTGTACTGTGAAGTGTACACTGTTTGGTGAGATGCCATTCAAACTAAAACATTACTGAATTACCTGGCCACCCATTTCTCACAATTCTAGCTGTGTCCCTTTAAGGATTTGCCCACAACCACTGGGTTGATTTAGATTATAAGATGATGAATCTAAATGTATTATATGACCATTATTTTAAACCTTATTAAGGGTTGTTGTAGTGTCGGAATGTTAGCATGTTAGCATTAACATTTAGCTCAGAGTTTCTTGCAGCTAATAAAAGCTGCAGAATCTTAGTTGTGTTAAGGCAAAGTTTCATGGTACAAAATAAAATATGTTTGATGCAACTATGCAATAAATCTGTCCTGGACACTTTGTTATGATATCATATTATATATCCTAAAAAAATGCTTTGGTCTTTGTGTCTCTGCAGGCTATTCGTGTTTCAATGAATCCTTTGTACTTCATGATACCTGCCACAGTAGGATGTTCATATGCCTTTATGCTGCCAGTGTCCACACCACCCAACTCCATCGCGTTTGCATCTGGTCATCTCATGGTCAAAGACATGGTAAGATGTTTATGGCAACACTTCACACAGCTGTGACACAACACAACTTGCAGCTCATTGTCCTCCCTCGTGTCTTCTTAGGTGAAGACGGGCTTTGTCATGAACATCCTGGGTATCCTCTCTGTCTCTCTGGCCATGAACACGTGGGGCGTTGCCATGTTTGACTTGAACACGTATCCAGAATGGGCTTACCCCATGAATAAGTCTGCTGTTGTGACTAATGTGCATTTCCCATCTGGCCAAGCGTTCAATGGTACTTTCTGATCACTTCCTCTGCATCAGAAAAGAAATATCAGACGATTGTCTAAATATTTAACACTAAACAGGGACCATAGTCTGTCTGTAGATGTCTACACTGTCATAAAAATGTCATCACACTCTGAGAGCTTCGTCTTACGATGCTTTCAATAGGTTCAGTTTACAGTGGCACAAAAAAGTAAGTCAAGCCTTGTGATATTGTTCTCACCCATGTTAAAAACATTATTCAATTATTCAAAACGTAGGCTGGAGGAAGTATGTGAGCTCCCGCGTTAATAGAGATCAACAAATGCTAATCAATAAAAGTGGAGGAGTGACGTTAGAGCTACTCTGACTCTATCACTAGACTTACAATCAAGAAATAATCTCACCAGGTTTAGATTGTCATCAGTCTACAGTGGGCATCTGGCAAAGACGATTCCAAAGACATGGCACAGATTGTTCAATGACGTACATGTAAAGAAGAAACCCAGAAACCCACTGGAGCTGTTAAGGTTTCTTTTCAGTGCATTGTTGCATGGTGTCCATGGCAGCACAGAGGAAGTTACTGCTCTCCAAAAAACACCACTGCGTGCCTGAGGTCTGCCGAAGAGCACCATGACACTCCACAGTGCTACTGGGAAAACGATGTGAGGGCCCGGCCAGCCAAAAGAAAAAACACCACCCCACTGGTGTAGTAGTGGTGGGAACATTCTGTAATTAAATCCAATGATTTGTGCCCTGTGGATGTTTAATTGTTGTGTTGAATAAATACACAAACCATTTTATTTGTTTGTGTATTTATAGACCAATGCAGAACAGCAGGTAATTTCAGGTACACCGTTTGTTTGCCACTGTCTGTGAACTATTAGTCAAACATAATGCAACAAGCCACATTACTTTAGTCTGTACCATCAAAAAACTGGAGCAGAGCAACATCTAACATCAACAACTATCACGAACTCCGAGGAGGTTTAGACCCCGCAGAGAGCTGTCGACAGTGATGTTCTTCGACTGACCTCTGCTGGAAAAGTGAGAGAAACCTCTGTGTCCTTTCATCTATTTGTTACTAGCATGTGAATCCTAATCAATGTGTACATTTCATTACAAACCGATTCTCATCTGAACACGGGCAATAATAAATTGTTTGAGGTTGCATTGTGATAACTTAGGGGAATTTTTTTCTTTACTTCCCTATGATAAGTGCATATGGCAGGTTTATTGTTGAGATGACGTTTTATCATAACATTTGCAAAGGCTCAATAGTTTTGCTTATTTTTTACTTTATACTGCAATAGAAACAAACAAACAAAGACACTCAGTCCTCGCCAGCTGTGGTTATATTGCTAATATTCCATGTGAACACATTTAACCTCACATACACATACAGAGAGAACCAGAGATTGCATGCAGTTGTAAATTCCCCACAGAGTTTGTTTGGTGTTGTAAACCTGTCTGAAGTCACAAGGCTGGACAACAATGGTTAACTTGTACAAGGCTACTCGGTGTTGGCAGGGTCAGTGCCAAAGGTTTGTATTGTTCAAACGCAAAACTATCAAATATGCAACTAAAACTCACAGACAGGATGTGTCCAGCTGTCTGCACAACACAAACAACCTTCAGCACAGATTTACACCTAAGCTGCTTTACTTTTTGAGAATCCAAAGACAGATTAGAAATGTTTTACTTCTCAGCTGTTGACGAAGTCTTAATCATAACTGCAACGTCTAACTAAAAATTTGACATTAACCATGAACCATTCACCACTGTACATGACAAACGTGAGTGTGTGTGTGATAAGGACAGATGTGGTAAATATTTACTATGCCTGTCGGTGCAAAGCTGCACAGGGAGCTAAACGTGCTTCCGGTAAAGAGGTTGAATACAGCAAATTGCCTTTTACATTTTTACTAGAAGGAACTATTAAAACAGTATTGGACAACATATTTAATGCCGGAGAAACGCAATACGACTGTGCAGTTTGTACTGTGTGATCATGGACAGGACACCAACCACCTCTGGGAAATATTTACTGTAACCTAATCACAGAGTAAAGTAGATTATTTCAAGCCCGACTCGGGCTGAGAATTAAAATCCACTTCCATCCACTGACTGGTGTGGGTCATTTTACATTAAGCCTTATGATTGTGTGGGCCAAAGCTCATCTAAGCCCACAGGTGCTTACGTATATAGTACAAATGTGCAACAGTCGTCCGTTAAATAGCCTTCAGAGTGGCAGGAAGTGTAAACAGGAAACAGTTCAACAGTGAACTTACAACCAGTCTGCTAAAACATTCCCTTTAGCAGATACATGTTAAAAATCCTTCTATACACTTATTAGAGTGCTGACTTTGAGTGGTGCAAACTATTACATAAAGTATGTGCGGTTACACTGGCGTCAGCTTCACACTGTGAGCTCAAGACCGAAACCAAAAATACAAATTACATCAGATCTAACCAAATCTTTGTATCAAGTCACAATGTCTGTGGGTCAAAGTGTCATGCCTCTCCATCTGACTTTGTGTCAGCACAGTCACCCATACATGACACATGTAGGCAAACATCCTTATGACACTGACTGGTCAGCGTAGTTCCCCTTTTTTTCACTTAACCCGCCAATGCTATCAAATCTGGTTATACCTTAAGCTCAGAAGAGAATGAAGTTCATCACAGGGGCTGTTTTCACTCCTTTTAGGTAAGGCTTAAATTTTTCGTAGTTTTAAAATTCAGAAATTTTTGAAATCTGAAATATATCTATTATATCTCTCTATCTATCTATCTATCTATCTATCCATCTATCTATCCATCTATCCATCTATCTATCTATCCATCTATCTATCTATCTATCTATCTATCTATCTATCTATCTATCTATCTGTCTATCTATCTATCCATCTATCTATCCATCTATCTATCTATCTATCTATCTATCTATCTATCTATCTATCTATCTAT
>JAUMHF010000024.1:17422563-17434014 GCA_032359275.1 Microctenopoma steveboyesi
TATCTATCTATCTATCTATCTATCTATCTATCTATCCATCTATCTATCTATCTATCTATCTATCTATCTATCTATCTGTCTATCCATCTATCTATCTATCTAACTAGCTGTCTGTCTGTCTGTCTGTCTGTCTGTCTGTCTGTCTATCTGTCTGTCTGTCTGTCTATCTATCTATCTATAACGTGACAAATAAAATTTGAATGTGATCTATATGTCAGTCTGTCTGTGAGAACATTATGTATTTTTCTTTTCATGTGTCTGTACAATTTAAACAATAATAATAATACAGCATGTTAATTAGACCTGATAATGGTTGTTGCGTGTGTTTAACAGAGCTAAAGAATTTTCACTATCCAATCTTCATGCTAAGCTTCAGGAATCTTTTCCATGCAGAGTCTACTCTTGCTTCCTTTAGTGAGTTTAGCACATGAGTCCTTTAAAATACAAGCTGCTCCACAACAGTGGAGAGGGTAGACATAAGTAGCAGCTAACAGGTGAACATACAGTAGTGAAGCAGTCAATAAAGCAGCTAAAGAGCTGGATATTCATCTCAGAACAGAGCTAAAGGTGAATCAACTTATTTCACAGCTCCCATGAATATATAATCGTTTTGAGTTTATTTATTCATCAGTAAATAAAGATATTTCCCCAAATGTCAAACAATATTTTTTGCTCAAGGCGTGTTTCTGTCTCCTCAGGAGTCGAATAGGATCTTGCAGACAAGCTTTAAAACCTGTCCTGCTGTATCTCTGGGATGTGTACTCAGCACCTACACCTGCTGGCAGAGACATCCTGACTCAGCTGTCTCTCTGTTTGATCCTCGCCACCATCACCGGCGGTCTGCTCCACCACTGGCTGTATAACACCCTGCTATACAACCAAGAGGCATCTGTTCAGACCGCATGCATCTACAGCGCGGCCATATTTTTGGTCTCGTTCCTCTGTCACCCTCTGCGCTGTGTGCTGACTATGATTCTGCCCACTGTCTGCACCAAACAGGGACGCAAACTCCTCTTCTCGTTCGCTGTCATGATTTTAGTGTTGAAGGTCATCCCCAACATTACAGTGAATGTAGGGGCTGTCGCACACATCCTCAAATGCACCGCTGAGGGTTTTGCAAAGACCTTATTAAACTCGTCTGAACCCTTTAACAGGGCGAAGGGAGACATTTTTGAAAGAAACAAAGAAGCCATCAAAAATAGGCTGGACACGAGCGTTTTCGCTAAAGTGAATAAGTTGGATCTTTTCACGCACGTCGATGTGTCAGAAGTCAAACAAAGGTTTTCTCAGATAATTGGAAACATAGAGACTGACTTCACAAAGTCCAGGGACCTGCTACAACAGTGCAAACTGCAGTCGAACAGGATCCTTGCCGCCATTTTTGTTGCTTTGCTAATCTTTGAATCTGCACGCTACCTGAAATCTTATCTGACATCTGTTGAGTTTGACAACATCTGCCAAGTGGCGACTGCAGTTGGCAACACAAGTCCAGCTAAAAATAAAACCAATCCAAGCTGTAAAATAACAAGTGAGGAATGTACCTCTTGCTTAATTTCACTGGTTGTAGTAACATTATATTTTACAGTGATAACTTCAATAGTAGCTTTGGATTATGTTGTGTATCATATAGTTGAGGTGATTGTGCCGTGGTTGCAGGATTTTCCACCTACGTCTGCTGGCATAAATGTCGATTACAAGGTTAGACAAACACACAACTCTTTCACCACTCTGCAGCTTTTGCTTCGCTGTTTATTTCTTCACCTCTGAATTTTGTTTGCTCTTGTTTTCAGGTTCAGTGGTTTGTACCTGCACAGTGTATCTTCTTCGAATGCACCACACAAAAGTCGACAGTCCTGCAGGAGTATTACAAGTGGACCTTCAGCCCCGAGCCCTCGTGCAGTGATGTGACAACTTCAGCACCAAACCCGGGAGTCACACTTCTGCTGGGATGTCTCTGGCTGATGAGCTACTCTCTGGTGTTCCTCGACGTTTATGCCAGGCGGCTGCGCAGGAAAATCTCCGCTTCTTTTTTTAGAAGGCAGGAGGAACGGAGAACAGCTTACTTGATAAGGAAAAGACAAGCGAGGCAGGAGAAACAGGAGCATAAGGAGACGTTTGTGACTTTGGTTTAGGCTGAATATCTCAACAACTGTTTCTGGTTGTGTGTCATGACCTTTTCTTAAGACGCATTTTGCACCTAGAGGATGAACCCTTGACTTTTTCTCTAGCGCTACTATGAAGTTGAGCTTGCCATGAAATTACGCTCCACTGAGTTGACACATTGCACCATCAGTAGATCAACATTTTTACTTGGTCTATTTGTTCAAAGTCTTCTCTATGAATTGGCACAATAATCTGTAAAACGTGATTTTCCTATCACCTCCCAGTTTTAGTGTTTAGTGCTAATCAGCATATTGTTATTGTCTTACTTAATAAACTAAAATCATGAGGTGGTCATGAAGAAAAAAGAGCCCTAGCTTTAAGCTCAAGTGTTTTTTAGTCTGCTGCTTCTTGTCATCTAGTGCTCATATGCTGAGGTTTTGTTTTAGCAGCATAAACAGAAAATACAGCATCCTGTGTATGAGTCACCGTCATGATACCTTTTTCCTCTGCAAGCTTTCAGACCCCCGAGAGCCTCCTCCAGACGCTAACATTTAAAAGCTGATGTGGTTTTCACAGATGTGCTCAGTTTGCACCCACTTTGTTTTTTCACAGAAATGTGCCTGTTGACAATTTATTCCTACAGAAAGGTCAGAGAATAAATGTTGTACTGCTTTTTTTGTATTTGTTTTGCGTGTATTCTCTGTGACTTACTGTAACACATGTGTTTTTGTTTTCTAACCTCTTGGCTCCACTAGATGCCACTATAGTGTTTAACATGGATGAGGAATAATAGCAGACACATATCTGACTTCACAATTTCTTTGAATATTGTGGCCCAGATAACTTTAATAGATTAAATAAATATTTCAAGCTCACATCCAGAAATGCATCGGCCTATTTTAATCAGAATGGCCTTACTAAAAAAAATCACTTCCTTTATTTGAAAAAGTACTTTGCATATCAGTACGCTCCTGTTTAAAATCCTCCTGGGACTTCAAGAGTTTATTTTAACACCCTACCCATGAGTAATAATAGAATATTTCTTTATCATCTATTTTGAAACCTGACTTTTTGTCTACTTTATGATTGACTCAATATGCGACAGACTGTGTCAGCATGATACTGTGACGTTGTTCTAGAAATTTGCCACTTGGTTTGTGTGTGACAGATCTGCAACTGACTCGGGATGTTTTCTAATTTCAAAGGATGACTGATCATCGTAAAGCGTGAATGAAACATTTCCAGTCTTTTGTTTTTGTCTTGTAAATGTTCTTAGCTGTTTGTCACTTTACATGAATATCTGCCATGTTTGGCACCTCGTAGATTGTCATCTAAATCGTAATGTAAATGTCTGTGGCTTTGCACAAATATTGGCTGCACAGCACGACTATGTAATGAAAGGCCCACGAGTGTGGCATCGAAAGGTAAATAGAAAAATACGAGTGAAGGTGAGTGCATCCTTTCATTCAGACACTTTGCATTGCAGCAGTTCAGCCTGAGTGCCACCGGGCTGCTTCTGTGAAGCTGTTATCTGGTCATTAGAAAAAGCCTAGTGGACAGAATGCTCTGCGAATGAAAATCATTTTTCTATGAAAATGCAAGTATCTGTCAGGCATAAGAATTCATATTGATATTGAGCCCTGTTCGTGCACTCAAGGTTAAAAAGCTTTCTATAAGCTGAAAGTGTTTTTTTTTTAAATCTGTTTTCATGGTCTTGATTGTTCTGGACAATTACTTTCAATCTTTGCAACGTACAATGTTTTCAGCTATTACAATCGCTAGGCTGTAAATTTATCAGCACATGCAGTCCGACTGCCAGGGGCAGTGACAGCTTTTCCCAAATGTGCTGCACAGGAATAGGAAGATTCTTAGGGTGTGTTACTTTTTGTCCCTTCAGGAAACAAGAGCAGTTTCTAATTCTGAGCTCCAGAATCTTGACAAAACCGGAGATGAACCTAAAGCTTTTCATTTGGATTAATTCTAGTGGCTAAAAAGTCTACTTCATAATTAGTGCCATTTCAATTCAATGACCATTCACTGCAGTGGATGATGTGTTGAATTGCAGGCTACTTCTTCTGTTCTTCCGATAATTACAGGGTTTATGGTTTCAGCCGTGGCCACTGTGGTCGACCTGCCATTCTGAGCGTGGATGGGGAGGTGGAATTGATTTTTAAGTTGGTGGCTACACAAGGCATTGAGGATATAATAATGTGTGATGTGCGAAGGAGGGAGGGAAGGGAGCACTTGGGAAATAGAGAGAGAGATATGCGGACGGCTAAAGCAGCTCTTGAGGAGGGTGAAGCAGTCATCTATGTTTCTTGCTTGATTGCACCTGAGCGCTGTGACCGTGCGGGAGTGAGCACTGCTGTTTGCAAATGATGGTAAGATGCCCATTTTGTCCTCTTGGAAGTATTTATTTTTTTCTTCTGTGATTTAATTTTTACTTCACTTGAAGTAAAAATTACTTGGTAATGTTTTAGCAATTGTTTTCTGCTTTATTAGTCAGAAAGGTGAAAATAAATACTGTAGACTTTTCTGGCAGAGCAGAGAGCCTCTTTTATTTTACTAAACCTTCCCCTCAAAATAGGCAAAATAAGAAAAAAGATTATAAAGTAGAAAATGATGGCTTTAGTTCTTGGAGTGGGTTATTAAATTGTGCAATGTCATTTGCACAAGACAAGACGTCAATCCTGTCATAATTTCAGGGCTTAATTTCCATCACAGTCAGTGTCAGGTATGAGAAACACGAATGGCAGGTTACACATAAGGATGATCGTGAATAAATGCTCCTTCTATCAGTAGCAAGTATCTGGATTACATTATTTGTAGTGTATTTTTTAAATAAAGTGACATTATAAATGTATTATGCTTTTTTACATTGTGAAAATTATTATTTTTAATTATATGTAGTCCTGCAAAAGATTCTTTTGGCCCTTGGGGGCAGCAGAAACAAGTAAATGCTGCATTGACACATCACAAGGTTGTAGAACACCTTCCTCGTTACGTGATGTCTGGTCTTCAGATATATAGAGTATAACAGAATATATGATGTGAAAATGTCATTCCTAAGGTCCTAAGGTCTCTTTTTATTCGTGTCTTTAGGATTCTTAATCAACGGAATTTTGCCCACCGAACACAATGGAGAACAACACAACCATGTTTCAGGATGTTACCCGGGTTGTGAATCTAACAGAAATGCCTCTGTTCCCTCTTGAAGAGCAGGTCATCACAATATTTTTGACTATGCTCATCTGTGGCGTTGGGATTGCTGGGAATATAATGGTAGTGCTGGTTGTGTTGCGTACTAAACACATGGTGACCCCGACTAACTGCTACCTCGTCAGTCTGGCTGTCGCAGATCTCATTGTGCTTCTGGCTGCAGGGCTGCCTAATATCTCTGACGTGGTGGCCTTCTGGATTTATGGATACACAGGCTGCTTGTGTATAACTTATCTTCAGTACCTGGGCATCAACGTGTCATCCTGCTCCATCACAGCATTCACCATTGAGCGGTACATTGCCATATGTCACTCCATAAAGGCACAGTTCATATGCACCGTTTCCCGGGCCAAGAGGATCATAGCTGGAGTCTGGATCTTCACATCACTCTACTGTATAATGTGGTTCTTTTTGGTGGACACAAATGAAACAGTCTATACCAACGGGGTGGTGGTCACCTGCGGCTACCGTGTCTCCAGGAGTCTCTACATGCCGATCTATTTTTTGGACTTCACTCTGTTCTACGTGATCCCCCTAATAGTGGCCACTGTGCTTTATGGGCTCATTGCAAGGATTCTGTTCATGAGCCCTCTGCCCTCACATCTGAACGACCGAGCCGAAGGAGGGTCGGTTCACCAGGGTCACTCCAACAGCACCAACCAGACCAACAAGGGTGCAGTCTCTGCAAGAAAACAGGTACCGAAGAGGTTAGACTCAGCTGTAAAAACATCACACCTCCTCAATATCAGCGTGTCAAGCTGCAGGTGTTCCTTAGCAGAAATGTTTGTCAGCTTTAAAACACCATTCTGGCACCGTAATGTTTCAAAAATTAACAATTCAGCAATTTAACTCATGCAGTGATTCATCGACTCAGCGCATGTCACTGACATCCCTTTCATTCTTTACAGATAACAAAGATGTTGGCTGTAGTGGTCGTCCTCTTCGCGTTGCTCTGGATGCCTTACCGAACACTGGTGGTGGTAAACTCCTTCATCGACCCGCCGTACCACAACACCTGGTTCCTGCTCTTCTGCCGAATGTGCATCTACGCCAACAGCGCCATCAACCCCATCATTTACAACCTCATGTCTCAGAAGTTTCGTGTTGCATTCAAAAAGCTCTGCAAGTGCAAGTGGAGAAATGAGGAGAAGGCAGCAAAGTACGATGTTCCCGTGTATTATAGCGTGATGAAGAATTCATCTCATGAGAGCAATAATGAGCCAGTCACAGAACAGGACGAAATTAGCGGCCAAACCAGCAACAGGTGTAACGCAACGGATGACGACACGAGCACATTAAGCATTTCTCAGTAATGGGTTCTTTAGGACAGACTCTGTTTAAGAAATAAAAACGAATCAATGTTCATATTTCCTGTTTAAAATGTGTTCACTAAGTGAGATCTGTAGATACTCTTTGTGTTTGCCGTTGTGTTGTGGCTGTTTTAAATACAGTGTGTGAGACCAGTGTATTTGAACCTGCTCAGTGGGCAGGCATATTGGCATTATTATGTGCATTACTGTTAAATTAGTAGTTGTTTAAAACACAATTAGAAAGTGCACATTAAGCTAACAAAAAGATTACGTGGGCATTTTTTGTGATACGTGTATTAGTGATGCTTGGATGTAGACATTACTTTTAATTGTTTTGTGTAGAGCCGGGTTTGTGCAACAATGATCTATTCAAATTATCAGCATAATGTGTCTTTGTGTCTCTTCATTACAAGTGCACTTGTGCTTTTCACAAGCACACAGGGGAGTGCACCGCACACTCAGATGTGCCTCTTCAACAGCACTGATAAACACACAGCCTTCATTATCATTGCTCATGCAACATTAGCTCCCAACTAATTTCATCGTGTCTGGAGAGGTAACAGAGGACATCCCATGACGGCAGGATTGAGACAACACACCAGGTGGGCCCTAACAAGTTTGAAAGTAGAATTGTCGACTTAAGAAGCATGGCGTGAAATCATTTTTCCAACATGGCATTGAAGAAGAAAATTGTGGAAACTATTACCTGGTCAACAAAAGCCCTGCAGCCAAAAGCAGCTGAAGAGAATCGTCTGTTTAGAACAGCAGAACATCTCTCCACAGATTTGTGCAAAATTGGTTTCATCCAGCTCAGGAGGATTCGACCTGCCTTTAAGAATAAAGGCATACATAGAAAATAATTTTAAAATATGGAATCTCAGTATCAGGGTTGTGAAGACTTTCAGTGCAGCTCACTATGTTGTACAATGTAGGTCAACATAGTTACCCACAGTACTGGTATTACAAACCTCCCACCCCGTCATGGTACACATACCCAGGAGTTTTAACTCGTGTGTTTTCAGAGCTGGAGTGAGTTGCCTCACTCGCTTTGTCCTGTGAGATTTCTTTTAGTGTGTTACACTTGTTTACTGTAATTGTTATTGTTTGGAGGCATCGGTTTGTTTCCATTAAACCTAATTTCAACCTGACAAGAAGTCCAATTAGCCATGTAACTGAAAACATTTTTGAGTCCTAATGATTCCTGCTGTACGTGTTTAAATCATGAGATTTCCAGTCTGACAAACTGGGAGGCAGGGGAACATCAGCATGGATGTAATAATAATTATAGCGAATAAATCAGACTCTCCTCAACATATGTGCCAAGCGGGAGAAGTCATTCTAGTCACTGGAGAAGTGCAACAAATCCGACAGCAGGCACATAATTGAGAAAATATTGTGACACTAAGTGATGTCAGCAGTTTTGCAGTCTCTCTGACATCTTGTTGTCCTGACCTGCCTGAAACATGACTGCAAATCTCACTGGAGAATCTTTCAAATTCAAGGGTAAGAGCAAGTTTTTCTGTGACAAAAAAAGAGGAATACAATGTTAAAATACAGCATAGTCAAAAAATAAAATAATAATATTAATAAGTAACACAATGACAGTAGATGTGTATAATCCGTAACCGTGATAGTGTTGTGTAGTGTAGCAGCCATACTCTCTGTCACAAGAAGAAGATTTTACAAGGCAGTCAAGTCTCTGTGGACACGGAGCCGGCCGTATTCTTCTGTATGATGAATGAGACGTCACAAGTGTCTGAGGGAAAGAATCAATGAAGGTGGGAACACACACATTTACAATGAGACCCACTGCACAGAGGCTGCTAGTTAATCTTTTGAACTCACAGCTTATTTTCCTTTTAGCTCACTATAGATAAATAACCCACTGTTTTTGTGGGGGCTGTCGCTTTATTAATTCAGATTTCTAAATCTCTTCTCAAGGCAAACTGTCAGAAATGTAGCGGTTAAAAACACAGTAACAGACGATTTGCAGACCCACAAAACACGTTCCTCTGCATGCTGGGTAAAATTAATAGACGTCTAGACAGATGGACTCTGAAAAGTGCGATTCTAAGCAATGCTGTCCATTATCTGCAGAAATAAAACATCTTTTACAGCAACTAACTTGACAGGTAGTGGCAGGTTGGTCCATTTTGTCCTCCTGTTTGACAGCACACTCAGTTCAGTAATGCTAGTTCTGGACGGTGGTCTGTCACACCACAAATTCATTCAGCCTCTAGGACAGAATGATGAAGACAGTGATGTCTGAAAATATTCCCAACAAAGAATTTAACATTTCGTGAGTAGTTCACAGTGACAGTCAAAATATCGATTGATGGATTTTATGATACGATAGCAATGTAGTAAATCCTATGTATGTGTGGCTTAAATGGAGATTAGCTGAGATTTGTTCTTTTGCCTGTTGTTCTGTCCCAGAGGCAACATAAATAACCAGATGTTAAAAAGGACAGCATAATGGAGCCAGTCGTGGCTCAGGACAACAAATAATGTAAAAACTAAACTCAAAATGGAAATACTGCATATAAAATTTGTACTTGAAGCAAAATTTTCCTTTAAGTACAAATTTTATATGCAATATCTCCATTTTATGTTGTAATACTTCCACACATTCCCCCTCAGTGTTTGTAAAGTTATCTATGACATCTTCTCTCTCATTGTGTCGAATAAACTAAATTTGACTAAAACAACAAAGTAATGGCTCATTATGTTGCGTATCTTCAACTGAGGCATTAACTAAATATTTTTAAATGTCTATCATGAGAGAGTCTCAAAAATCTGTATTTAAACATCATGAATAAATCATCCAATGAGCAGTGGCAGCTTGTATAATGTATCTTTAAACTTTAAACAATTTCCCTCTGGTATTAATAAAGTGTTTTGAATTTCGAATCTTGAATCTTGAATCTTTCAATTCTATCTGATGATAAATCATATTAAGAGCTAATCTGAAAGAATGAATAATTTATCAACTGCATCTGTCAAGAGCTTTTACCATTTAGTATCAATGCAAATAATGTGAATAAAGGCAGAGTGCTGTGTGTTATCTGAGAAAGCACTTTCTACGCTGCCTTATAGACTGTTTATAATTTTTTGTTCATTAATCCTTCTGTGTTTGAACAGGAACATACATATTCACTGGAACCACCTCATGCAGAGAGCAGATTCTGTAAAGCCACAAAGCTGGGCGGAAGGAGGTGGGTTTCAGCACATTGAACAGTAATGACTCTTTACTGACTCAGCAACATACAGCGCACAGTATTTGCAGACACCCTGCAAAGCCGGCAAATATTTATAAATTATATAACAGTTGCCGAATCCATAAGTATGACCTTTTTCCTGCTCTGCTATCAATATTTTGACACAGTCTATGCCTGAGTAAGTTTATTCAGTTTTCTATCTCAGCACATCTTCTTTTTATTACCTTGAGCTCAGTGATAATCAGTGTCATAAAACACTCACAATATGTTAATATGACGTACGAGCTTCATCAAACATGCACCCACACAGGCTTAAACCCTGAAAGAAGTTTCAACATCAATACCTTATACAACTGTGTTTTTATAGAAATACACAATGGAACTTTTTATTATGTGTTTCTGTGGGTTTTATTGTAATTGTGCTGAGTGCTGAGTTTTCTTGTGCTGTACTGAACTTATCGCATACTTTACAGTATGACTATTGGTCTTACTAAATAGTTTCGTATTTTTTTGATAAGTTAAGCTATCTCTTTAGGAGATGTGTATGAGCTTATGTGACCTAGACGTTAAGGTGCAATACCAAAATCCACAGTCAAAGTTTTCAACCACAATAAAATCCACATTATCTAAAACAATAATAAAGAACAAAAAAAAAAACACACACACAACATGTGCACACTGAAGAAATAGAGAAAAACCTCTTTAACAATATAAACCAAATGCTAAAATGATGGAATAAAGGGAAAGAGTGTACCAACCCCACTTCAAGCAACCACACAACCCTCCTTTTGATGGGGGCTGCACAAAATAAGAAAAGGTCTTGCTAACTTATGGAGAGGAAGCGATGCCTGGTAAGCTGCACTTATGAATCCTGATCAGGCTTTTAATGCTAAGTTTAAGGTTTAAGTGGCCTTCGCACCCTGCTACATAAAAATACTAAGCTGAGGTCATAATAAATCACACGCATGAATGAATGCTTCAGTATATGAGAAAAGAGTTAATCTTTACTTTGTACAGACTACAAACAATTTGACATTGATCAGCGCTTATCACACTGTACTTTGAAATTTTCTTTCCGAGACCTGACTGCATGTTTGGCTACAAGTCAATATTATTGTATCGTGTGCAACATTCAGTCATTAAAATATTGAGCACTCTGAAAAACCAAACGGTGTGACGCACTAATGAATCTGAACAAACACTGTGCTGATTGAGATGGTCAGAAAAGTGATCTGTATGTTCTGCGTTTGTTCCTACAGTAACAACTTCACGTATGTATGTGTCATTTCTGCAACCCACGTATTGATTATCTTGTCTCACATACTAAGTTTTATCTGAGCCCAGAGTCTATATAACCTGCTTTTTTTGGCTCTACCGCCTGCCCAGGTGAAAAACACATCTCATGTGTGAGGTGAACGCGCAGATAACACGTCCACGTGCCCAGCAACCACTTAAAACATTGTTTAACACAAATATTTTATTTCCAAAGAAATGATCTTGAAACTTTAGCACACTGGTAACTGT
Source organism: Microctenopoma steveboyesi (assembly GCA_032359275.1). Taxonomy (NCBI): domain Eukaryota; kingdom Metazoa; phylum Chordata; class Actinopteri; order Anabantiformes; family Anabantidae; genus Microctenopoma; species Microctenopoma steveboyesi. Next base: position 17,433,938 of record JAUMHF010000024.1, read on the forward strand.
TATTTCTAAGATTAGGAGCATCCTGTCTCAAAGTGATGCTGAAAAACTAGTCCATGCATTTGTTACCTCTAGGCTGG
>JAUMHF010000024.1:17435688-17446784 GCA_032359275.1 Microctenopoma steveboyesi
AGCAGGGGGGAAAGTACACAGCCCTGTGGAGATCCTGTGCTGATGGATTGGGAGTCTGAGACAGTCTTCCCCAGCCGAACAGACTGCCTACAGACTGCCATACATGACAATACCCTAAAGTGTGTCCAGTTATTAGTGGATTCAATGAGCTTCTCTGCCCCATGAATACAGACATTTTAGGGACCAACATGTCCCTCTGTCCACAGAGGAATCTGTTTACCTTAAGTCAACTTTCACCATATGGAGACACAGACTGAGCTCCCACGGGATCAGTGGCAGTGAGAGCTGAACTCTCAGCTGGACTTGGCAGCAGCGTTGTACTGTCGCTGGGGGCAGGTAGTCTCTCTCTCAGTCAGGCGTCAGCTGTCCACATGAGTACAGATGAGGGACTTACACTGCAATTCAGACGAGTGCGTCAGACTCTGAGTCTCACACTCAGACTGCTGACAAACTCCTGAAAGGCTGCTTCTGGTTGGGTTTGCTGGAATTGGATAACCTACTAATGAAGACGCTGTTGTTGCTCAGATGAAGCTCACATTTAATCTGTGAAGACATGCCTCGTCCCAGGTAGGCAACAGAAACATTTGTCATTTGTGTTTCTACGTTGTTAAGAAATTATTTGGAACCTGTGGGAAATACTAGTTTTTTATTACACGGTCTACACGGAGGAAACAGATGATATAGAGGGGTGGATGGTTCACCTGCTAAAGCTCCTCTAATTCCATTTGCTGACCGTGGGATCTGCCTGAACAGCTTATGAGCTCCTTATGGTGGCCCACACTGTAGTTAGGCAGTTACACTATGAGTCGACATGATTCATACCTTTTACCTTTTTATACTGTGAACTTCATGTGACAGTCCTTGCATTCTTTTTCCTGATTATTTCTTCTTCTCCTCTGTTCAGTAAAAGAATATTATTGTGCAGCTGCTTTTTTCAAACAGGTTACATTGTTCAGTAAACACCTCATCACATGCTGTGAACAATATGCCTGCTTGGCAACGGCACCAGGCCACCAGGGTCACTTCCTCGTCTGTGTCCTGTTCTTGAACAAAAGAGCCAGGAAAGAATCTCAGAGGGGATCCTTAGTTTCCACCTCTGGTTCCTGAACAGATGTTTGCATGTGGGAAAAACCCACTCTCATATATTGAGTTGGTTTACAGCTTAATGTGTCAACAGAAAAGCATAGCACACTCTCAAATTGAATACAAGCAGTATTTTCACGTGACAGTCAAGATTAATGATTCTCAAGCGAGCAGAGCTGAAAAATAACTCTCCTCTTTCTGCAGGTGCACAGCAGGAAAGGGTTCAGTGCGAGTTCTTCGTGCAGGAATTTCCTCCTTCGCTGGACACCGCATGCAGGACACTGCAGTTACCCCCCTTCCATGAATAAAACAGATTTGTGTCCATACCATCTACACAGCAGTATAAGTAGTAATCCTCCAAGATGGCAGTCACTTCTGTCTATGCTACTGAAGAGCCAGGAGCTGGCTTAACGGAGGAGGACAAATGTACACTTGAGATTAATATGAAGTATGAAGTCATCCCATCTGCTGTCTGCTCTATTTGCCTTTGCTTTGGCCTCATCTACTGCTTTTTTGGTAGGTATCAATAAGATCAGAATCAAACCTGGAGATTTTAAGAAGGGCACAGTAGTTTTTTAAAGCAGTTTAACACCTACTGTACGTCACCGTTTTGACACCTCACTGCATCCACTGCCTTTACATGTCCTCTTCATGTTTCATTAGCCCACCTGATGGATTAAACCCTCACTGGCAGGTGTCTAAAAGCTGCCAGGGGTTTAGTGGGGATAAGCTTAAAGCTAGAACAGGCAGATGGGTCGTCATGTGTCTGAGTTTGACATGTCTGAGGCATGTGTATGTGAAGGGGCACCTGTTGCACAAAATCAAACCTGGCAACACCACAAAAGTCTGACAGTGACTTTGTGCATTTATAAACTCTGGGGAAAAAGCACCTAAGACAGATCATTCACAAGTGAGCAAACAAATATGTGCAGTGGAAAAATGCTGGACATAAGTACAATAAACTCTCGTGCTCTGAATGTGACCTGCGCGCTGAAACATGTGACACTATACAAACACATACACAGCAAAGTCTGTGTTTGCAGAAGCTCGTACATAATAAGGGAAACCCAGAATTATGAATTACATATATTTTGACCCAAAAGACAAGAGAAAAGGCAGAGAAAGTGAGAAACTGTGGGTTTTTTTCTACAGCTCACACTGAGGAATGTTAATGGCAGATGTTAGAGCTGGACACGAATACAGGAACAAATCAATTCTAAAAAGTATTTCAGTTACTTGTGACTGATTATTCGGATTATCCCAGCAGCTGTCATTGTTGTAGCGCATACGTTCTCAGAGAAATTGCAGTTAAAAGCTCACAGACCTTATGTCCAACTGTATCTCAGTGTTTTCTGTGGGTCCATCATGCAGAATCTATACTATATGGTCAACAGCTTTTTAATCTCATGTGGAAACAGCAGGCGGCATTTTTGCCCTTTAGCATCCAGTCAGAATGCACATCACAAGGAGCTTGATTATTCTCAGCATAGTAGTTACTGTAATATTGCTCAAATGTCAATAAACCCTCAGTAGAATCACAGACTACACCTTTAAATGTGATGTTGTACTGGACTATAATGTATTGAGAGTGTCTGTCCTTTCTATTTGTTATGTAAATGAAACATCCAGGTTATGAACATTATGTAAATGTTAGAAATGAGAACATTGTGAAAGAAAAATCACTGATTTGTTAGATGGATGAGAATGAGCTGCTGTTTTATTGATTCATTTGAACTTTCTCTTTAGGATACCGCTGTTTCAAGATGGTCATGTTCTTCTCTGGCTTCATGTTTGGCACCGCAGCAGTACTCCTGTTGTATCACAAGGAGCCTGTGTTGGATGCTCAGCTGGGTCTGGAGACAAAGGCAGGGATCGGCCTGGGCGTTGCTGTGCTCTGCGGACTGATGACTATGCTGGTGTCCACGATGGGACTTATCCTCAGTGGCCTGCAGCTCGGGGGCCTGCTCGCCCTTGCCATCTTGGTGGTAGTAGGACAGTTTCACGTCCTCGCCCCTGTGTGGGTGCCTGTCGGCGTGGTGCTGGCTGCCAGCATCACCGCTGCCGTCCTCACACTTCTTTGGCAGAAACTGTTCAGCATCGTCTACACATCTGTGTTCGGAGCGACCACTGTGATGCTGTGTTTCGACTTCCTTGTGGGGACGTTTATGCTGTCGGATCAGGTGTATGATATGCTCTGTGAAGTCGCGCTGCGTCCACTCTGCTGGTTCAGCTGGGTGATCACTGGGACATGTCCTGTTTTAAGTCTCATAGGTGTGTTGGTGCAATGGAGATTTACTGCCAAAGGAATATCACACAGAGAAGGTGAGTTTAATTCAGTCTGCCCTGGGGAGCTCTGAACCTCCTCCGTGGTGTTGGATACTCACAGTTTCATCTTTTCTTTGTCTGCTTTTCAGCTGCTCACAAAAAACAAAATACATATAGCAAGAAGTACAGGCACAGAGAGTCAGTGAGGAAACCTCCAGCACAGCGTCGGCGCCAGCCTCCAACCATGAAGCGCTACACTGGGGACGTCCTAGCACCGGTGAGTGTCTCCGATTAAAAAGCATCAGCCAGCAGGAGCGCTTCACTCAATTTACTCAAGTAAACATATGTATTATCAGCAAAATATTAATTAAGTAAAATGTATAACTGTAAATGTTATATTATTATTTATAAAATTATTTCATCACTTCTTTCTCAATAATTAATCAATCAGCCCAGATATTTTTTAGTTAATGTTTAGTCAATTAAAATTGTAATCTTAAATAGGGTCAAAGAGTAGAAGTTTCATGAACTGGAAATAATACCTCAAAATATGTACATACATAAATAAATGGCGCATTTTCTCATTATGGAATTTTAATTTTTGGCCACTACGTGAACAGCATTTTGTCAGCGCAGTGTCAATGTCTCTATCACCTGTTTGTCTTTTCAGAGTTACCTCCAGAGCCTTCGGGAGCATCAGATGGGAACAGGCTCCTCCACCAGCAGCGTCAGCACGATCACACATACGCTGATTGACTTTGACTTTGAGACAGGCTCCATGGTGCCTCTGACTGCTGCCTCCCCGGTCTTAACAGTCTGAACAGTCTGAAACAGTTTGAGTCGTTTTAACTGTAACTTCATCAGAAGATCTTCAGCTGCACACAGTGTGATTTGACATGTGTGGAGATTCTCCTCTTAATGGTGACGCGATAAAGAAGTCATCAGACTTGTGATCGCTGCCACTGCTGTTTGAAACTCTGAGTTGCAGACACTTTGTGATGTTTTTTTTCCGTACAACCATATAACAACCAACCTGTCAGTGGACACAGTGCACAGGCCTAAAATATATGTCTAGATTACTTTGGGTTCTAAAGTTTGTGTAATATTACTACAAGCAATTAATTCATATCAGTGCATGTAAAAAGATAATACATGTTAGAAAAATAAGAAATGCTGTGCAACAAACCAAGGAGACAGACTTTACAGCAGGAGAACTTGATGCAACTTGAGGTCTTCTATTCATATTATGTTGGTTTATGCTTTTGTATTATACTGTATGTGGAAATAAATAAAGGTAAAACGATGTTTTTGATGGTCCTTGCCAGCTGAACAGTCTTTTTACTCTGACTTACAAGTGGGAGGTGGATGAGAGCAGCTTTTCCCACTCTTGGAAATGGCTTAAATAAAGCAACACGAATGAACTAATAAGAATAAGACTTAGAGAAGAAGCATCCCTTTGTGGAAGCGGTGATTTGTTTGTTGATTTAATGCAATTCTTTATATAAAAGCATTAAGGATGCTCTGATTCGTTTCTAACTCTTTGTCAGACTCCAAATAAATAAGGATGTATCACTGTTATACTGAATCACTGTGCAGCATGAAGGTTGTGTAGAGTCCTTGGGAACCTCTGGTGGCTCAGTCATCACACTGCATCCAGTGGGTGGCAATGCTCAGAGGATAACCCTTGTCTACTCCGTGATGGTTTACACGCCAAAACTTGGTGCCTTTGAACATGTATGTATGACCATTTGTCCATGTTATAGCAGCATCAGTATCGCTGGGCACCCCACGAAAGAGTTGTTCAGTAGGTTTAGGATAAGAACTAAAGTCTGTTGGGCCAATTTCATCCCACTGCCAGTATCCAGAGCCCTTAAAGGAGACAGGTATTACCTTCTGCAAACTGGATAGATGGCATAAATGATTCAGTAAATTGTAGTAAATGTAATCCTTTGCACTTACTTTGAAAAATAATAGTTTTTTGTTCTTGCTGAAGTACATGGCCGAGTCAATGTTAGCTGGAATATTAGCCAAGTGTTTTGGAAAGCCCTGGTCAAGTTTGAATCCAGAGTATCTCCAAACTTTGTCTCCTGTAAATAGATTTTTAGAGAGAAGAAGGAGTATTCTGTAAGCGCTCCACTAACATGAATGATCGTTCCTGGAACCCACATTTAAATCCTGCTAGTACTGTACTGTGAGAAAAAGAAACTATAATTCCAAATTAATCCACCTTTTAAAAAGTAGGACTTTCCAGTCCGCTGGGAGTGAACAGCTGCACTGAGACTCCCTGGCAGCTCCTTCCACAGTGCAGAGATCAGGACGGGAGTGTTGTGGCCGGAGCTGGACACCGTCCACACATACTGTCCACTGAAAAAATATGTTTTATGCAAAGGACCTGCACGGACACAGTGAAGAAGAAAAAAGTTTGTTTAGAGGAAATTATGGAATAAATCACTTGTTTATTTTGTAGCTGTAACTGAATCAGAGTTTCTATACCCAACATCATTGCATCCAACGTGGCTTTGCAAGGATCTATAATAAATCCTCCTGGCACTGACTGGCTTGGATTTCTGGATGGAGGGGAACTTACTGGTTTTCCTGAAAAGTAACAACTCTGCACATTACACAAACTCTGTGTAGTGCATTGAACACACATGTAGTGGCCGAGCAGTGTAATCCAAGATTACCGTATAAAGCCTGGATGCCGTGTATGTCGTCTGGATGGAGCTTGAAGTCAGAGCGGTAACCGTTGTATACGGGCCCCATGAGTGCGCTGTAATACTGAGAATGGCCCAGGCCGAGAGCGTGGCCAATCTCATGGGCTGCAATAATCCTCAGGTTGGAGCCATGGGACTTCCCCTCTGTCCACAGTTCATCTTCGTCAAAGTGCACAATGCCTGACTCAGGAGCATCAGCGTGAGCTAAAACATGGCCTAAAGATAAAATAAGAACTGCACTAAATACTACAGCATCTCAGTCTGTTTCAGTTCTTTCAGCACATGTGAAATCACAAAACATTTCACAACCACAACCTTTTTTTTCCTATTTTAAAAACATTAACAAAGTTGCACCTACCTCTGCCGTCAAACGGCACTGGACACGTCTTATCTTTTCTGTGAAAGGAAAGTTTGATGTCAGCTCGTCCGTGCTGCAGCTCCCTGAACCTTAAAGGTGAAACATCACTCCAGTACTTAAATGCACCCTGGATGGCCAAACGCGTCTTTCCCTGACCCAAGTCCGGAGTGTAATTATAGATGCGGTAAGTTAGCGTCTTCTTCCGCCAGTAACCTGTTCAGTTTGAAGACACTTCTGTTACTTTTTTATTACATTTTAGATTCAATTTTTTGCTCTGCATTGTCAGAGCTTCTTTTCACTCAAAAGAATGGAATTAAAATGTATATATTATATGTTTTTACACGTTTACGCAGGTTAAGAATCAGAATATGTTCTTATGTAACAATAACCAACCCATGACTCGATATCTGAGCGCTTTGTTACTGAAAGAATCTTCAACACCACACCGAGGTTTGTTCATCATGGCCAGTGTGGCTGAATCTAGTTTTCCTGATCTTTTCAGGTTTGTCACTTTCTGAAAGATGCTGATGTGCAAAAGGGAAAGAGGAAATGTTAGTGCTTTTTTCCAGATTTGGAAAAATAAGCAGTCAAATCTGAGACACAGCTTTTGCAGATTCACCTCAAGGCGTTTACTATTTCCTGACTTGGATGGTTTTGGCCTTTATGGTCCAGTGGGATGCGCAGATAACCATACTTCCTTAAATACTCCTAAAGAGAGCAGACACATTCAAACCATTTACTTAAATGTACTCAAATGTGCAAATACAATGTGGAATTTGCATGGAGAAGTCTTTTAAATGAGACATCGCAGTCCTAACAAAGGCATTTTACTATCATTGGAATCCTTAATGGCGCACTCACTACCCACAGGTGGCATTGATTTTATCAGAGCTGATGATGCCGGTGGTGTTAACAGCACCACGACACATTCACCCCACCTGATAAGTTGTTTTTGATTCTTCTGCAGAACCAACCTGTAATTTAAAGGTTTTAATCATGTTCGTAAAGATAACATAGACAATCTCATTTACACAGTGTAATTACACTTGTGTGTGTTTCCATGTCACGGTGCTGGTTCCATGTCATTTTTCTCTTACGTTTGAATGATGAACTATTTTTTATATTATTATCTGAAGTTCTTCTTTCTTACCACTGCTCCTGTAAAGTCTCCCTCTCTCTGGGCTCTGGATGAAGCTGTTGTCATCAAAACAAGAAGCACCATTAACTCCAGTCTATATCCCATTTTCCGCTTTGGGTCTTTTTCCATTATCAGACAAACAGAAACTACCCCTACTCAATCCAACACAGCACATTGACCTCTCACACTGATAAATAGGATCTGAATCTAAGTATCTCTGGAGGCTGCCGCGTCTTCGTCTACATCCATGTTGTATTAGTACATCTGGGGCCACTGGCTTCGAGATTCAGTTTTTATACCATCCAGCGTCTGATCAGGACCTGCCTCGAAACCGCGTAATAAACCTTTACAAGGAATGTGTAACCGATGCATATTTCAGACACCAGCAGCACGATCACGCCTTCTCACACCATCATTTAGAGCCTTTTGTCTGTCTAGTGTGAATAACTTCCCAGTAATGTTTACGTTGAAGGAAGCAAATGAATTAAAGAGCAGATCTATTAAAAATAAAAAAATAAAATGAAGGTGATGGCAAAAACATTTTTTTGACATTGAATTAAGCTGCAATACTTATAACTATAACTATATAATAATTATTTTTCAGATGTACCAGGAATACAGCTGCTGGAGCTCCTTTATGATTTATGTTTCTGAAGCATGTTCTAAATAAATTGGACCATTCTTTACGTTCTGGTCGCAACTCTATGAAGAAAACAACTAACCGCACTTCCTCTATGAGACAACAGTTAATTATATTGCTCACAACATATGAGCCTATTCAAGGAGAGACAATGACGCCCCCGTGTAACCACTGCTACAAATCGTCTTCTGGACGGAGACAGAGTACGCCTTCTCTTCTGCTGCAACATTGCAGAATACCGCTCGTTAAAAGCGACGGGACAGAGTTACTATAGGTCAATGCCAATACACTAAACACCCCCTGGTTTAATGCAAACATTGGGCTTTCCTGCCCTGAGTTCGGCTTTTCAGGTGTAGCACACATCCTTCCTTCTGATCTTAAGCTGTGTCCCGGTTCCATAATAAACACATTAGTTACAGCTTGATTGACATAATTCTGTACATGTGCTGTAAAACCCCCTTTGCATTTAAATCATTAGATTTTCACATATACTACAGATAACGATAGATAATGAGAAGTATATACTATATATACAGACACGAGTAACACGAGTACACAGAGTGCTATTCAGAAACAGGAGGTGAAGTTCACTGTGGTCTTCTGCTTCAACCTTCAGTCTGCTTTAACAAGTTATTGACAGTGTAAGGGTTCCTGAGATCATCAGTAGTAGGTAGGTTGCAGGTTAATTTCAAGCTGGCACTGGACATTCCTCCTTAAAACAGAATCAAACAGAAATGGGTCAAATAATGTGTCTCTTTTCTCCAGTAAAGTAACTGTGACCTTTCAGACAGGGTCCAACAAAATGCATCACTACGTATGTGACCTGTAATGTGGATGTTTTGGGTGCTGCTGTTTGCTAATTAACTATGAAAAGCAGGAGATCTACTCAGAGTCAGAGGTGTGTCCATGTTCATCGTGATAATTAGAATAAAAAGGAACATTTATGGCTCATTGATGGGTTTAAATAGGTTATGGAAAACGGAGCTCTATGGCACAGAGGAATAAGTCTTGAATACCCAGACAACACCTGCTGGTTTGATCAGTTCACCGTTGTTTTTGGTGTTTTTATGGGATTCGTCCACCATAACACAAATGTAACATACCGTATAGCTTTATCCTCACACTGTATATCGTATTTCATTAAAAACCAATTACACCAAAATATGATATGACATGATGTAATGACTGATCCAAAAATGACTACTGAGCTAAAAGCCTAAAGCAAACAGGTAAAAAATTAGGATAGAATTAGAACAGAAAAAGTTTTATTTCCCATTTTAGGCGTGACACCTGATGCTTTGGAAGGTACAAAATGGAAAGGACAGACATGCACAAAACAATTCACAATGATGCCTTTAAAAGATATTTGTAATTGAATGGCCAGTACAAGCACATGGACAGTACTCATGTTATGTAGATACTTAAACCTAGAAAACTTGTCAGTTCTGAAGTTGTGGTTCCTGCTACATAGCCACCCTGCTGCGCTCTGCTTGAAAGGTGCTGGGACAGTGTTCACTTCCAAAGTTCATAACAAATATCAAAATGAATATCAAATATTTAGAATACGTTTGATGGAAACTAAGATCACAAAGCTGCAAAGGTCCCTTCCTTGTGTTTTATTATGTAGTCTCTATGTTCGGTCTGTCTGACTCTCCTTTCGTCCTTTGCGGCTTCAAGACCCATGCTCCAGCTGCTGTAACTCATCTAGTAAGGCCTTTGCCCGGCCCAGCTTTTCCAGCTGATCCTTTGTCGGCTCTTTTATTTCCCCCGAGTCCACTTTCTGCTGCAAATCCTCAACTTGCCGCAGCTTCTTTTTCAGGTTTTTTAACTTCTTGGCTTTTTCAGTTGCTGCTGCTGACGAATCACCGGGAGATGAGACAGAAACCGACACCGCTGCCTTGTTTGACTCACTGCTGTCTGAAATCGACACATTCTCGACAGCATCGCTCACAGATTCCACATCTGCATCTCCATCCTGCCCCTGGTGCTGCTGCTGCTGTTTTCGTTTCTCTTTCCGTTTCATGTTGCGTTTGGCCGACTTTGAGAGTCCGGACATTTCACCGTCTGCACCGGGGATCTTTTGCTGCTGCTGCTGCTGCTTTGGTGGCTCTGCCTCAGACGGGTTGAGGCCAGGTGGCAGGTCTGGTTTGCTCTTGAAAAACTTCACATACTTGTTTTCATACCTAAAATAGCAAAAGGAAAAACAGAAACAGAAGATGAAATGCAAATGAGAGAGATCAAAAGACAACCTTTTCATAGCTTAAGACTGCGAATTAAGTTCCCAGTCATTTGGTCAATAAATATGATCACTCACAGTCCAAAGTGACCTTTTCTGAGATAACCCTTTGTTCAACCTTCAGTTCAAATCAAAACAATATTTAATATGTTAAATGCTATAACCAGCAAATGTTTGGTATTTTGGGTATTAAAAATTAAATGATGAAATTATCATTTAATAGTCAAAATAGCAGATTAATTTTCTGCCAACTGACTGTTGCACTCGTCTCATTTTATTTTCTATGTAAGGAAACACTTACACTGGGACTTCTTCCTGCGGGACATAACCATCCTTCACTCGCCTCGGCTTTCTCCATGTTCCATCAGGTCGTTGAGTGGCAGCAATATATTTCCCTGAAGAACATATAGAAAATATAAGAATTCTGCATTAAAAAAAAATGTGATTGTATTTTGTCCACTGTGGAAACACTAAAAGAAAATAGCTTTGTGTTCACTGGATCGCTTTGAATGTCTGGTGAACTGACACATGACTGCTAAGATTTTAACATATTTATATTAAAAGAAATTAGCATTCTGATTATTATATTCAATTCAATTCAATTTTATTTATATAGCGCCATTTTACAACAAAAGTTATCTCAAGGCACTTTACAGTGTGAG
>JAUMHF010000024.1:17446884-17458663 GCA_032359275.1 Microctenopoma steveboyesi
TTAATCTACGGATTTGTGAATTGTACCATGGAGCAAACCTCTTCTGATTAACTACCTTCTTTTTCAGAGGGGCAACAATATATATATCCAAATATATATTTGCTAAAATTAACACCCCTACTCTCTTTATAAATAAATACAAATTTTATATATAAATTAAATATAAAAAATTATATAAAAAACCTTATACATTTTATATTGCTGCTCTGAAAGCAGTAAAAGCTATGTTTGGGTTTTTGTATTCTATCCTTGCTTTTGTTTTATTATTATTAGTTATTAGTTAGAACAGTTATTATTCAACATAAATATAAATATATATCCAAGGGCTACAGATATAAGCACAGTGTTATCAGCTGACTGTGGGAATTTGCATTTCTGCATGTGTGCCGTCTCTGTCGAATAAACCAAACACAAATTCAAAACACATGGGTTCACAGTGGAGAAGGTAACGAAACTACACAAATGGAAACAGACACATACTCATCAACATATGTAGGTAAATATTTTGTGATAATTTTTTGATGCTTTTATTGTTATCACACTGCACAATAACATGTGAGGTATTGCACAGGCTGCCGTAAATTTAACAAACCACAAGATGTCACTGTGTTTGTTGAGTTAGAAACCTTGAAACGTCTTATGTGCATGTAGTATCCATACAGAAAACTGGATTTTTCTTATACCGTAATACCAGTTTAAACAGCCTAAGCAACATTCTGACCTTTTGTGCTGCTACACCACTAAACCCGCATGTAACGCAGTACCTGTGTTAGTGGAGGTACTAAGCAATGAAAATGCAGCTGTAGCAGATAATGAAGTTAAACATGGTGACACAGAAGGACATTTGCTTGTCTGTTGTCTGGAGATACTTTGGTTTTTAAAGCTCGGACTAGGACCAAACAACTATTTACTGCAAATGCTGACGTGCTCAAGTTGTCGCCGGAGATTGCAACATGAGCAATTTGCTGCACAGACATACTGTGGAGAACCAGGAATGGGTAAAACCAAGATCGGCCTCCAGCACATCCTCAGGTAAAACTGAAAAAACTCCACCTTTTCATGTCAGAATTCACTTTTTCTAAGGATTACAGCGTAGTTGATTTAATGACAAATTAACCGATTTCGTACACCACCCTGGATGTTTTCAGGTGGTTGACGCACTCTGTGCTATGGTTAGAGCGTGCTCACATGTGAGTGTGGACACAGAGGATCCCACTGAGCGCTATACAGAGAACAGAGGAAAATTGTAAATGCAGGATCATCTAAACACAGAAATAGGCTTGTTTGGGATGAACTGCACCTCAGCTGGAAATGAGATGGCCACAGCAAGGGGGGTGGCTGAAAGTCTGCTATGTAGACACACATTTTCTAACTTTTCTAGCAGTATTCAAGCTCCCCTGATGTATCTCACATAAAATGTGGTATGAATGAAATGTGGTCAAATTGAGATTAAACGCTGTCATTGTGTCAGCTTGCTGATTAAAATAGAAATTCATAAATTAACAGTCAATAATACTACAATACAGACATTTTAATTGTTGATCTGTTACACCTTTAGACTGCAGGACTAGTTTAAAGGAACAACTAGTTTAAAGGAACAACTAAAAAATCTGGAACAACTAAAGGATCTAAAGGAACAACCAAAAGGAACAACTAAAAAATCTGTGCAGATGTTATTTTAGTAATCTGAGAGTAATCTGTGACTAGTTTAAAGGAACAACTAAAAATCTGGGCTGATGTTATTTTAGTAATCTGAGAGTAATCTGTGACTAGTTTAAAGGAACAATCTGCTTGCAGCATTTAATTTGTAAAAAAAAAATCACAATTAAGTTGGTGGTTCTTCTTTTAAATTTTATAATTTGTCTGTATTAATACGTAAGAGACACAAAGTGGGCGTGAATGTAAGCAAAAGCTGTTATCAATACTTGCACTTTTACTCTAATTAAACTTTGAATTACAAACTTGACTCGTAGCAGTGTAGTACTATACGTTGCCACTTATACTCAACAAGAGGTGTGAACAATTTTACTTTTAGCTTGTAGAACTGCTTGCACATGGTCATTATTAACAAATTTTAATAATGTTTAGATTTCAATGTTTCGGTGAGCACATATAACGAAATACAGTCATCCACTGTCATCACAACACTAACTCACCTGCCATAGACTATTAGCAGCTAGTGAAAATGCTAACTGACGTTAGCTCGCTAATGCGGCTAATAAGAAACAGACAACCACAACGCCACATAAGTAAGAAAGTAAGTGTGTTTCTGGCAGCAGTTTGTGTATATGCCCATTACTAGATTCACATAGAGAATAAAATGAAAACGACAGCTACGAGTAACAGTTGAGAGTATAACCATAGCTACTTCGGCTAAAACTAGCATTAGCTAGCTCCAAAACGAAGCATTTAAATCGAGCTAAGTCGTTGAATGTGTTATCGCTGACAATCAGTACTGCAAGAAACCTTGGCCTCCATTATAGCTGCTATTTATAAAGACGTGGATTTTGTTTCTGTTAAACAAAGGTCTGGCACATGCAGGAGCCTTACCAGATTCATCTGTGACATAGGGGGTTGCCATTTTGGTGTAATGTGGTGCTCCGCTTCTTTCCGTCGGACTGTAACGGTGTTTCAAGCTGCTGCCCCCTCGTTCACACACACGCACACAGTAGAAATCTAGTATTTGGCTTGTTTTGGAAGCATTTTCTTTAAATGTACTCTTTTCTTCGACGTGAGAACTGTCATTGCATCATGTACATAAGTCCGCAAGAGAGAAAGCGAAGGCTTATGATGTCACACCACGGCTGCTAAAGTATATGAGCAGCCGGGCGGTACAAGACAGCAAAGCGAGCAAACCCCATTCTTCGCCTACGGAAATGACGACGTGGATTTTGAGTTGCCAGGTTTGGATGTTTAGCCTCTTTTTACACACTTTCAGTGAAGCAGGAAGTAGTCAAGTCGTCGTTTTGGTGATTACTAATTAATAGGTCACTAAAACACACAATGTGCACAAAAAAGCGTCAATACCAAAAAATAATCATTACTCGTTATTAATAAAAGAACATGCACTGCTTATTTATTTATAAATATACTAGAAAAGCTGTTAAAAAAAGTTAAAATTGTGTTAATAATGTCATGTATAACAGACCCATCACAGTTGCTTATTGTCGTAAAGGATAATTCCTTTTCCTTATAATATATTTACTCTCATAGGAATTTGAATGCAGTTTTCAGATTGATGTACTCCACACATTTTAACAAAACAATCACATTTCATAAAACCTTTGGTATTAAACAATAACAAGATACAACTGCAATGTGTTTTTCTTTTAATATTTTATACAAAATAATATTATATTACAGAGAAAAGCAGGGAACACTGCATGTCACAGAAATAAATCAGAAATGTTGCAGTGTGCTTAAATTAGTTTGTTCGAATTTATATAAATGTGAATACAAGTGTACAAAAAACAGTAATTCAATATAAAACTATACATATTCACTGCTTGTTTAAGGTAACTACATATACGGAAATACAATATTCTATTTGTGTCCCACCTTATATCTTCTCTTCAATATGCTTAACAATTATTTTGCACATCTGATTTCCTCCCTCCAGCATCCAACATTCATTGTGACAAAGACAGACATCTGATCAGAAACTTTCCCTCTCTTAGAGGAAAAGAATTTCTCTAGAAAGTTGAAGAATGAAGAAGTAATGTGACACGATTAACTGCAAGGGAAAGGTGAAACACCACATTGTCACAGTTACAAAACGTTCTGTACTCAGCCTCTTTTCAAGTCAAGATTCAAAAACCTTTATTAATCTCAAGAGGGAAAATGTTTGCCTTGTCATAGCAGCTCTCAGTTCAAGGGGAAAGAAGGAAGAACCATAACCGGAGAGGATTAACAACAACACAAACACAAATACATATACAATGTACAAAAATAGGTTATTGACATTAATGTGTAATGTAGTGGAAATACAATATGATGTCTTTGATAAATCAGAATCAGCTTTATACGCCAAGTATGTTGCACATACAAGGAATTTGATTTGGTCTTTTGTAGCTTTTTAGGACAGTACAGATAGAAAAACAATACAATAAATTAAAGGCAAATTATAGACAAAAATACAACACTACAACACTCTTTGTAACAAGATGAATAAACAAGATGAACAAGATTTGTAACAAGATGAATAAATGATGAATAAACAGTCGTCTGATTAAATAGATATGATTACGAATTGTCAGGGGGATTGTCAGGGAAATCTGGAAGTCAGTGGAAGTAGTTTCCTAGTGTTGTATGGCCCAGTTAGGAATCTTATTTTAATACAAAGTGAAGTGAATTATTTTTTTGTATTTGCTGAGTTAGAGAGAAAAAAGTCTTAATGAATTTTCTAAGACAGTTCTTGAATTTCTGTGGTCACCAAACACATTATGTGTGAAATCAAATAAAAGGTGATGCACAGTTGTTTTTACAGTGACACAGCTGTGATAAGAATATATACTAAGAAATGCGCATAACCAGTTATACAAAAAACGTAAATGGAAAACCTACACCTGAAGCCCTGTGGACACCGCTTTGAAACGCATTAGAAGGAGGTTCTTTGATCCAACCTGGCAACCCCGGAGGAGTCTGGTGGAGGAAAATATTGCCCACAGCAGACTAGTTGGCATTAAAGACGGCTGGCGATAGGAGCTGCGGGAATCCTTTTCCAGAATCTACTGCTCAGTATTCTTGCCAACACCAAGTATGTATTTAATCCTGTTTAACTACGAACACGGCGAACTGTCTTTTTGTCTAAAAGAAAGCGCTTTAATTGCATTTTATCTGTTTAGTCGGTTAGCTAAGTGATGGCTAGTCTTTCAACGGGGCTCTGAATAAAAAAAAAAGCCAGCAGTCTGCTAGCGGTGCGCTAGCTAAGGCTTCATTCAAAGGTCCGTCCACAAAGGAGGCGTTCTTACTTTGTGCTCCATTATGTTTCTGTCGCTGTTGTTTTGTTAAAATACCGCTAACTGGAAATGTTTGCGTGCAGTAACGCAGAACCCCGCAAAGTGAACCATGTAACGTTAAGTAATGTTAGCAGGCTAACGTTAACGTAACCTCCGGACTTCAGCCAAAAATGTGAAGTGAGCTAATCCGTATTGAACGAGATACCCTTATGTACGAATAAAACCCCTCTGCAACGCAGCAGAAGGTATTCTGTTAGTAAGTCTTTCTAAAATTAACGATTCCCGCAACTATTCCCTTCTTGTCGTTCAGCATACGGTGTGAGTTAGCTAACTTGGACATTCGTGTTAAAATAAGTTGTTTGGTTGTTAATCGATTCCTAACTTCGGTTTACCAGATTCTGGAGTCTTAGCATATGTTCTGTTTGGATTTAATTTTTATGGGCGTCTTCCAGCAACACGTTAAAGATAACCGTTAATCTGACTGGAAATAGCCTTGAATAAGTAACGTTATGTTCACATAAGCTGCCAACAGATGTGCAGCAAACGACGGTCTCTAAGTGATTAGCTAGCTTTAACTGCTTTTAATTAGACGCATTTAATGTTCTGTTTGGACTAAGAACTGCATCATGTTTAATTGAAGAGACTATGGGCACAGATACAACTGATTTGAAGTTGCTGACTTGCAGACAGGGGGAAACGTTATTTGGCTGTTAATAAATATTATAGGCCGGCTTTGGAAACTCAATGAAACCCCTGGTATTAACCATGTCTCTTCTGTCTGTTGACTTGAAAGTGTCACCCATATCCTTGTTTAAATTAGTCCATTTAAACCTTTCATTCATTGGTTTGTGTTTGAGCGCTGAGTTAGCACTTCTGAATTGCGTCACTCAACACAAGTGCACCTGGCTCTCTTGAAGACTCAAGCACCATCCCTCTTGATAAACAGAATGCATCCTAGTGTGTGCATGAGTGACTGTGCCAGTGTCACTTGTTGACTGTACATGTGTGAGTTTGACGTCTGTAAAGGTGTGGTGGAACCAGGACTGTGGCATGCCAAGTCCTAATCAAAAGGGTGTGGATTTGTACAGCTTTTGAGTTTCCCTTTCTGGAGAAACAGGGTCAGAAACAAAAACCTAGATTGTGGGAGGAATCAGCTGGCCCATAAAGTGTGTGAGTCCAACTTGCTGAGCATGTGACTGTAGGCTTTTTAAGTATAAAAGGGACATAATTAAAGCAGGCTGGTTTATGGCAGAGTCTGCAGCATCAGTGCAGAACTGATTGTGCAGCTGGGTGATCCCATCATTTATAAGACACACCAAGACTTGCTGTTTGACATTTGCTGATCTGCTACACAGTGAAGACATCTTGTGTTTCTTTTAAGACTTTTAAGTGAAGTGTTCTCTCTATTTGAGAACAAAGACTGAATAAATCCCATATATTTTTGCCAGTTGATTGGTGATACTCGGGAAATGTTTGTGTCCAAATGTACCCAGATATAAATCTGTTTTGCACATAACCAGGCTATCGTCTGTGCAATCAGTTCAGCTGTAGGGAAATCTAAAATATTTTTGGTAGTTGCTGTTGAAGGCTCAGGAACATTTGTCACTGTGTGGAATACTTGGATTTGCAGAAATCATCAGCCTGTTCAGAGAGCCGGGGCCGTGAATATTCTGTGTTGTCTTAACATCATCACCCACCACTCCTGCAGAGAACTTGGAAAAAGGAAATATTCTTCAAGCATGTGTGGCTACAAAGCCCTACTAACTCTTTCCCCCAAACTAAATTCAGCGCTTCTGCCAAGGACAATATTAACTGCAGATCTTTTTTGAGAATGCTCTGCCACACAGACAATAATTTATTGAAATCTGTTTTTCATTCATACTTTATAACGGAAGGAAATGGCTTTCGTGTGATTTGCATTCGTATTTTTGCATCTTGCATAAGTTGAGGCATCACATCTGTGCATTTTTTGCTCAATGTAACATAACCACAGTTACTTTCACTGTAAATAGTTGTGTAAAGTCTTTCTACATTGGAACACTGGTTCTTAAAACACAGCTGGATTTCTTTGGTTGCCCTTTTTTTCTCGCAGATTTGGATAAACTTGGTGGAGAAACAAGAGGAAAACCTGAATCTGAGGCCTAATCTGAACATCATTCCAGCCCTGCTGCCAGCTGGGAACCTTGTTGGCATCTTTAGGAAGAACAGCAAAAGTTACCACACTTTGGGCCATTGTTGAAACACCATCTTAACCACATTTGAAGGATTTTCTTACAGTCTCTGGGAAGTGCAAAACCAGTTATTTCTCACATACTGGTGTCTGACAATATGGCGAAGAAAAACAGCCAAAGGGGTGTGTATTTTGTTTTCATAACCTTTTTTTTAAATGAAAATTATATGTATTAATTGATTATTAACAAATCCAGTACTTGTCTTATGTGTTTTGGTTAAAACGTCTACCTTAGAAGTAGTTAGTTTTTTTTTAACACATGCATTGTGTCGTCCTAAACCTGCAAAATTAACACAACCACACTTCTTACAGTAAATTAACCTACTTTCACACAGTGGAAAATCTCTTTTACAAGGGCCCAGCAGGTTTTTCCTTTTACTTTCCTTTCTATAAATGTAAGTTTACCCGGACTCGCCACCCTCAGCTGTAGGCTTTTGCAGTTTTATTATTTTTAGAAGGAGATGTTTTTTGAAAGTCTTGAGTGCTTATTAGTAATTTATATCAGATGCATATTCCAGAATATTTAGTGTAGACATTTTCTTTATTTGTATTTTCACAAGTACAGCTTCTGCTGTTTACTTGAAGCAGCTGTGCTTGACTAAATAACACACCCTTCCACCTCCACGGTACAGTATGCAGAGATGCTGGCATCTTATGATATCTAAAGGAAACAAATCAATTTCCTTTCAACGTATTAAATAGGGTTAATAGTTGTCTTTGATTTACTTAAGTACATTAACTTGTCTGTTGATATGTGTGTGTTCGATGGAGATAAGTGGCTTCATAAATACAAGTCTGCTATTGTAACACAGATATAGCCGGCAGGTCTTTCCAGGAAATCTCTGAAATGTATGGTGGTTGTTTTGTTTTGCAAATTATGGTTTGCAAATACTATTCAAGGCTTAAACAGACAATGGAATTTAGAAGTTGGATTTTCTTTTCCAGATACATCTGGGGTGGTGTTTGACACTCGGTCGAAAATGGTCATGTCCCAGGGAGGAACAGCTGAGAGGATGAAGGAGAAGGTAGGCTACACGCGATTGGCACTAAGACCCTCCAGGTTTTTTTGTCACTAGACTTGAGGAATATTATGGGCTTCTCCTCGAGTTAATTCCCAGTGTGCCTGTTTGGTGAGACTAAACATGAGAGGGCAAGTTATCAGAGAACGAGAAACAACATTATTGCTAAAAGAAGAACATTGGAGCTAGTTTTGAGCCTTTAGTTATTCATGTCTCAATGAGAGGTCATTTATCAATGTGTGTAGGTTATTGAGATGCTTGGCAGCTCACGCCTTAGATAACTGACACTCGCATGAAAAAAGAAAATGGCTTCAGGTGTGTCATTATGTAACCTCTTCTTTATGGAGCAACTTAGGGGAAATGGGACACCACATAATTTTACTGTGGTGTTTTCATGGCACCTTATTAAACCGTTTAAATATTCTTGTTAGCTTTGCATAAGTTAGCAGCAAGGACTTGGTAGCCTTCAAGTGTTGAGTCACCTTGTGTGTTACCAGAGATGATGTTAAAACCTGTTCCTCATATGTGCTTTTTCCAGATTGGTGCCGTCAGGGCAGTTGTGCCCAACAAAAGCAACAATGAGATTGTGCTGGTGTTGCAGCATTTTGAGAACTCTGTTGACAAGGCTGTTCAGGCTTTCTTAGAAGGTATGATAACATTACTGTTTGAGCTCATGAATGACAAATATTTAGCCCCTAAAACTTGCTTCTTTTACACCCGACACTGCGTTTTCCACTCGCCGTACGTTTCGTGGAGTGACGTAGAAAAGGATTTGTGATAAACCTATGCGTGATCCCTTATTCCTCAACTGCTGTGGCAATACTACTATGGCTCTATTTCAAATTCCCGCTTGTTAGTTTATTCTATTTACTTTACTTTGCTTGGCAGATGCTTTTATCCAAAGCGACTTACAGGGAGCTAGCGCTGTGTGTCTGGCTCAGGGACACACCTGGTATGGGATGAACTAGGAGTCAGACGGGATTCGAACCTGCGACCTCCTACATTCCAGGCTGACGCTTAACCCACTGAGCTACCAGGCCACCTAGGCCACATTTAGTTAAACCCGTTGTCCTGGCCCGCTGCCCACATTAATTGTGTTTAGCCTTGAACATTTTTGACATGCATGACACCCATTCATTCCTTTCATAAGTTGAACGTCATGTATAAGCCTTTAGCTTTACAGGTATAATTATAGAATATGATGGTACGTCAGACTGCTTTGTTCTGCACTGGCGGCATCCTAACAACTCGGGGCATTCAGATTATGAGATCGGTATTGCGAGGTTTTGAATCTGTTGTGTCACTGACTCTCGTCACCACTCTTTGCCTTACACTGCAGGGAGTGCAGTCGAGATCCTGAAGGAGTGGAATGTCACTGGCAAAAAGAAGGTGAGAATCAGAAAGCCTGACTTTTGAATATCTGCTGGCTGGGTAAGCAGGTTTACTGTATGACACTGTTGGTCAACTCCTGTTGCTCTAATTGTTAAAGTGCTGTTTCGTTGCTCAAGCATTTATTTTTAACATTTAGCGTACAAAATTCTTACTGTGTACAATTAATTTTCTGAGCTATTGCACCAATAGGAAAGAGGTGATGAACAAAGTAAATTTGAACACAGCAGTTTGATACTGATATCTCCCTGTTCAGCCCAAGAAAAAAAAGAAGCCCAAGCCTCAGCCAGAGGCCTCGGTAGAGCCCGCTCTGCTCGAGGCTACGTCACCTGAAGAGAGCAGAGATGAGATGAACGGTTTTCATGCCAATGGATCCGTAATGGATGGAGAGTCGCTTGATTGTTTGAGCGAACAGTTGGACTCTGCGTCCCTGGACGCCGCTGAGCTGGACTCTGAACCCACTACATCTGAAACCATTGGTAAATGCAGCTCTTCCTCAAAAAGAAGCGAAAGAGATGGGATGAGGAGGCATTAGCTCTTTGGTTTGTTTTTATTACAGTGGAGTAACGATTGACTGCTTCAGTGAGTAATATAAATATATTAAAGCATATCAAGAAAAACTGGGTCAGTATTCATATTGAGACTTGTGCAAGAACAGGTTGGACAACAAATCTGTAAAGTCGCAATTTAATGACATATAAGAAACACATTCTCACATTTTAAATACCCTAACATGACTGTTGACGCTGTGAGGTGTTTTGGTGCTCTGTTGTCACGAGCGCGTAGCTTAATAGAATCGTAGCTTCATAGCATTTGGTGACGTGAATTATTCTAGTAATCAAATCTCACAAATGCACCTACTCGCAAGAAAAAATGCTGGTTTTGTGTTTTTCTTTGCATTTTTGTGCGGTCGCCTGGAGAAATGACACTGGTTATACTTTACCATTGTCAGGGTTTGGTGAATCTGACTGACAACATCTGTATTTAGGCCCTTATTTATTTTTGGGAGAGGTTGGTTTGCAAAATACCGTTAAGTAAAGTGACCTATCTTCTCATAGGTGCAGAAGCAGAGAGTCAAGGTAGCGCTCCAAGTCCCACCTTACAGAAAGGATCGAGGAATCACCAGGGTCCCAGAGGGAACAAGAACCGACACAGACAAGGCTCAAATTCACATCCCCCCACTTCTTCATTTACACCTATTACTGATGAGCAAGGATCGCTAGGAGTTAAGAAAATCGGTTAGACACCTGTATCTTCTCCTGCATATGATGTGTAGTATTGTTAGAATTGATAAAGCCCTGTGAGTCATTTCCAGGTGTGGATCATTTCTCATGTCATCTTCAATCTCTGCGCTTCAGCTACCAACATCGACCGCTCCGTGAAGGACCTGCAGAGATGCACAGCCTCACTGACTCGCTACAGGATGGTGATCAAGGAGGAGATGGACTCCTCCATCAAGAGGATGAAACAGACGTTTGCTGAGCTCCAGAGCTGGTATGTAAATATTTTTTACTTTTGGAGGTGACTCAAGATAAAAAGCCTTTCGAGGAATCAGGGACTACATTTAGTTCTCATTGTAGTTCCAGGTTTCAATCAAATTGATGAATTGCTTGGTCTTTAAAATATTAATAAATAGTGGAGAGCAGTGGAATACTCAGACGTGATACTAAGCGAAGACAGTTTCAATACTAAGATGGAAAAAATATCAAGTGAAAGAAATATAAAAGCTTTGCTCTGCTAGAAGACCACTTGTAGATGATTTGTGTATCTCTGAAAGAGAAACTAGACAAAACTTCCCAACAGGGTGTTCAATCAACCAGTGAGCTAGTTAGATGCTCAGGTCTGCAACAGGTCACGTTGCGATTTGGGAATTATTTGCACCACCTCATTTGTAAACACATAACACGATTCTCTGCAAACATGTGCAGAGATATTTATGTGCACAGACTCTGTAGATGCATAATTCCAGTTTAAAGCAGAAATAATTAGCCATCAGAATTTTAAGAGCCGCGCTCCCCAGATTCCACATCTGCATTTCCTCCTCATTCATTCATTCATTCATTCATTCATTCATTCATTCATCACGTTCCAGTCAAACGTGAGGCACACAACTGTAAGCTCAAAAATTAACTTAGTCTCTTCTGGATTTCAATCAGCACAGTTTGTTTAGGCTGTCAGGTCCA
>JAUMHF010000024.1:17467543-17497291 GCA_032359275.1 Microctenopoma steveboyesi
AAAGGGAAATTTTATTATTTGACTTTAAAAGACCTCTCTTTAAAAAAATCTATCAAGAGTGCCACCTTGTCTGCAGTTTAACTGAAAAGGAGGTTGACCCTATTAGTGCTGGAACATAACCTATTTTTGTACTCGCATTTTACTGCAACCAACGAAAAATGATTTTGAGGCTTTAATGGTTTTGCTTTTTAGCTTAACAATACAACAAGGAATAATTGATTATTAAAATGGTTGCCAGTGAATTTTCTAGCGGCTAAGTATTTCAGCTTTGGAGCACTCGTGCTACCCTCTACAGAGGAGATCAGTAGAGGTATTACAGCTTCAACCAAGGAGGTTAATCCGGCCATTTGACAGTTTTGTATGGTATCAATCTTCTCATGTAACCCTCTTTGTTCGAAAGCAAGAAAGGGCCTTCCTAAAATGCCAAGCAGCACTTTTGGATGCAGTAATTCTGCGATGGTGTCACAAAGATGTTTGCTAAATGAAGTTGGTAAAGAAACTTCACATTTCCCGTAACACTATTCTGTCTAAGGACGACGGGCGACAGGTTTAGTTGATCAAAGCTGCCTGGCAGATAAACAATTCGGCTTTCATTCCAGCTCCTCTCGACTGTTAGAGAGCCGCTGGACGCGTTCAAGGGAAATTCAGAGAGTTTTGTCTCACTTCAACCACTTGTGTTGCTTTACATTCTAAACTGTAGATTTATTAGGTTATCGCCAAAGAAAAGAAGTCACCCTCTTCAAAACTTGCTGCCTTTGCTTTCTTTCCTCGGCGTGTGAAGAATTCCAAAGGAGATCAATCCAACTCTTCACCCTGTGTTCTGTCCACTTTATTTTCTGAATCCTTACTGTATATACATATATGTAGCCATATAATTTTGTGCTCACATGGGGCATTTTGTATGTGATATTCATATTAGACATAACAGGTTAAAACATTAGTTCATTCATTCTTCCAGTAGACTTTGTGTTGTTCTACTCATGACAATGTTTCTGAGGAAAACTGTAAACTCAAGTGCCTTTTCTGGTCTCCCACCGATTCTTTGCCATCCCCGCCATCAGAGTATGGACCAAAGACATCGACCGTCCCTGACACCTCTGTTTTCTCTCTCTCTCTCTCTCTCTCTCTTTCTCTCACTCAATGGCACACGTTTCATTTACTACAAATAAACTGTTTGCAATATTCACTTTGTACATTTTTTTTTTGTACTTATTTTGCTTGGCTAAATGCCAGCAAACGAGGAGCTTAGTGATCCTGTGTTTATTATTTAAATACATTATATAATAAAAGATTAGATTATGAGGGACTGAAACATGGTGTTCCTAAGTTAACAGATAAACATCTAATAATTGCAGGTTAAGGAAAGTGGTTCTGTTATAAAGACAAACTACAGTAGATCTAAATTCCTGAGAGGTACCAGGTCTAGCCAGCAGAGGGCGCTCTTACATAAAATAAACAATCAGAATCAGCTTTATTCGCCAAGTCTGTTGCACATACAAGGAATTTACCTCTGGTCGTTTGTAGCTTCTCTAGAACAGTACAGAAAGAAAACAAGAATTCAATAAATTACAGACAAATTATAACGAGACAGAAAGACAAGACTGTGTGTGTGTGTGTGTCAGTGCAGCGTGCTGTGTTGTGTGCATTAAAATGGCATTTCCGAGTGTGAGGTTTGGTGAATGACCTCAGTGATAATCAATACAGTTTGATACTTCCTCTACTTTTAGTAAACATGAAATCGTAGTAGAAGTACAGCTGTTCATCATTTAATTGTTAAAATATCAATGAAAAATTAAAACGGGCGTCATAAATCATCAGGATCTTCCTGCCCTCACTAGTTGATCCTTTTCCTATTTACTATCATTAAATGTACCTGCGCCTGTTGTTGAGCATATGCCTCTTTAGCTTTTGATTCATGCATATGTTTGTATTTTCCCCAACATTTCGATTATAAAATGATAGTCAAATTCAGCTGGTACCCTGCCAAATTTGGGTCTATTTCCTGAAACTGAACCATTGCACCAAGTACAGCTTTCCTATTTGATTGAGCAGAAACGAATCATCAGATAATACGTATAAACTGCCGAGTGTAGGGATCATTTAGACTTAGATACACTGGTTAATAGATGACAAAAAGCTGTGTTGTTGTCTGACAAACCTTTAGAAGATGTGTTGATTTCCTCAGAGATAACTGTTGTCATGGCAGCGTCAGAGGACTACATGTGGACCTAAGGATGTCGAAAAGGATCCTGAATAGTTTTTACTGCAAGTTATACATCCTTAATGTACAGTTTCCAAAATGGGTTTTATGACTTGACTCTGCAGGTGACAACATTCTCTATCCCTAAACGAACATATCTTTACCTTTAGTTCAATCCTGTACTCGTCCAAGCAAAGAGCAGATAATGAGCCTGTTGTGTGTCTCATGATGGTGCTAAAAAAAAACTGCAATGTGGATGAGCTGAAACAATTTACAATGGAAGAATGGGCGAAGATCCGTCGAGATCTGCCTTAGGAGGTTGTTTCCAGTTGTGAGTCTATACACTTAGTAATTACGGCTTTTTATTTTCTTCTTGTAGTATATCTTCGTCTCAGAGCACTGGTCTGCTCATCTGTGTCCACTAGTCCTAGAACGAACTAGGATCCCGTGTTGCGTGTCTAGAAGGTTAAAAGTTCAGACTGGACTTTTCTGATACAAAAATTAATTGAAGATGCAAAAGTGGTGAAGAGGAAGTTTCTTCACACGAACACGTGCAAACGCAAAGCACATCAAGTTTTTAAAAAAATCAGGAGGGGAATTCAAGGCTGGATAGACGACTACAATCTTTCAAAGCTGATCTCGAATTTTTCTGGATTCACTCGATACAAATTTATGAAAATCATGTTTGCAAAAAATCCTGGATCCTGTTTTAATGTATTAGCGGATGGGAAAGAAACAATACAAGTATTGTGACATGAAACGTTGCTGAGCATATTTCAATAACGTCTAATGCAAATGATTTTTTAGTTTATTAGGGACCATTTGAAAGAAATGAGAAGCTGGATGTCATGTTTCAGCTTCTTTTTTAGCACAGCGTGGATTTATGAATACAAACAATAAGATGATTAGTTGTCAAAATCCACAGTGTATTATTCACTTGATACAATTATGTGGCTTCTGTTAGTCACATATGTCAAAGTACAAATACAGAAATCTGCCCCAAAAGGCATTTACCATTCTGAGATTTTAAAGAATTAGTGTAAGAAGTCCAGTAGGAAGTGCTTCATCACCTTCATATTCAGAGTTGTGAAGAAAATTAACATGTAAATCTGAAACCGAGTAGGCATAACAGTGTGTTTCACACAGGTTGGGGAAGCAGAAAAAGTTTCTCATGTGTGCTTTTAAAATATATTTCCCACTTCTCAATATTAACCACAAGTATCTTCAGGGCTTATGATACTTTTATTTATTTACATACACCACATTGTTTTTACAAAACGGCTCCAAAAAGCATACAATTATTTTTCTTTTGTCCAAAAACGTTTCTTGTAAAGTAGAAATTTTGACACGATAAAAACTGTTCAGTCACTGCGCTGGAACGTACATGATTGTACGGGCAACAAAGACCTCCATCAACACAGTACACAAAGCAAAACATTAATGCAAATAAAAATGTGACAGTTACTGAAAGAGCAGAGATCAGTCAAAGGTTGTCCAGTGGGAACGAACGTGTCTCGGGGCAGCTCACAGCCCCATCACGGACGGAAACACCGCAGCACCTGCTGAAGGAGGAGCAGTATTTCAAACCACGCAGACAGTTTCTCGTGACGCCCTCACAGCTAAACTCATTACGGCCTCATTAAAATCACCCTGCATCTAACTCACTGTTACGCCGTACTTTTTGGGCTACCTTGACCATCTCCTGTGTCCGAGTCGGGGACTTTCCAGTCCAGCTGGCGACCTTTTTCGTAGAGTCCCTTCAGGATCTTCCTCACTTCGTCGTTCCCACCTCCACGACTCAGTTCCAAGTACTTCCTGTACAGCTGCAGTGCGGTGCGTGCATCCTCTATGCTGTCGTGGGTTTCCCCCTGGATGTTGAGGTCTGTGAACCGGAGCGACACAATAAAGAGGACAATCAGGATGGACTAGACTAGACTAGTGATTTCAATGGTAGCATTTCAGCCTGTTAGCATCGGGTTATAATGCGGATACTGGGAATTAAGGGGATTATCACCTCATCGTCTCACTGCAACAACACAAACAAGCATTTCATTGAGAGTGTGGAGGAAGTGAACAAACCTCACAACTGAATATTTAAGGTAAAGCAGACAACTGACCCTGAACTACTGCGCATCAACTCAAGGGTTTATTGGTCAACTGATTGTTAAGCTGTAAGTCTGACAAATGTTGGTGAGTGCCCCACACTTTTTTTTCACTAATTGGTTAACATTTAAAGAAAGGGTTATTTCATTGTCCTTGTGCTTTGACTCACCAAGAAAGTACCAGGCCAGAAATCTCAGAGAAATCATCCTCTTGCGTGGCAAATGGAAGAGGTAGACTGTGTCTATGACTTGGTCTTTAAGAACCTTAAAAAGCAACAGAAACGTCAGTTATGACTGTTCAGATGGAAGAGGTGTCTGCTATGCATACGTGACATCCATGTCAGACAGACAGCTACTGTGAAACATCATACCAATAAATTAATAACCCTGAAGTCCTTCTGTAAGCCGTGACCAACAAAGCGAACTCCTGTGTCGATAAGGAAGCGCAGCTTCAGATAGGTCGATTTCAGAGTGGTCAAATGCTTCGAAGAAATCTTTGCATCCAAGTCTCCTGGTTTGATGCCAGAATATTGTGTCAGGTAGTCGACCACCTGGAAGATCAAACATACCAAAAGCTAAGAGTAAATACTGTGTTACTGTATGTGCAAACTACAAATGGAAAGTCAGCGTAATATCAGCACCTACAACGGCGCATGCTATCTAATAACAAAGAAGGCATTATACAGGAGGAAGTGAGGAACGGTGTAATCACTGCATGAAAGTTAGAGTTTCCACCAGAACAAAAACTATCCTCTCAGGTCACCCTGCTATTTACACTGTGCAGCCTCTCACCTGCTCCTGAGTGGAGATGTAGTCATCGATGAAGGGCACCCCCTCGTTGGGCCCCTGACCCCTTACACAGGTGATCCTGGCTACAGACATCTGACTGGGCTTTATGGTCGACTTGGTGCCATCACTGCGCAGTTCTGCTTCTTCCTGCAAACGCACGCATGCGTGAGTCAGGTTTAGTGGAAACGTACAAATCACCAGGTGAGTAAACAATAAAGGAAGTGTCTCCCTCTGCTTCGTGCAAACTAAATGCCCGCAGACAGAAGGACTCACGCTGGTTATCATTACCTCATGTAGCCGTCAGTCATATTTACAGTAAATCCGCTCCCCCTTCCAGCCTTCCCCACGTGGATCAGTACGTAAAGGTTGTGTTATAGATGCACGTTTTATCTGATGAGCCACACTATGCTAACGACCAACACTACACGCGTAGGTACACAGGACAAGCCCACACAGCTAGTTATAACCGTGGATCATATACGTTACTGATGTGTGTTTAACAAACTCATTTATGAGATTACCGTGCACCATTTACATGCTGTGTGTTATATTTTCCCCCTCATTTTAATATTTTTGCCCCAAACACAAACATCAACCAAACAAAGCAGAACAAAGAAAGAAAACAGTCATGAAGAAAATATGTAAATGAATGACTAAAACCTAAAAACCAAACAGTGAATGACCAACGAAACCAAAAGTATCCATAAAGGTGAGATTACTGCTACAGTTTGGAAACAGTTTCGTTTCACACCAGTACAAATAGGCACTGTAAGAATAACAATATTACCGCTTCATTCACATCTGCAACCTGGTTAAAACTGGCTTTAAGCAACAATGGAGAGTTTTTAATATACACATTCATTTATTTTAGACATGTTTTATCGTATCCCAATTCTAAAACTGAAACTAACACAAAGAAGCCTCTAGAAGTTTGAAAAGATTTGTTCTTCTGAATAAGAGGAAGCAGTTTCTTCTGATACAAGTATAAAAAAAAAAGAGACAAATATAGTCATGGTGGGGGCTGGGGGGTTTGATTACCGACAGCTCAACGATTTACAGTAAGGCGACTACAGGACACGTACACCTGCCTTAGAGCAGCGAGTTTCTTTTTCAACATTTGTTAGAATATAAAAAAATATGTTTTAAACTTTATATCTTTGGGTTTGGACACGATGAGCAACGTGAAGATGTACATTTTTTCCCCTCCTCGTCTCTTATAGATTGAACCAACTGTAATAACCCGAAATGAGTTTAGCATCCTGAACTGCTGGACTTTCTCCCACACTAATAATGACATTCACTGATAAGATTCAGATAAATTTGTTTGAACTTGACCTTTTGAAAACCAGACAGCCCCTACTTGTGTAACTTGTGTTATCTGAGAGCACGTTGTTGTCCACACTGACCTGATTGAGTGTGACAAACTCTGCATCCAGCCCCACCAAGTCGCCAGCCTGGGGCATCTCACTGACCATGAGGGGGATGAAAGTGGCGTGACTCTTCCTCTGTTTCCGTGCTAACGAGGCCTCCGTCAGCAGCACGCTGGCATCGATGGGATTTTTAACTAAGGCACACAGCAAAGCATGGGCAGGTAAATGCGTGCGCTGAAGGCAAACATGAAGGTCAAAAAGAAAAGATTTCATGCCCCTAAACTTACTGCGGAGGTCATATTTGGTATGGTAGTTCCTCTTGGAATAATACAGAATGGCTGGCACTTTCCAGCTCACATCAAACTGCGCAGCTTCAGTCTTTTACAAATAACACATAGAAATAGTATGTCATGACTGCAAATGTGACATTTCAGTAGCATCAAATTGATAAATAGCACACTTACTTTGTCAATCGGCTCAATTAAGAAGTCATTGAAAAGATACCACTGCTGGTGTGTGACTCCCTGAATCAAACACATAACACACAGATGCTCTAAATGTCCGTTTCCCATACAAAAACACATAAGGCTACACTTTCTCTCAGAGATTATCTTCACTCACCTCCTTCCTTTGATGGTAGGTTTCTCCCACTTTGATATGGGCTACCAGGTTTCCACCAGTACGAGCATCCAGGACGTGAGGCACCGTGACCACCAAGTCATACAGAGAAGCTCCCTCCGCCTCTTCAGCAGCACTCAACTAGTCACAGAACACATAACGAGTCTTCAGTGGCATAGAAATATTTACGCTGCAACATCAAGCCAAAATAAAGAATCAAAGTCAGTGTTCAAATCCAGAAATCAGATGGAAACGTCACCTCTTCTCCTTCAGGCCAGCTGCTGATCTCAAGACCCTGACTTTTACTGATGGACATCTTTAGAGTGAGAGGGATCCAGACGTGGCGCAGATCCTCGGCCCGAGTGTCAAAGGTGAAGCCTTCCACACTGCACAGCTCCTCCCCACTGCACGTAAACATACAGTGAAGTGAGCACCGCTGCATGTGGTGTTGAGTATTTTTCATCACTCTGAACTTATAAATCTTTGAAACTGTAGTTTGCATGAGATGAGCAATGTAAAGTTATCTTGGAAATTATTACTACTGTAATAAACACGTCATGAATTAATCAGAAACGTAAACAATAATAAAAATAACCACTGCTGTATCCTTATTTCTTTGACATTAAAAAGGATCTTACTCCAAACACCACTCCGTAGGCATAGGTGGAGGTTCTTTAGGTTTTGCAGGTTCCATTGCTTCTTTTTGCATGGCCTTGTTGAAAGCATACTGTAAACATAACCAAAACTCAAATGCAGTTCATGTATCAAACGCCCGTTAAGTCCTGAATTTATTTGTAAAGTTATTAATAAATAAAACCCAAACAAGTGATATTTACCTCTGCCTGAACCTTCCAGAATTCAGCCTCTTTAGCACTGTTCACTTCACAGTTTATAACCAGGACATCTGGCAGACATCGAATGTTACGCGTTTGCACCTAGAAAAGCATCATCACACTGCATAGAATTCAAATCACAATGTAAATGCATTATTCTGGGATTCTGAACCGCTGCTAGGCTGTTACTCACGGTTGGTTGATACTTCTCACAGTTTTCGCACCACGCCTGCGTGCTCTGCTCTAGACAGATGCTCTTCTTCAGGATCTCAGCAAAGTCATACTCCTTAACAGTCTTTTCTGACGTGTGCAGTGCAATGAATATTGTTAACTATCAACCAATCCAGAACATTTCTATTTGCAAGACCACCTTGAACTCACCTTGAGAGTTCTGTTCAGGGTAATGCATGGTGAAGAGCAATGTGAGGGTGGATCGGACCGTCTCTTTGCCGCAGCGACACAGGCTGCTGTTCTCAACTTCACATCCAAATAGTTTCCCAATGATGGACTCACCAGAGGAGCCTAGAGAACTGCAGGAGCAGCATCAACACAACACAAATAAGTAAACTAACGATTGCTTTTCCCATCTTTTGACATCGGTTTCAGTTGGCTGCTCCAACCTGCTGCTGGCTCCCCTGTAGGCCTGTGGACCCTCCTGCTCCTGCGTCTCCTGGTGAAGCTGAGTGAGGATGAAGCGGTTCCAGCTTTGGATTAAGCGGCCAAGTCTGGCCTTCCCCGTTTGCTCATCAGAGTCTGCAAGAATCAGGCCCAGCGCCGAAGCTTCTGGGATGGTACGAAAAGCTCGAAGGAAGTTACTCGCCTTGAGAGAGAGAGAGAGAGAGAGAGAGAGAGAGCGAGAGCGCGAGAGCGAGAGCGAGAGAGAGAGAGAGAGAGAGAGACAGGAATGCCTGCATTAGAAAATCTACAATGACAGTGAGCAGCTACAACACAATGTGGAGGAAGTAATAACACCTCTGCATTGCTGCATGGATCAGTTTACACTTATTCAGATCAGCAATAATATTAATTATATTCACCTGACATGGATCTCCACGTGACAAATCCAACATGTGGAAGAGGAAGCCGAGCTCACAGGCCAAACAGAACTCCTTCTGACACAGATGATTCTGTACCAGACATCGGATTGGCTCCAGGAAATATAACACCTAAAGGGCCGTCATAAAAAAAGAGAGCATATCATCTCAGAATGAAAAAAATCCAAAATAAATTTCATCAAACAATAAATCATGAAAATAATTATTCAACTTAAGTCACATCATCCTCCTAGTTTCTTACCTGGATCATGCAGTTACAGTAGGCATTGGGGATGTGCGGCTCCAGGCCGGCAAACAGGGTCCTATTATAATGTTTGAAGTCAAAGTCTTCCAGTCCAAGTTTAGAATATTTAATTGTGACCTAAACAGGCACAAAGATGCCTTCAACACACGATTCACAACACAACACAAAAATGATTTAAAAAACACAACACAAACCTACCTTTCTGTACTTTTTGGGCACCATGTAGAGGTGTGGTTCTTCATCACGTCCAATTGGTGATTCAGGGACCTGGTTGTAATTATCGTAATCGAGCTCCACATCTTTAATTTTGTATGGAACCTAAAACCAAAGCAAAACACAGATTTTATAGATTGTTGAAATTTCTGAGAGAACATGAGACTAAGCCCAACAAAAATGTGGATATTATTCAATATTTGTTCACCACTCATTCTCTAGAATGCCACATTAGGGGAAAGGCTGCTGTGAAGTAGCAAGGGACGTAGTTTGAATGTGTGTGATGTACCTGGTTGCGAGGACGAGTACGAGGATTTGCTGCATAACCGATAAAGCCGACAGTCTTCATTGTGCGCAGGATTTCTGGGTCCACAGGTGGCGCTCGTCTGAAAAAAAGAGCAGTGTTTCTACATGACAAACACTCATTGAATTCTTTTTGTTAAACCCCAGCAGTGCTTTCTGGCACATGGCTTCCTGCTAAGGTTTATTGCAGGTTATTGTATTAGACAGCATTAGTTTCAGAAAAACAAACAAACAAGTTCCTAACTGTGATAAGATATGTTTATGGTTTATATATGAGATCTTTATCATTTTTACTTTTGATCCAGAAGCAGCACGCTGTTTTGTTTAGGTAAGGTATACCAATATTGCTGCTACAAGTTATATTCAAATTCGAAAGAACAATTAACAATGTCTTAATCTGTCTCTCGATACTTTCCAACTTCCCCATATTGGCCCATAACCTCTGGTTCCTCTTATAGATGGAAATCTTTAATGACAGGTGTGTCTCAGTGTGGCTGTTTAAACCTTTCCACCTTTCACTCCCAACTGGGAATTCAGTCAAACACTGACATCACTTCAATGACAGCATAAAGGAGAAATAATTAAGTTCCACAGAGTGACTAATCATGGTTATGGTTCAGGAAATTAGATCAACTCAACTTTTTATCTAGCAGCAGTTTACTGTTTTGGTTTCATATTATTAGGTCATGCCACCAGTTAAAAGAGAGGTGATGCACCTACTGCTGTCAACAAACCTCCTTATACCTAACAACAATCATTTATCATAAGTTCATCTGTTTTTCGAGATTCTTTCTGAGGCATTAATTCCCACATGACCTGCTTCCTGCTTTCCACTGTAGTTTACATTGAATGTTTCTCACACACAAGTAAATTTAGTTTCTGATTAAAATATTAGATTAGAAGAATTTTCAGTTGTGCGTTTAGTGCACAAAAGTGTATTAATGTGAGACTGGCTCAAAATAAAAGCATTTGCATTCATTTTACTGAATAAACAAAAAATATTTTAATAATAATCAAATGTGATCTTTTCGTGGGATTTGTTGAAAACCAAAGAAAATTACCATATCACCAAATCTCCCATTATCTGTACACACAGATTTTAAGTTACCATGGCTGCATACAGTTGACATTTTCTGAAACTGCCACTTTTTGGCTGCGTTACCTGGGGCTGGGTAAAGCTAGGGCAGTAGGCCAGTCTGACAGCAGTGGTTCGGTGCTGGTCAGTGGCATCGGGATGAGAGAAAGAGGCAGCAGGTCATGGTTCCAGTCTAGCTGTGGCAGTGTGTCCACAAGGCAAGGCAGAGCAAAGTCTGTTTCCCGAGAGTAGTCGTTGAAAGAAACCTCTGGAGCGTCAGACCACAGGTGCACACAGCCCCCAGAGTCGCCAAAGGCCAAAGCTTGTTTGCTAGACGAGACGTCAAAACTCATAAGCAACTGGCCCACAGTGTTGACGTGAAAAATGTCCGCCATATTGGCCAGACCAGTGGGTTCACAGAACTGGCACTGACCTAGAGTAAGAAGAAACAGCAATTATTTTAATATATCAGCATTCAATAAACCGCTTTACTGTAGTCATTTAGTTGTCTGAGTCTCCAAGTATATGTCTGAAAACAGAAAAGCTGAATAAGTCCTCCAGTCTCCCGTTTCCTACCCGTCTGCGAGATGATCGCCAGGCGTGATGTGTAGGTAGGAATAAACCGTAAGAACAGTGGATCCACGTGCACCTGAAGTGGAGTTACAGCTCGCATCATGCGGAGGTCATACACCATGAGGAAACGGTCACATGCCAACCCATTCAGTCCTCGGCTGGAGAACCCACATGCAGCCAGAAGATTCCCATGAACATCAAAGTCTGAGAGGCTACCAGAGAATGCATCAAACTCATGCTCCATCTTGAAGGTACGCAAGTCCCGAAGGGTTACCTGGTTTAAACAGATATTAGCGAGAGAGTTGTGTAAACTTGCACTAAAGTTTTTCACAAACTGATTTGATCATAATTATCTTTACCTTGCCAGACGTATGCCCACAGAAGAAGAAACGACTGGTTTGACGCATAATTGCCACTCCAGGTACCTCAACGGTAAACTGTAAACAAGTAGTAATAATTACACAACTGCTTCCTGCTACGACCTCGAAGTTATTCTTTGTATTATGTGACTACTTATGTAATGTGGTTGCTGGTAAACATCTTTCCAGTGCCTCACCTTTTGAGTTTCTTGAACAGTATTTAGGTCAACTTCAGCAACATAGTTTTGTAATCCACCCATCAGCAATGTATTGTTGTCAGTCATGAGAAGACTGTGCATGTCAGCTCCCTCCTCCATCCTGGACAGCACAAATTGATAATGACAATTATTATTTTTTATTATTAATAGCAAATCAATTAGATAAATTAATCTAAGAAAATAATAATTCATTTTACAGCTGTATGTCGTCAATCAATCAAATTTTTTCGGACACTTACGGATAATCGAACATGACAAGTCCACCACGAGTGTAGCATTTAAGGCCGCACTTTGAAAGAAACAGCACACCCGTTTCCAAACTCTGAATATGCCGGATGTCATCTGTTGCATGTACTTGGAAAGAAGAATGGCGGCCCATTGTAGGTCCAAAGAACGAGGTTGCATGACCCTGAAGAGAAAAATAATTGTATGTGACACAATTAACATGCACTTTTATTAAGCTGGAGGGTATCTGCGTGCTTTAGAGTTCATCTAAACTTGATAATCAAAACTTACTCTGTGGTTTCCCATCCAAAGCATTTCCTCCTGCAGATCAAAATGCGTTGCAGTAACTGGGATACCAACTTCTGAAACTACAGAATGTAGCTCAGAAAACATCCCCTCCATCAGATGCACTGGTTCGGGGACTGTCACGGCCAGTGCCTCCGGGTCAAGCTCCACACCCTGCAGTAAGTTGGGGTTAAGGTGGGGGTCCAAGGAGGATTCCAGACCCGCGTCAAGAGTCCCGTGGAGGGTGGGAGAGTACTCCCCCATCCCTCCGTCGATACCGTCAAAGTTCATCATGAGTGCAGCTTTATCAACCTGCAGAGATGTGACAACCTTTGTAAAAGTGCACGAGAACCAAACTGTGGGCTAATCTAAACTAAATAGTAATTTAAACACTCCTTGAGTAAGTTAGTCAGTTAATATGACAAGCCAAAGAATAGTTTTGCATTTAGAGGCTTACTTTAATGTTAGCTTAGGCTTAGCTAACGTTAGCTAGCCTTAGCTAGCTTTAGCTAGCTACTTCCAGTCTCTAAACGTAACATAGTTAATATAGCTTAATAAATAACAGGTGCGTTAGCGTTTCTTCACTTAAAATAATACTGTCTCAATAATATCTGTTTAACCATCTAACTGTCGTTTACTGTTTGCTAATGGTAGCAACTGCCTACACAGTATGTTGTTGCTACATCAGGCTAACAGTTCCAGCTCGATTTTACACTCCTCATGTCCAGATTATTAAAATGTGTGGCACCTCGTTTTATTAAACACAGAGACTTAAAATATTAACGTAATGTTCACACTGACCTACTCATGAAGTACAATTAAACGCACAGCGGTCCATGCTCGCTTCATTCACAACAATAACAAAAAAAGAAAAAACGTTTCCGGAGACAAAGGGTGCGTTCAAGAGCAGCGCAGAGCTGCAGCGTTGCTAAGGAGCAGGCGTTCAAGGGCTCCGGACCCCCACGTCTAATCCACATCATATCTGTTCACATAATCTGCGTAATCATACTTTTATTAAAAGTGTTATTAAAATAGGGCACTACATTGGAAAAATTCGCCATCAGAGGCGAAATATATATTTTATTGTTTTAGGTTACTGAGCTTTATATTATAAAGCTGCATTTAATCAAAAACTATACAATGACCTCTGTCAAGTTTATCTTTAACACATTTAACTATTTAATAGCCAAAGCAGTAACTATTATTCAGAATCAGAATCAGAATATCAGAATCTGTTTTTTATTTGGTTTAACCCTCTATGGCAGGGGTAAGCAGGCATAGGAACAGGAATGCCCACTCTTGCACCATGGTGTGTCCACTTTTGTGGACCTACACTGACCCTTTCATTTTTGTGTCCAATAAAAAGAGGGTTTAAAATGCATGTGACTATTCTTACTGGAGAGGAGCAGTTCTTTTAGGAAGCAGAGCAGCATGGTGCACACTGCCACTAATTGGTCAGATGAATATCACTTTTGAACATGGTTAAATTTTGGTTAACTTTAAATAAAAAAAACAATAGATAAACAAATAGATTTATATGCATAAACATCCAAAGGAACATTTTCGACCATTTTAAGACTTATTTTGGGGTATCTACATTTGTACATTTATGTTTATTAAAATAGTTTGGAAGAGTTTCTGGTTTATTTTTGCCAAATTAATCTTGTTTTATAATGAATATTTTGTTTGTTTGACTTATATACCACTTCACATAATCACTAGAAAACCTTTGAGTTTTAGAAATCTCTTTGCACAATGTTTAGGGGTTGAGGGGGGGGCAGATTTTATTATTAATATATTATCAGGGACCACCAAGCTCCCCAGAAAATGGGTGAAATATTTTCCCCCAAAAAATAAAAGACAAAGATCTAATAAGGATTTCCTGCTTATGTTTTTCTATTCTGTGTTATATCAGACTGAACGTCTGTGGGGTTTTGGACAAAACGAGCCATTTGGGGATGTCAGACAAATTGTATCAGATCTCCAAAGGTGTTTTCTCTATGTCTATTATGAGTAATGGTTCAGATGTCAGTAATCATTTCATGGGCCTTTTGATTAATCAGAAAATGGCTTAATGGCTGTTGGGTTTTCTTCCACCGAAGATGAAACATTCAAGTCTTTTTTGTATGTATAATATACTTCATATAATACATAAATTGAGTATGATGTTGCCACTTGTTGAGATTTCTTAGTATTAATTGAAGGATTAAAAGTTATTAGCACTGCTTCCATCTTTAACAACGTTTAAAAACACACATTTAAAGATAAGAACCCAGTTACAGTAGTTGTAACTGCACGAATGGGAAAGGAAATTGTCAAATATCTTCCTTTTTCCGTTCATTTCTCTGAGGGACAAATCCAGCTGAGAGGTTTTTCTCTGGTAGAGAAGAGGGGCAGATCGCAGACACATATGGAAAGTTTGTCCCATCTGCGTGATGAGTTTTAGGTTCATTATCGCCCTGAAACATAAAGGTTAATCTCACTTCCCCGGCACAGCCAGATGTGAAACCTGATGAGATAACACTTAGATTTATTAGTGTATCACTCTAACTAAGTGTATCTATCAATTTGTTATTATTTTTTATTGAAATTATTATTTTATTGGTTTCAGACGGTTTTGTGTCTGTATCAAAGCTCACCAATGAATTTCAGGTGATGAATAAATAAATAATTTTAACAGTGAAGCGACTTAAACACATATTAGAAATATCTTTTTTAAAAATACCTTTATTCATAATAGATCAAAATGTGTTAAAATGTTTCTCGTGATCAGCCTCGTCAGTTTCCCAACATAATGAGTTCCCGCCTGGGAGTCACGCCAGCATTGATCCGCACTCAGCATGAGAGGCAGATGAGTCACAGGTAGCGGACACTTAAAAGCAGCCACAGCACGGGCGCTCATCACATCACTCCCACAGCGCAGGGACGAGCAGGACGCACACACACACACACACACACACACACAGCACAGCCTCTCGCTGCAGCTTTCCGACGCCCACTATGGAATTTTGTTTCCCGACTGTCGCTGCTCTGTTCTTACTTTTCACGGCTGCATCCTGTGCTCCAGCAAGACCCGGTCTGCAAGATGCATGTGAGGGAGTGCGGCACAGCTCTCTGAAGCTCAACCACGTTGCTAGAGCGGTGGCACTGCAGGTAAGTTTTACTTTTAGATAATATCATTTGATTTATTAATGCACGAAACACAGAACAGCTTCTCTTTGGACAACTTGTCTTCTAAAGTAAAGTGAATATGTATTTTTTCGAATAGGCACGGAATGGATCCAAAGATGTGATAGATTTCTCTACCTCACTTGTTTGGATGGAGGCTACAGATATGTGTGACCCTGAGACACTCAAACAGGAGTCTGCTGTAAGCAAACCAGAAAACAGCTCATTAATGTCATTATGGGCCGACTGATAAACACCGGTTTCTGATTTTTTTTTTTACTGTCTCCTTCTACAGCCATGTGTTGGGAAAGTGCTTGATGTCCTCTCAAGCTACAACTCTGCAGTGGGAAGGCTTGCAGGGTTTCAAAGCTGCTCGCAGTTTGTCAGCAAGGTGAAGCAAGCCATACATAATCTCCACAAAGACATAAGGACATGTGTGAAGTTAAGGGGAGATCACAAAAAGGTATGTTCAGTTATTTACATTTCCACGTCTGTGCAGTAAAAGATCTACTTTAGTATTTCAGATTTTAAAAATCCTCACATTTTCTTTTGGTTCTATAGGAGTCCCACATCAGCAATGAACACAGTCAGCCCATCCCTAGATGGCAGCAGGCTCTGCTGTGCCACTACACCATGGACAGACTTTTCTCCTTCTCCATCCTCACCGCTCGTGTCTTTGCTGTTGGGGATCCGGCTCATCACACACAAGGCTCAGCTCAGAGATGCATCTAGGGAGCAACAAATCTTCAGTGTTCGCTGACACGAAGCTGTGAATTGTCCAAGCATTGTGTGTTTGATCACATTGATCAAAGCCTTCAGTGGCTGACTGTGTACCTGTGTAACAGTGTTTGTACTCTGATTTCTGCCATATATGTGTGAAACGTATTTCCAACAGATTTAATATACAAGTTATTTATTCAAATTATATTTATAGTTTTTATTTATTAATATTTATTGAAATACATTGATTTTTTTATATTTATCTCCATTCACC
The DNA here is from genome assembly GCA_032359275.1 of Microctenopoma steveboyesi. NCBI lineage: Eukaryota > Metazoa > Chordata > Actinopteri > Anabantiformes > Anabantidae > Microctenopoma > Microctenopoma steveboyesi. The sequence goes on from JAUMHF010000024.1 coordinate 17,484,168, forward strand.
TTTTTATACAGAATTAAATAATGCTCATAATAAATGACTATCAATGCTTCATTGGTGACATCACAGTATTTTTTTTTCATGCTTAGGGTTCCTTCCAAAGAAAACAATCACAATAAATAAATCATTAAGGAAATCTATAACGTTACTGGCACCCTGCTTTTTTGAATAAATTTCCAAAACACAAACCACACAAATATGCTGAGATAAGTAGGAAGCTGTGCTTTCCTAAAACACTCCAGATCCACAACTTCCTGCACACTTCCTGCAAGTCAGTGTGTAATGTTGTTGCACATGAGCTCACTTCACATACTTCTTGCTCTCATTATGCCACTTTACTACAGTAGTAATTCAAAGCCAAAAAAAAGGAAGGTATCACATATTGATGCGGAAAGGGAAGTAGCAGTGAGCTCACGTTAAGCGTACTCGATTGCTCAACAAGGAAGTTTGTTTTATTATATCCCACACAACAGGAATCCTGCGGTAAAAACTCCAGAGTTTATGTTTACATCCGCTGGCAATGTGGCTACCTATCTGTTCTGATCTTCTCAGCAAAGGAGGAAATGATTCGTTTAGCAACAATCCAACAGACTTTCCAAAGTGTTTTCCAAGAAAGGTAAGAGAATAATGACAGGTGACCTTCGCTGCCGTTCTTGATCTTTTGGTTACATGTAATCACCAGAGTGGGAATAAAGGTGTTTTGGAGCTTATATGTTCTCAACATATTTCTGGCTTATGCATTTTTGGCTTGCATTTGCTCGCATTGTCAATTAATGTAAGACAGCACAGGTTGCCTACAGCTGAAGTTTATGAGAAACACTGACCAATACTCTGAAGTGTATGTCTGAAACATTTCCACAGACATAAACACCATTTTAAAAAGATATTTTTTTAAATGGTGCCTGAGTCAGCAGGCGTAGGTTCCTCAGGATGTTCTGTACATGCAATCCATGGGTCACTGTTAGTCAGAATTTTACATCACTTCCTTACATAAAGCTATAATACGTAAGTAGCATCCACATACACAGAGGAGAGCAGTGATACTAATGTCACTCCTGCACTTGTTGATGATCTAGTGGATAATGCTGCAGCTTCTCTGCTCACTATATTTGATACTGTTGCCCCTCTGAAAAAGAAGGTAGTTAATCAGAAGAGGTTTGTTCCATGGTACAATTCACAAATCCGTAGCTTAAAGCAGACGCCATGAAAGCTGGAAAGGAGGTGGCGCTCCACAAATTCAGATGAATATAGGAACAACCCCATCTTCTTTTCAGCATTGTAGCCAGGCTGACAAAGAGTCATAGCTCTGTTGAACCTATAATTCCCTCATCTAACAGCAGAAATGACTTCATACATTTCTTTTCAAATAAAGTTATAACTATTAGAGAAAAAAATTATCAGATCCTCCCTGCAACTTGCGTGGACAGACACACTTGGAGACACACATGAAGATGTTATGTTTCCCTAAAATTGCATTTAGCATTTTAGTTTAGGTATTGGTAATTGCTGTCCTTAGAATTTCCCTGTTTACTTGTCATTTCTGCTTTTACACCAGTAAAACCTGTCTCCTAATGTATGTTTGTTTGAAGACTGACAGAGCAACCAACATTCCTGTTTGCAGAGATTATTTTTGCAACTTCACGTGAGTGGTTATACTACAATGACAAAGCTTCAGGTACTCTCTACAAAATGACCAAATAATATTGGAGACACTCTGCTCATATTGTTATTTCAAATCACTTTTCACCACACCAGATGTTACCACAAATACCACCTTGACACTCCACTGTGCTACTGCAAAATGTTTTGTGGCCTGTTGAATTGTATGCAGCAGTACATGTGGTGTAAAGAGGGAACTGCGAAAACACCATCCCAGATGAATGGTGGAGAGAGCAGGGTAGCTGTCTGCAAGCTGATGCTCAGAAGAAACTGGGTGATGCAGCAGGGTGATAACATTGAAATCAAAGTAAATCTATCTCAGGGTGGCTCTGGACATTAACCAAACTTTACTTTACTGCACAACAAGGATTTAATGTTGTAAGAGATCATTTTAATTACCAATCATCAGCTTGCATTTATTTAAACAGTCAAAATTTAAATGTGTATTATTCAATTTTATTTTTAGTAATTGACAATTACTAAAAGGGTTATTTATTTTCTCCAAGTGTGGTTTCTGTGTGCAGTGGGAACATAACGAAACTACCATCTTCAGTGAGGATTAACAAGAGCCCACCACCAAATGCTTTGAGTAATAGTATAGGCGTAGTTACGAAAACTGCTTCTAAAATAATGTAGTGGCTGATTTCATGCTGATTTAGATGCATTTTTACTTGGTGTTATATTTCGTCCAGTAAAGCTTCAGTAAACATAACACCTGCTGCAAGTTGTTCTGAAAGATGAACCTGAAAGCTGAGCGAAAGCTGTGGAGTCTCAGAAGCAGCGTGCTAAGTTTTCAATTGGGAATGAACGGTAACATTAAACTATTGTTCATTTATTGGGGCATTCTGAAAATTTCCTGCAGGACAACTCGGTGCAGTTTCTTGCCTTTTGATCTGATCTTGTATAGGACATAACACAGGCTGTGGAGTTTTCTGACCGGTGTCCGGTGCAGCGCAGGAACCAGCGCAGACCTGACGAGGGCGGAGTCACTGAAACAAGGAATTTCCTGGTGAGCTACGACAACACAGGAAGGTAAAGTTGGCTCCGCTGAAATGTACAGTTTTAAACCGCCAAATGCGTCACTGGAAAGACATGTTTACCACGATTTAACAGACGCGTCTAACCTTATTTGTATTAACATTTCGTCTGAAACCTTTACAGTAAGATTACGGTAACTTTGAGCTGACGCTAATGCTAGCTTGTCACCCTGTAGCTAGCTGCTGTTAGCTAGCAAACGTTGACGCTAACCTAATGTTAAACTCTGGGCAAAAGGTCTGGACATTGTGTGGACGGTTATTGTCATATCATAATATAACACAGGTGAAGTTTTACTGTACTTTTTCACTGTTTTGTGCGGTGGCTAGTCTCTGAATGTTGCGCCTTGGTGTAACTTAACACAGCTGAGTGATGTGTGAGAGGAAGAGGGTGTTTTTCTACCGGGACAGTTCAGCTGGGCGGAGTCATTTATACAAAATTGTGTACATCATTGGTACCCAAATGATGTTCCAAGCGGCCAGCGGCTGTCCTGGGGATACCTTTCATCCAGAGCCTCCTACCTGACCTGAAATCTAACTACTGCGTTATCAGTAGTAGTTTCTCAGTGTGTTTTAATGTACGGTTATTTCAAAATAAAACCAGTTAGAAAAAATAATAAAAGGCAACAGTAACAATATTGTAATTATTCAACCACAAATAAAAGTGGTGACTGCCCTGTCCTGTGGGCGGATGTGGTATACTGATGTGCATAACATAGTAAATACATGTTAGGTCTCTTAGAGCCACACAAAACACGACCAGCTTATAAACAACTACCATGTTAGCCAATGGTAAGAAATTACAGCTTCTACATTGCTTAATAGAGCAATTAATTAATTAATCAGAGCTGAAATAATAATGAGAATCTTCACAGAACAACCAGATACACAGGAAATGGTTTCTTGGCCGCTCTCCTTTTGTAAAGACCATTTCCAATCAGGTTTTTTTTTTTTAACAAATAAAGGTTAGTTGTAGCCTTTGTTGTTTACATTCAATTACTGCTACAATTTCATTATATATGTACTGATGAAATAACAATATATATATATACCTTAGAGATGTATGTGACCACTTCTTTCACATACCATGAAGATACATTGCATTACCAAAAGATATCAAATATGCAGTTGAGCTGTAATTTGGCGTATTTGTGGTTATTTAGAAATCTCGCATTACCACTTCTGTAAAAAGGAAAGGAAAAAGGGACATTATGAAGGTTTACTTCCATAATCAGAGTTCCACATTTTTGTTGATTCCACAACATGAAAGGACATTGTCTAGAAATAATGACATTTTTTACCTGTTTTCAGTGGTTTAACCACATGACTTAACTGTTACATATCTCTCTGCTTTCAGGATGAATGTGGGCGTAGCTCACAGCGAGGTGAACCCCAACACACGGGTGATGAACAGTAGAGGGATTTGGCTCACCTATCTGCTCCTCACCATTGTGTTGCACATTGTCCTCCTCAGCATTCCTTTCTTCACTGTCCCACTTGTCTGGACACTTACTAATGTCATCCACAACATGGTCAGTTTGAGCGAGCGAGCAAGTGGTCTGAACACACATTTTACCCAAACAGAACCAGCTCATATAGAAATGATTATCACATCCTCTTATTCCTGCTTCATGTGACATGAAAATGTACGAGTGATTTTTCAAACATTTCTTTAATTTATAATGTTTGCACTATTCTCCTATCAATCTTCTTTGTTTTCATGATCACATTAAATGATGCAGTGGTATGTAGATGCTCTGAAATATGAACTCAATGGAAACATATCTTTATGGCTAATAGTACTTTTGTGGCTTCTTTGTTTCTGCAGGTAATGTATCTGTTTCTACACACCGTGAAGGGCACTCCCTTTGAGACTCCAGACCAGGGTAAAGCGCGCCTGCTTACACACTGGGAACAGATGGACTATGGTGTCCAGTTCACCTCTTCACGCAAATTCCTTACCATCTCACCAATCATTCTGTAAGTGTTTGCTTACAGATCACTTGCACGTCACTGTTGTGCAGTTTATCTTTCATTATTATGGCTACATTGGCAAATATATACTCTCTATATACCTAAATATATAGAATATATATCGTAACTTTACTTTACTTTACTTTGCTTGGCAGACGCTTTTATCCAAAGCGACTTACAGGGAGCTAGCGCTGGGTGTCTGGCTCAGGGACACACCTGGTAGGGGATGGATTAGGAGTCAGACAGGATTCGAACCTGCGACCTTCTGCACTCCAGTCTGACACTTAACCCATTGAGCAACCGGGCCGCTGTAGTAACTATATATATATATATTATATATATATATATATATTTATATTTTAAGTTGAATATATATTTTCAACTTGATGATGCCCCCCTATTGGGAAGTTGTCAGGTCCTGTTGTTAGACCATATGGGAACAATTGTAGACAAAATGGCCTCAGGTTTTCAATTCTCACACAGCTATATGCTGTTGATCTGCAGGACTCACCAGATAACTTTTCTTCTGATTGAAGGCTTGTGTTGCCACCATTTACAATAAATTCCTGACCCCTAACAGAATCTACCTGCATGCAGAAACAAGCTGCAAAGCTTGACTGAATCACTCAGTGCAATATTAACAAGGTAGATTTGATGAAACAAGGGTTTCCTGATCACCTGATCAATACTGATGTGATATTCATGTGACCTGTCCCAGAGACAACAAGTACAATGCTAACATTTTATCACGCAGACAGAAGTCTCAGTATTAGTTGTCAACTGTACTTGCAAAATTTTTTCTGTGAGTCATGTGTTTTTAATGTCAGAGTTCTGACAGAAATGTTGACCGCGTCATGCTGATGCTACACTTACGCTTTTCTCTTTTTTGCAGGTATATTCTTGCCAGTTTCTACACAAAATATGATCCTACACATTTCCTAATCAACACGTGCTCCCTCCTTAGTGTCCTTCTCCCAAAGTTGCCTCAGTTTCATGGAGTACGGATATTTGGGATTAACAAATACTGACTGAACACTGGATTTTAACCACCACTGGACTTAAGTTTTTCTTTTGTGCTGTACTATTTTATGTTTAGTGTTTGAAGAGAATCTGTCGATTTATTGTAACCGTACAGACTGTGTGGAGTACAGAACTGCAAATTGTGCTGCCTTCTGCAGCCTGAAAGTAAATGCACTGCTGTCATATGAAAGTATTCTTTTTCTTTTCTGACATTTCTGACGAACACACGTCAACACCCTTTGTCTTTGAGAAAGAGAAGTTGTAACTGCACTGATTTCCGGTTTGATGTTTATTCATAAATCTGTCCTACAGTTTCCATGCATTTTCTCTTAAAAACAGCAGTGGCAGCAAGTCTCCGTGACTACACACTCTGAATGACTTCTTTCCATCCCTTTCATTTCGTTTTCTCAACTAACTGTGAAGGATATAGATACACAATGCATTTACATACACACAGTAAACACTGCAGTCTTTTCTTGCTACAGTACGATACATTTAATCATGTAATTTTCTGTTTCGTTTAATCTGTATGTCTTCATAAAATGAGCAGTGACAGCTACAGGTTGTTGTTGTGTATATATGGATGTCTTTAGTAGAAAACCTGCTAAATCATTTTTTGCGGGGGTTTGCAGCAATCTGTTGATGAATTTAGAACCAGTTCATCAGCTGTGGGGAACTCCAGACGCTTTACATGAAGTCACCATGGGTGGGCTGTCACAGAATTTGCAGTATGCTCATATATGCAAGGGATTCCCCCCCTTTCCGCATGCAAGGTGGTTATGTTTGCATTGCAGCGAGGTTTCCCTTTTAGTGACGTGTTTGCGGGTAGTAGTACAAAGGAAAGGAAGGCAGCATGATGTGCATGTGAATACACTGTCGATTATGTCAACCCGAACTTGGGAAACACATGCAAATAATGCCAGCTGTATCAGCTGTTTTAACTATGCTGTGCAGTCAAACATTATTTGCGAGAGTGTTGCCTGCTTTCGTGTTTTGCAAGTACAGGCACAGTAATGTAAAGAAGCTAGTGGTGGGATGCAGAGGCTAAATGTCAGCGTGTCCCTAAGATATCAGATACGGCTCACTGAAACTAGAGAGCAGGAAAAGGTGAATAGTGTTTTTTTCCCTCCAGCATAAACTGAAAGCTTAGATAAACTTAGAAGATAAAGCTATCTCGACTGAACAGCAAATTAGGTAACCCTCTGCAGTTTTTCCCAGTTCTGCTTCCACTTTTTGTGTGAACCCAGTTACCCTTGATGGGAGTTACTGTTTCAAGCGCATTTTAAGCTGCGGGGGGTCACTAAGTACAGCTAAAAGTGCGGTACGTGCAGTCATCACTTCATTTTTAACACTGATTAACACCACCGGGTGCTGGTGTTACTGTTGCAGTGGGTAGGAGGTCATAATAAGCACCATGGCACCCTGACACCCTGACTACTCTGCAGCTGTGCAGCAATCTGTGATGTGCTTTGGCGTTGTGACACCTGTGAATAATATTTCCCACACTGATCCCTGTCCATCACATCACTAAAACCACCATGTGAAGTTAATGTAGCAGTGGTGGATTCACAAAGGATTCTAGATAACCGAGGGAAAACAAAAAATACCATTCATCACGCTGACTTGGAGTGCTGTTTGTCAAGTGGGAATTCCACAGGTTCCTTTTCATCTTCCTCCTGCTGGTTGTATATGTCACAACAGTCTCATGCCATCTACTGATAAATCTGTTAGTGAGTTAAATGTGTGCCTGAATTGTCATTTTCATCTTACTGGTGCAAAGACAGTTTGGAAAGGTCACTTATTACTGTGGGAATGTAATGTTCTACAGAGAAAAATGAAAACCATTATTTGTTACTGTACGCCATTAGTGCAAAATAGTAAAGCAACAAAACCTCGTGTTTAGTATTTGACAATGAAAGTAGTCATTTGTACAAGTAAAATTACTCTACTTCAATAAAATTCCTGCATTCAATGTCCTACTCATGCAGTGACTAGGCAGGACAAGGACCCTTCAGTGTTACAGATATGCAGCATTTTGTTTTAGCTGCTCAATCGAAATAGAAATTACATATTTAACTACTTCACAGATTTTTATGTTGTCTAGTTTAATTGCCAGCAATGCAATGTATTTAATAAACTGGTCATTTCTTTATTTTAAATGTGTTACAGTTAACCAAAAGATATGTGAATATGTAGCTAATACCCAAATAATTACAAACAATAATGGCACACGCATGTTAGAGCTCAAACGTCTTTTTATTCAAAATACTTTGGGGCAACCCAACTAAGTCAGGGCCATTAAAATAGAACGCTGTGAAATACAAACACAATCAAACATTCGCCCCCCCAAGCATAAACCTAGAAACAATAACAGAGGTGAGAACTCAAATCTGGACGCTCTAATTCTCAAGTAGATTCAAAAGGTTGTACATTCAGGATGTTTTGAAAACTAAAATATTTTCCAAGCTATGACATAAGAACAAAAGTCACTTATGTTCACACAGTAAAAGTTCACCTGCTTTGACCTCCAACTGCTCTCATTCACAGAGGTTCAGTGCATCCATGTCCTCAATTTTAATATACGTCTTTCTTCCAAAAAAACAAGACATCTGGCTTTAGTGCACATTGTTTACTTTGACATTTTCTATTGATAACAGATCCGACCACACTGTTCTGCCTGCGACGATGACAATCCAGGGTTTTTAGCTTTGACAGTGCATCACTGGAAGTCAGGCTGGACATTTACACAGAGGTCATGGGGAGCTGTTCTCCGGCCACCTTTTCAAAAGGCAACATATGTGTTCAACACTGAAGTCTCACTCTGGTTTCATCATAGCTTTCAAATCTTCATCCTCGTCGTCCGTGTCAAAAAACTCGTCCTCAAAAAGGGAATCTCCAAATCCATATTCCTGTGCGTGGACAGACACCTCGTTTGACATCAGATGAGGTGAACCTTCAATGAAATCAGCAAACCTGTGGATTACAGGGAGAATATCAGCATCACGCTTAAAGAAATAAGCACAGCTAAGTATTCCACAATTCCCACAAAGTATATACTACACATAATGCTGTAAAATACAATAGCAATAAAAGTTGAGCTATGTGATTGTACTGTCTTTGGATTCTAATAAAAAGTAGTATTTTGATTATGTTCACATCGATATTAAGTGAAACAAAAATGTGCATACACAATGCATCCATGATTTCACTCAGAATTAGCAAAGGGTAAGCAAAGGGCCACCATGCAAAATGCTCTCCAAAATTCACCTAAGACTCATATAAAACTTCAATAGTCCCACAAAAAACATACTAGTTCTTGTTCCACAGATTTCCCCTGACACATCCTGACCAAGACGTGGTTTACACAGACAAAACAGAGATAGTTACATGTGTATGGACTGAAGAACGTCTGTTACAGCCTTGATGAGCAGAGAAAGATCTCATCTCTGTATTTTTTTGTCAACCACTCAAACTAAAGTTACTCGAAGATTTGGTGTTAAAACGACACAGCGATCACGGCACCATCAGCAGTTCAGTGAATGCCATGTGGCAAATTACCGTAACTCAGAGAGATTGGGAAAAAGCCAGCAGAAGACATCTATCCACTGCAGCTTAGAAGGAAATTTGTAGAGGGGGAACAAATAGAGATTTTTTTTTCTTAAGCCGTCTTTAACTTTGAAGACGGCAACTTAACTTGACTTAACTGTAACTACGTGGAACTGCTGGAGTCTCAGCTGACCTTTGCAGGGGATTATGCATGAAACATGACCTGTACCTGGTGACCCCCCTCCCCCTCTCCCACCCAGAATTGTGTGGGAAAAGGAAAACTACACCTTTTCGGAGACTGAAGCCTGGACACTGCCCTCCATGGGCTGAACTCTGGACTGTTGCAGTACTTCCTCAGTTCTTCCAGTGCACGTCGGGTCTCTTCCTCCCCCTGTTTCCGATACTCCTCTTCTGTCAGCAGGCGACGCGGCTCTGGCTTCCAGTAGATATATTGACGAACTTTCCTGCATAAAAATTCTAATTGTATGCACTGAATATATGATATGAACAACTAATAATAATGAAGGAGAATGTAATTTCACAATGTGTCACATCTATAGGCTTTAAAGAAATTTGTATAAATGTAAAAGGCCTAAAGAAAATCCCTTGTACATAAACTACGGTCCTCTTCCGCCCCCTTCTGGCTGCACTGTGAACACTCACCTCCATGCAAAGATTGCCACAGAAACTGGATACTCCAGATTCTTGGAGAACAGAGCTGCCACAATTATGGCAAAGGCAACTTGCTGAATTTGAATCCCTAAATAAACCAGAAGCAGTCCAAACAGCTGTAGTGTCCATGACAAGATGTTAATGTTCTTCTCATCGACCAGAGGGCCGTAGCGATAACACACAGCAAAACTGATGAATCCCACCACTGTTATGTACCCTGGAATAACAAAAAAACAGAAATCTTATCAGGCTTGCAGGGTTAAAGAAGAACTAAGCCAGGCCTGCATGCTGTAAAAGTGACTCCATCTGATCCGTTCCATGTTTTACTGGACATACTTTTTTGTATGTAGATTAATGTAAAATAATGTAATTGTAATGTAGATTCTCAAAATGAGAATATTTTTAATATAGCCTTGCTTAGGTTTGACTCAGATTTAAGGAGTTACTTTCTATTTAAAGTTTGTGTGTATAGTTTGTACCTAATGCCATGTGCCAGTGTTTTAGCAGAATCATGTTGAGGTTCTTGCAGACAAGCTGAATGGCGTACACAGAGAACGACCAGCCGCCGACAATCAACAAATAGAAAGGACTTTTCTGTGGAGGCAAGAACAAAAGGTACAATAATTACACGAGACCAACGGGATTTAGCCTATGCACTTGAGGACGATGAAATCTGTTACCTTTGGCAGAAAGCGTGCCAAAATAAAAAAGAGGATGATGAGAGAGGCTATCATTCCTGTGCTCATTCCAGCAGAGTAGAAAAAAACTTGACTCCTTCATATGAGGAAAAATCATAAATAAGGTATCACAACCCTGTAAAACCTTGAGATTTTAATGTTTCAACTGAAACAATTCACTTACCTGCTGAGTGAATCTGCAAAGATAAACAACAGCGCTCCAGCGAGGAAAACCAAGAAGAGATAGATATCAAACTCTGCAGGGAAAAAGCAAAATCACATCAGACATTTAATGACTGTCAATGATCAGCAGATGAGTCCGTTTTCCACTTACTGCGAAAGGGCTTGACAGTGTACCGAGTTTCGTCAGCAGGGTTGATCTTGAAGCACGTCCTCTTGTTGAACAGGCTGATGTTAATAGTGGTTTCATTTTGCTGCTCACGTAACAAGCTCTGAAACCAGCCCCAGACACTGAAGTGCTCCAGCTCCTGCAGCTCCTCTTCACCTTCCACAGTGTCAACTTTGAACACATTTGAACTCCACACTTTAACCTGTTAGAAATTAATTAAGTTATTACACACCTAAAGCACTGAGTTTTGTCTTGAGTAACTTAAGTGTTATTTCTGTAAAATATTAACTACTGACAAATCTAATGCAAGTGTCAGAGACAACTGCAACTTTGTGAGATTTCTGAATTAATATACCCAAATGAATAGTAAGGGAGCAGATAGTTAAATAAAAAAACCATACAGGTCTGGATGTAACTTACCTGAATTCTTGTCCAGGTGTGCCTCCAGGTTGGCAACATGGAGTTTTTGTAACAGAACCTGTTAGACCCTGATATGACATACGTCTCTCCATCCTGCAGATCCATTATTGAATGTTTATTACCTGTGTTTGTTTCAAGGAGAAATATGTACATAACACAGAGTTTGCATCACCAGTAACTTTCTAAGATGGCTTATCTAAAGCTAGAGAAGCTTGTACAACGAAGAAGGCTTTAGGAAGATGGTGTTTGTTGTTTAAAAGAAGTGTACATTAGCTGTTGCTGTAGTTTGACGGGAGTTAAGCTATAATTTTATACTGTTCTATTGACAAGAACAAAAGCCACCACTGTGTTATAATACTTTGTGCCCTCCCAACCTTGTCTGTGGCACATTATTAATAAATACTTTCAGCAGAATTGTACTTAATCAATGCAATACATATGTATAATACAGAAACATATATTCAAAGAAACTGCCAGAGTGTCAAGTCTATATAAACAAATCTATAAAGTCTAAGACAATATATAGTAGAAGTAGCTGTATGACAACATGTGACCCAATTCAATAACCTTAATCAATACAGGGTAATGTTCGCCTTTATTACAACTCTTATTTACGTTGGAATATGTAGTTGATATTTGAAGTTAGCTACAAGTAGAGATTAACATTAAATAAGGGCTTATTTATACGTTTGATATACGTTTGTGCTCAGCATATTTACTACTGGAAACATATCATTAAAACACATACATATTCCCTTTTATACATTAAGCAACCACGGAACAAGCAGTACATTAGTATTGGGGCTGTGAGACGAGCAATGACACAAAAGCTTCTCACTGCATCAAAGACCAAACACAAGCTAACGTGAATTAGCCTGGGCAGAGGAATCCGTCTCAAATAAATGCCGAATGAATGGAAGTTTCTGTTACTGGGACATAGCGCCGTAACTTACCCGTATTTTGATGTGAGGGCTGAGGTAAACAGTTAAAAAGCACAACGAAGAGCATTGTTTTGGCACTTGTGAAGAAAAGAACGTTTATCATTTTCATGCATCCCGCCATGATGAGAGCATGTCCCTCCTCCCTGTTGTCCCGCCTCTTCCTTCTCTGGCTGGTTGAGTTACAAGCCGCGCAGCCAATCACAACTCCAGACTACATTTCGTCATTGGTAGCGTGCGTTCAATGTCACCACAGTGTTCAATAAACCACCTAACGTTTTAAGTTAACAGATCATTTTTGCTCTATACTTGGGTGATTACATTATCTACCAACCAAGGTACGGAGCAGGGCTCTCTATTACTGTCAATAATACTGATTAATAATCATTCACACACCTGCCGTAAACTTATTACAGCAATATATATACAACACGCAGTACACAAAACCCCACAGTTGCAGCAGTGTTGTTTGCATGGTATGTTTGCCATGTTAACCATCTATGGTTTTTAATCTGACATCACATCATTGGTAAACTCAGCTAGTGTGTTGCCTGGGGTTGACTTACATGTAATATTCTAAGTGATATTGTAATAACTGTAATACTGAATGTAAATATAAAGTAACTCCTTAAATAAGTAAATAAACAGAAGAAACAAATACCAGCTTCATCATCTCAGCTAAGGCCAATGTACACAGGAAGTGTCTGATGTATGGTGTTTCTTTTCAGCACTGTAGCCAGGCTGACGAAGAGTCATACCCTTGTGGAACCGAGTATTCCTTTACATCTCAGCAGTAATGACTTCATGAACTTCTTTACTAATAAAATCATAAATATCA
>JAUMHF010000024.1:17497391-17561458 GCA_032359275.1 Microctenopoma steveboyesi
TGCTGGAGGTTTCTTCCTCTTAAAGGGAGTTTTTCCTCTCCACTGTTGCTCAAGTGGGGCTGTTGGGTTTTCTCCATCATTTGATTATATATACACTTATATTTTTGAGAAAGGTCCTAAACCTTGCTATGTAAAGTGCCCTGAAATGACTTTCGTTGTGATTCGGTGCTATACAAATAAAGATGAATTGAATTGAATTGAATTGAAACCATTTGCGTGCATTTTTTTCCTTTTGTGACACTGTTTTATCTTAACTGTTACCCTGCTTTTTAGATGCACAGCCTGGTTATATAGACTCAGACAATAAAATACCTTAGATAATATGTTAATCAACACTCACATATGAAAAAAAACAACTTATTTTAATTTAATTTAATAATATTAAAGAGTATATTATAAATTAGGCCCTAATCAGATGCTCTAAGCTCCAAGCACCAACCTTGTATAAAGAGTCTATTTTTAAGTCCTGTTTTATCAACTTGTAACAAGACATAAGCACATAAAACTAGAGGCAAGCTTATACTGCAAAGCTGCACTCATACTACAGATTAAAATAAATATGGTTTATTAATTGTACCTTCTATGATTTATAACCAAAATAGCCATTTGTGTGTGTCTAAAAGTAGGAAATGGTCAAATGTGAGTGGTTTACTACTGTCTGGTGTGGCCCTGCTAAAGGAATTTGGATTCAGGCCCTTATGGTGTAATGTTTTTATAATCCTGGCTATTACCATGTGAATATGAAAATTTGTATTGTTTAGTCTCTGTGTGTGTTATTCATTTGTAAGAAAGTTTGTGATACTAACATTGGACCTACAAACTACGTTCTTTGAATGAAGCCTGTCCAACTATTTTCAGCATAATTAAATTAGATTAGATTAGATTCAAACATATTGTCATCTGTCATCTAATTATGTAATCCATTAATTAGCTTTAGCTACAAATCTTTACCAACCACTGCATTTACCCACTTTGTTCAGAATGATTTAATGTGACATAGTTTGTATGACGTTCTTTTTAAATAAGGTTGAAGATTGTGCAGCCTCGAAGGAAACTGACAGTTATATTTGGTAATACATACAAGAGCAGCTGAAGTTTGACATTGGCGGAGAAAGTAAATAGACTGAGGCGGCTATAGGATAAGCTTCAGTGAAATGCAGAAAGGCATTACAACTTTTAGGCTTTAAAAAGTAAGTAATACGATTTTATGTATGATGGTACAAATTAACAGTGACAGGGATCTGAATCAGAAATACTTTATTAATCCCTGAGGAAATTGTGAGGTCTCAGTTGCTCCTGACAGTGGAAGGAGTAAAAGTTAGAGAGACATCAAGTTACAATATTAAAAAACACACACAATACAAGAGATAACATAATAAGAAAACGTCATGCATCAGTGTCATTACTGACCCTTCAGATGGAGGAGTTGTACAGTGAGATAGCCACAGGAAGGAAATATTTCCTGTGATGTTCTGTTGTGCATTTTGGTGTTCTCAGTGGTTCACTGAACGTGCTCCTATAACTGGCCAAAACATGCTCACATTCTCACACTATTTGCTGCAGTAACCGTTGCAACTTGTACCAAAATCACTTCATCTGCTGCATATTGATTAGCTGCTGCTTTTAACACTTTTGATTCCAGATCATGTGATGTGTTCAACAGAACCTAACACTGACTAAACCCTGCTGCACCCTCTTGTGGATGTTAAAAAAAAACACATCTATTTCAACTGAACATAGACCTGAAACGTTACAAGTTACAGTTATCAATAAACAGTTAAATGTACCAAAGGTTGGCACACTGGGCATTAGAATAAAATTATACATATAAAAGATATGAAAAAAGGAATAAAATCAGATTTTAGAAAAGGTTACACACTTTGATTAGAAAACTTCACTGTACCTTTGACAGCATTCTGATACACCAGTTATGTATCAAAGTCACGCGTGAGATTAAAACTTGACTTCTCAGATCAGATCATGTACATCATTTTATACACCAAGCCACTCTGACCTTGTGCTGTGTACATTACAGCCTTTGGCCAAATGCCTGCATCACATGATATTTCTGCTGTGAGGTCATGACTTATGAAGCACCGGTGAAACTATTAGAGATGTTGGAACCAAACCAGACTGCTTAACGTGTCAAGTGACCAAACATAATCCTTACTTATAAATGAGTCAAACCAGTCATTATTGTTGAAAATGTGACAATGTGAGCTGTCAATACTGAATATTTCGTCAGCATTGACAAAGATCTGACCACAGATTTCACCACAACTTAACTAAAACTTTGAGCAACAAGTTACACAAACGTATGGTCGCTGATGATACAGTTTTTCAGTAGATCAGGGAAATAACTTAGTTACTAAGAGAGGAACTGTTTGAGGGCTTGGTTTTTTTCACACAGTGTTGCATTTCCAACAGACGTTTAAAAAATATATTAATAGTTGAGAAATTGGGACAGGGGATTGATGAGGGATAGATCTGTAGTGCTGTTGTATTTTTACAGAGTTGGGAGGTTTTGAATTGCATGAATCATAATTTTATAAAACCAAAAGTATACTATTAGAACTGAGAACACCAAAATGCACAATGGAACATCACAGGAAATCTTTCCTTCCTGTTGCTATCTCACTGTACAACTTCTTCCATCTGAAGGGTCAGTAATGACACTGATGCATATCGATGAATGCGTGACTTCACAGGCTGACTACTCATACAGTAACTCATATGTCATGTGTTATATCATTATGTCATCTCTTGTTATCTCTCTATTGTGTTTTTCTTTGGGGGGGGGGGGCGTCTCCCTTACTTTTACTCTTTCAACTGTCAGGAGCAACTGAGACCTCATAATTTCCTCAGGGTTTAATAGAGTATTTCTGATTCTGATTAAACAATCAAACACATTTTGTTTTGTTGTATTTAGGACTGGACTAGGAGGAAACTGGGACAGAATCCCAGTCCTTACCTTTCCTATAATATAATCTCTATTCACATTTTCTGACCAACATGTGTTTTTTGCGACTGATTTGCATCTCTTTTTGCTTGTTTTGAGTCTATTTATAGTTCTTTTGAGTCATTTGGAGACATGATATGTATTTTATATATTTATATGACATTATCTGTCATTTGACTGAGCACTGTGACATTCAAACAAGAACTATTAGCACTTATTCAGGGATTCTGTAGGAGGCCTACAGTATTCTCCGTATGCCCGTCCGTGATTGCGTTGACCGCTAGTTGCATAACGGAGCGGACGTTGTTGATGTGAGAGGGGAGTGGCGCGTGACACGAGGCGTCCGTGAAGGCAGCACACAGGGCGGCGTGAGAGGCGTGAAGAGCTGAGCTGCGGAGGGAGGGATTGCAAACGACACACAGGAGTTGAGTTGGTAAAATTTCGACACTTCGCAGTCTTCGCCCTTCGTTGCCGGATCTTAAAAAGAAAAGCTCCAGATAAAGGTAGGCCCCAAAACTTGATAAACTACGGATTTTTTCCCCCGTTATACTGACCGTTTTCTGACTGTTGGAGCGCTTTGAACCGAGCGCATAACTAGCAAACGGTATAACTAACCTGAAAAGTGTAAATAATGGTAACTAATGTTAGCCATACCCTTAGTTACTTCTTCTTAGTTGCGAAACACGGCGACAGGTGAGTTTGTTAGTGTTAATTTCACGCTAATTCAGTTAAACTCGAACTCATTTACCCAGAGCCTGTGGCTAACGTTAACGCAATTTACCCCGTGACAAAGCTGGTACTGTTAGCTAAAAGCAGCGATGATTAACCGTCTGGGGACGCCAGGGACACGCTGTTTTTGTTTCGTGGAACTTTTTTGCCGTTGTTTTTGGGCCCACGCGAATAACAAGTGGACTATAGAGATTTCTAACACTTAACCCTGATGTTTAATGGATTTGAAGTGCTGTTCTGCCGCTTTGCTGTTGTCGGAATGTAGCTTTAGGTTTGATGAAAACCGTGTTGCTAAAAAGGTCTGAGCTGTAAAACAAAGGCCAGGTCTCAGATTTTTGTTTGATCTACGTGTGCCATATGACTAAAAAAACAATAAAGTCGTCTTTTTCATGCTGCGGGGCCTTTAGTATTAATTTCTGAGGACATGACTCAGAGCTTCCACTCTCCTGTTGCTCATGTAACAGCTGGTGAAACGTCCCTGTGCAAATAGTTCAGCCTTAAAATGTGACACAAGTTTATTTATTTTGTATGTTTGTTACAGGAAACTGATCTTCAGTAACCATGGGCGTAGAGGGAGGAATGAAATGTGTGAAGTACCTGCTTTTCTTTTTCAACTTCATTTTCTGGGTGAGTAGGAGCCAACCACTTCTGTAGGACATAATGTGTTTGCTTGCAAGAGCTAAGTGGGTAGATGTGGAAAACACCGGAATACATTGATACGGAGAAGTGATGGTAGCTTCCAGTTGCAAAAATGAAAGTAGTAAACAGCGAGGCTTTGTTTTCCAGTGAGACGTGTTATCAAGAGTTTTTTTTTGTGGGTGTGAAATACCAATTTCTGTCCAGACCTGTGAATTTGTGTGAATTATGTGCTTGTTGCCCTACTAAAGTATGTAATCACTGCATATAAAATCATCTGATAAAAACATTCCTTCTTGATTATTCATCTTCAGCACTTGTAGACTTGCTGGTACGTTTGCACAGTATCAAGAAACAACAACACAACAAATGTCAAGATGGACAAAGGATCATTTTGTAGACAAGCCTTAGTGGTTCTCTTGTTGCAACCGATTTTCTCATCATGTGTGAGCTTGAGAGGTAGTGATGATGGAATGTGAATCCTATGACCAGATTTCAAAGTGCAACACTATCATGTGATTCATCAACGTGTTTTCATTCCCCCCCCCTTATCATTCCCTGACATGGCTGCTGCCTTAAGAGTCTGTGTTTGCACAATAAAGTATATAGCACAGAAAAAAAATCTGATAAGCATTTTACAGAGAACAAGAGGAAGTACAGAATGACGAAAGAAGTACATCTTAAATAGTTACAATGGCTGTTCAAAGTTCAATGGGACATTTCTAAATATATTAGGCTGTCAAACCTGTCTGTCCAAAGATAACTGGTTTATTAGTGTAAAACAGAAAAAAACTGACAACAACAAAACACACTAAACTGCTAGCACTAAATTCTATTTAATTTCCATCTGTACTGACTTTGATGTGACCATCCTTGCTGTGTTTACCTGCTCTGTTCTCTCCTTTATGTTTTGCTAAGTCAACCATTAGCGTCCTATTTGGCTCAAACGCAAATATTGACATTGGTGGCGCCAACAAGGAAAGCTCTTCAGCTCCAGGCAGGGCCTAACACGGATAAAATAATAAACTGGACTGATAAAGCATCATCTTACATTACATCTGCTGGTGCAGTTCCAGTTTAGAAATGTTGGTTTTATCCTGACTCGGGCAGTTCTTTTATTGTCAGTGAAAAAATGCTTTTGTTTCTGCTTTATTTGAACTTAGTAGTAAGACCAGTTAGGACAGCTGCTGTTCTTGGAGCATTTGTTCACATATTTACGCGAATGGAACCAGGGTGAACTCAGTAAATTCAAAAATGGAAAACTATAGCTGACTTATTAATGAATCTTTGATAATAGTCTTCATGTGGACTTATCTTTATCCTGTGCTGCTGTCTCTCAGGATATATTTGCCTTTGTTCTATAAGTCTCATAATAAAAAAGATAAAATTGGCAACTCTTTTTAGCATTAAAGAAATTAATCAAATATTTATTCTGTTAACAGAATAGTTCCAATCCATTTTCTTTCAGTGACATATTGATTTGTTGACTTATTGTTCCAGCTCTAATTGAACCTTACTTGTTGTAGCTCTGCTCAGTATAGCATTTCATTGCAAAACAACTGAATGATGCGCATGAATTAGGTGTGGTTAGTTTTTTTCCATGAGTCTGGTCTACACGTACATTCACCCGTCACTTGACCAGTAACATCCTCATTGGTGTGTCATCGTATGAATGTCTATTTTAGCACGGCACAGAGGAGGTACACATTTATGCAATGCTAAAAAAAGTTATTGAATGAGAGGTTCATACAGCTGAAACTAAGTGTATGTACTAATATTTTGATGTAAAAATTTTATCAAATAGGCAAAAAGAATTAGAAAAACCGTAAAGTTGTGATGTTTTCATTTTTACATGTGACAAGTGGAGCAGAAAATGCTAGCAACTGAGAAATGTTTAGCATTTTTGCTTGACAGTCAATTTATTATAAAGCGTTACTCACAGAATATTTGCCTCAACTAATTTATTAATAAACTGACCGGTTTTAGCTCTTGTAATTTAAATCCCCCTAACTTCAGAACGAAACCCACCACAGTCGTGTCTGCCCTGACAGTTCTGTCTACTTAAAGTAAAGGATGTTCAGCTCTCTGTAATATTTGTTTTAGAGCTAGTTGGTCCTGGATGATCATGGTCAAACACTTCACCCACGCAAAGTTTGTATAAGATCTTATGAACTGCACACCACCCCACCCGCCACAACAGCTCATGAATATTCACAGTTCATCTTAAAACGCACACAGGAACCAGAGACTGTTGCAACTGTCCGCTGTCTCTTCAGCTTTAGTGCTTACTCAATTGGTGTAGGTGAGGTTTTTAAATTGAGGCGAAGAAGATCTTTTTATTAACAAGAGATCATGTTATTGGTATTTACTCTCATAACATCGCATTTAAACAACAGACATCACCTGGAGGAGCCTTAAAGTCAGGGCAGGTTGACAAAGACACCCACGTCTGTGGTTTGAGCAAACGGATGACATCATGGAGTTTTTCAGCTAGGAATGTTTTTGTTCAGGAAAGACATCGTGAAGTTTAATACAGTTCATACGTATGAAGCAAGAACCATATAAGAGAAGTGTATTTAAGGTGCCTTGAATTGCTTTCCACTGTAGGCTGAGAACAAAGAAAGGTGCTTTTATTACATGGAACAAGCTTGAATTGTTTAACAAATTTCCGTCAAAACCAATCTGTTTCGGGACTTACAGATATGTGGCCTAGCACTGATTGTGGTGGGGATCCTGGCTCAGGTGAGACTGAACAGCACCCTAATGATTCATGATGTATCGTCCTCTGGAGTTCCCATCGTGCTCATTGCAGTGGGTGTGGTGATTTTCTTCATCGCCTTCTTTGGCTGCTGTGGGGCCTGGAAAGAGAACTACTGCATGGTCACCATGGTAATTTGCTGTGTTTGCTAATCTTAAACCTGTTAATATTGTTACACTTTAATGTGCGTTTGTTTTTATGTAGCTTACGGTAGTTTTTTTTTCTCATTTCTCTCATTTGTCCAGTTCGCCATCCTTCTTTCACTGATCATCATCGTTGAGATTGCTGCAGCAATCACAGGATATGTCTTCAGAAACAAAGTGAGTGTATAAAGTCATCATTTCGTGTCCTTTTTTTTATATACCCCCTGCAAACATTTCAATTGTGAGTGACCAGGATGGACAGGATTAAAAATGTTACATCAGAGGGACAGCTTATTTTGAGCAGTTTGGAGACAAAGCTAAAACGCTGGGATGGGATGGTTTGGACAGGGGGGGTATAGTGAATAAAGGATGTTGAGTATGGAGCTGCCAGGCCGGAGGAAACGAGGAAGATCTCAGAGGAGGTTCATGGATGTACTGAGGGAGGACATGATCGGCTGTGGTGACTCCTAAAGGGAGCACCCGAAGGAAGAAGAAGAAACGGCAGGGTTTAACTTACTTGTGCTATGTCCTTTTCAGATCTCAGATGTTGTCCAGGATAGCCTCAACGAAATGATTACCAAATACAACTCCAGCGCTGATGTCAGAAACAGCATGGATGAACTGCAGAAGAGTGTGAGTTCAGTGTAAACTCTCTTAGTTACTGTTTACCCAATCTGACATGTTTACCTAAGACGGCTATATCCTGTTGTATCCTGTTGGCTGGAGCTGCATGGCATGAGATGAATTCTTTATGCACCATCTGCTGACAAAAGTTCTATTCCTTTATTAGTCATGTGCAACCTTACATCTGGCATGTCCATAATAAATGTTTTCTGTGACTCACTTTCCCCCTCCAGTTGAAATGCTGTGGTATGAACAGCTCTGCTGACTGGAGAGCCTTCAAGCCAGATAAAACCTCTGTACCTGACTCTTGCTGTGTGAACGTTACTGCAGGCTGTGGTAACGGGGCCATGTTAGACTCTGCCAAAGTCTACCAGGAGGTACAGCACACGCTCAGTAACCAGTGGTATTCTTTTTTACTGGACAGAGAAACTTACTTTGTAACTGAAACATATTTGATTTGGGGACCGATCACACACTGTGGGACTAAACAGTTGACCTAAAACTAATGTCACTCAGGTGTTTAAAAAGAAAAAAATATTATTTCCTGAGGGAGAAAAAAGGCCTCATTTCAGATCAGACCGAATCTAACTGCAGGTTCTTCTTCCTGCTGCAGGGTTGCAGTGGCGCTGTGGAGAACTTGCTGAAGAAAAACATCCAGTGGGTCATAGTTGCAGCTCTTGTTATTGCTTTCCTGCAGGTACGTACCTTTAGCAAACAAATAATGTTGTGTCACAAACATAATATTACCTAAATGCCATTACTTGGCACATAATTCCTAAATATTTTTTTTGTTTTTTAAAACCTCTTACATACAGACACTTTCTGCCAGAATTATATGTTTGTTACATTATAGTAAGTTACTATTGGTGTGCTGCTGTTTAATAGGTGAGACTGTCAAGAAAGGAGCATTTTATTGCAAGCTTTTTAAGAAAATGCTAATGCCAGTAATCTCTCTCTCACTCTCAGATAATGGGCATTGTGTTCGCCTGCATGTTGATGAGAGGGATTCGCAGCGGCTACGAAATCATGTGATTCAGCCTCACGCCTGAACAGGAGTTGTTTACTGTGTTCAGGTCACACTTTTAAGGAGTTTAAATATATTCATTTTCAAACACAATTCACAGAACAATATGTTTTCCCTTATATTGATGTTGGATTATATTTTCATAGGTTAATATTAACTCTTTCCTAACTGTGTCTAGGAATGAAAATGGCAGTAAAAAATAGCTGTTCGTCCATTAATACCAGTATGTTCTTATTCTAGTTTCCCATCTTTGCTTGTTCTAGTAGAGACGTTGGATCTGTTCTGATGCTGAGTTTTCGTGTATTGCTGGTTTCTGGTTTCTATTTTTATTAAAGACTCTTTTAAATTACATCTAAATTGTGTATGTGTAAATACAGAAATTCACCATTAAGGTATTTATTTCAGACATGTACAGGTTATAGGTGTAACATTGTTAGTACTTCAGCAATACCACATAAAAAATAGAGCAGATAATTTCCCATTTTCAAAACAAATCATAAACAACAGTTGCAGCTCATGTAAGAAGTATTTCCTATTTCACACTTTACAAGACCTATTTCCTCTGACCCGCCTCAGACAAGCAAAAGGTTGAGGGGAAATTTGAGCACATGCGTTGTCTAACCAGGATAAACTGTCGCTTTCAGCCAGCAAAGCAAAAAAAAACTATGTAAACAAAGTGCCATCAACTCTTTTTAAACAGCTGTTAACTGTTGTGCTGCATCCCATTAAGGGTTGAATATTTCATATTTATCTATAATAAGCTTTACATTCTCACCACATATACAAGCAGGAACTGAGACATAAATGTAGACTTTTTTTCAGTGTGTCTAGGATCCATAAATATTTTACTTTCTCTTTTAAAAGTAGTCCCTCCTTTCTGATTTTGACTGGCTGTTCCTTTTGTAGTTCTTTCTGTTGTCACAACACTCCCATTTTTATACACAGCTTTGCCATTAGGGCCATTTTCCACAGTAAAAAAAAAAGTCAAGAGCAGGGCACAAAGTGAGGTATGAGAGAAATACAGTGCATACTGAAATTGATTTATCATTCTCTGTATTTGTTTGAATGGAATGTGTCCGAACTGTTTGTGGACCACCAACGTCTACTGCATTCACATAACACCCTCTTCGCTTTAAAGTAAACAGATGACTGTCTGTGCCCCAGAGTGGTGTAAGTGGTAACAAAGTAGGCTGAGAAACAGCCATTGATAATAAGGTGTCACCTCAACACCCCCACTACATATAGTTCAGTGCATCACAATCAACTGAACTGCGCTAAGTACAATTTGTAAGCTGAAGTACATTGTTATTTGGAAAGCATAATCAACTGCATCAGATCCACTCTAGAAAAATAACACAATCAACTGTGTATTCACTTCCTGGCGTTTGTCACCTCAAACAAATAGAGGTTTTATCTAAACCATGGCTGTTAATTAGCAAATAATCCAACTTTACAGCATCTAGAAATAGCATCTTTTTTGACTGCAGACCCACTTTGTGTTCTGGCCTAACACTTTAAACTTCTTGATAATAAGTTATGATAATATAGTTTTTTTCCTCGAGAGGAAAAAAGGAGATGTTAACAACTATTAGGAAGTTGTGCTTCCCTTTGCATGAACGAGAACATAATCACAAGAAGCAGATGGTGTCAGGCTTCCTGTTGGCGGTGACTGGGGCCATTCGGGTAGTTGGCAGAGAGAAATACAATGCTGTGCAAAAGCAGTGATACCTCTGAGTCTGCAAAAAAAGGAGACATGTCGAGATAAAGGGTTAAAGTATATGTACAGCTGTCCAACAACCGTTCACTGTGAATGTAATTGAGGTAGTTCTCGTCTATGTACATGCATACACAGTGTGTATTATGGATATAGGGGTGTGGAAAATATGCAACTAAATAGATATCTATTTATAAATATATATATGTACATGCGCACACACGCTGTGGAGGTAAAATGTGTGAGTGACATGTCACATAAGTCACACCCTACAACAAAACTGCATCAAAAAGAAACTACCTTTCAGTGAGGAGGATATCTGAAGCCACTGGGATAACCACTCACGGCACTGGTTAACAGTAAGAATGTCAGAATTCAGGCCCCTTACATAACAAGCCTAGATAAAAGAAAAAATGTCAGTCAAAGGTTTCACGTTAATGCAGGTATAAAAGATAAAGCAAAGTCCTACAGACCTTTCTGAGTTCAGGGTCACTCAGCTGGTGAGGCCCCAGCCTGCTGAGGGCCCGGTCCAGCAAGAGGAGCTCCAGGGCGTGGCTGTTCAGTCGCCGACTGATCAGGAAACCCGGGAGGTGTGGTGTCAGGAAGAGCAGTGGGCTGATGTGTCTCTGATTGGTCATAAAGACAGAGAAGAGTGGTGTTTGGACTCATCAAGCCTTTTGCATTTCATGTGCACATCAGTGAAAAGCATAGGAGTTTTACTGACCATGTGATTCACGCTTATCCTCCCTATGCCCAGAGGGTGTCCCGAAAACAAGCTTCGCACAGCAAGGATTTCAGACACTGTGGGGTTTCCTCCATTCTGCACCTGAAAATATACCAACGGTCAGCTGACAGTGGTGAGAAAAGGTATTCAGATCCTGTACTTCAGGAAGTGAAATACTATGTCCACAGAAAACATTAATGCTTTATTAATTTATTATTTATGACATTTCATTTGTTGCCACTGATTTGTTGCAGAAGTGTGTTTAGCAGGCTATTGTAGCTGCTCAAGGTTGAACTAGTTATCACTGTAAGTTTATATGCAGTTACAAAAGTTTAGTCTCATGATTCCCACAGCGAGAGTCAGGACCCTTCACAGGGTTGCAGGATAAAACATAAGGTCATATGATAATTAATGGATTAAGGTGAAAGAAAAATGCAAATGTCCTTATGATGCAACTTTATAGTAACCTAAAACCTCCATTATTTAAACTACATCACTTTACAGTTGGTTGGATTGACAAAACAGGTATTTACAATTTACACCTGTTATATTTCGTCATTTATCTATTGTGTCTCTATTCTGCACGCCGCTGTTTCCTCTTATCAACAACAACACTGTGATGTGTTGACTTACTTTAGCACACAGGTCCCCAAGTTGAATCTGTAGCTTGCCGGTTTTGACCTCGTAGCTTCTTTCCTTGAGCGCTCTGAGCACAGGCCAGTGGTGGCGAGCCCTGAGGGAGTGGTACAATGCTCGAAACTCCACCTGCTGCCTGGGAGTCCAGAAGTGAGGGATCAGGAGCTGGCGGGGGAAAAAGTACCTGGCAGTGAATAGTAGGGGATGATAGCAGAGAGAGATGGGTGATGGGAAAATGCAAAGGGATGGTCTAATACATTATAAAACATAGTGTATTGTTTAGAAGATGTTTTGACAATGTCAAAAATATGAATCAATGGTGCCAACGGAAATATAAAGGTGTTTATTTCAAAGTAACTTACATCAAGATAAAAACCAGATAGTTGGCAAAAGGAGGGATAGAGATCATCACGAGAGGAAGCGCCTTCATCATGTCTCTGCGAAACTGTGAAACAAATGACAATTATTGAAATGACAATAAACATCACACATTAGCAATTAGACAAGCGTTGGTGAATTAAAATAACTGCATCACCGGATTGTCTGTTTCAAAATGTGGCACCTGCAGAAGCTCAGACGCCTGATTTAAGCTGATAACTGCAGAAATCCTTTCTGCTTTTAAAAAATAACTTGGAGGATTATTACAGCTGCTGACTGATGGACCATTGACCATAGCAGTTCTAATTACGCAAAGCTAAAACTTTCCACCGCAAAGTGTGGTAATGCTCATTCAATACATTCTGACACCCACCTGTCGGAGTTTCTCCATCTCCCTGTAAGTCAAATCCTGGAACTTTACTCCATCTGACATCATCTTTGCTTTTATCCTCCTCACGTCTTTGGCATCTCGGAACAGTAACTTAAATCCTGGTAAAAGGACAACGACAAGTTTACAATGGTAAAACTATGAATGGAAATGACTTTCCTTTGACATTAAAAGGTTAATAAAAAACAGTTAAGGCTTGACAAGCTGAATCACCAGCGAGAGCTATTGACAGCCGGATACTTATCTTTTTTAGCCATGAAGCTTGTTCACAGAAGAAGTTCATGCAACCCCTTCCATAAGCATGTGTGATGTTTTGGATGAACGTTTAGGATCAATGTTCAAAGAAATGTCTATTATTTAATATTATTTAATGTCTGTTACATTCACCTTTACTGACATTGTCATATAAGTGTAAATTTTAAATGTATCTTTAATAATTACATGATTATTTATGATAGTGTCAATGGTCTGGCTGCAGGGCACCAGAGACTTTGTGGATTAATGTTTGCTGACGCTGTATTACAAACTCAAATCAACTACCATCTATTCAATGATTACCAACACTTATATCTAAATGTCTGATGAAATAAAGTGAACCCAACTACAAGTGCTGGAGGAGGCAACATTAAGTCATTGTTATTAAGGATTTATAACTGAGATGTAAAGCATTTTCAAAAGACTCATTAACCATGAAATAAGCCCCTGATTACAGCATGAACCCTGTTAATACACTATATGTTAACATACTATCAACTATCAGATGTAAGTAATATTTACCTTCTGTAAAAGTGTGGTAGAGCTGATAAAAGCGGGGAAACTTCCTTCTGAGGAAACCTTCGTATTTACTATTTGCCCACTGGAGATATCGACCAATACCTTGTCTCGCTTTGGATGATGAGTATTGTCTACACAGAGTCAACCTGGAGATGAGAAAAGGTGGTGGGAAGATTTACAGACCAGTGACAAAGCAAAGAATCATAACTCTTAGAAAGCTTAGGTATTTCTCTTTCTGTGACTACATATTTATTAAAACTATACTGATCATACATACTAAACGGCGAGCTGTCAGACAGGCAGCTAGCTTAGCACCACGGCATGGTTTCAGCACAGGTGTGACTAAAATTAATTGACAATGCGTGGACACAGACTTAAAAGACTTTCAGACATACCTGGACTGACAGGACACATAGCGGAAATAAAGGCCATTTGTTATCCTGAAGCCACACAGTCGGGTCAAACACACCCGGCTACACAGACTCGAACAGGACAGCGCCATGTTTGACACAGTGAGGCGCCCGCAGTTACCGTAGTGACGCTCGTGCGGGGGAAATGGAAAACCGCAAAGTTACCGTAAAGGCGGGGAGAAGCGAGCAGCTCCAAAGAAGCCCAAAAAAGTACCTGTTGTCAGGACGCCATTACACTACGCCATTTACAATACAATACTTAATATGTATTCAACTTGTAAAGTGTCTGTTGTCTGTTTTAATTATTTTAATTTTGCTATATTGTATTGCGTTATATATAATACACTATATATACATATGCATACATCAGAGAGTAAGAAGACCATAAGAACCTATATGAACTCGATGATGTGATGTAAAATAAAGTGAGGGATAATGCAGTTGTATGGTTGCCGTGTTAAGCTGTATGTTAATCCCACAGAAAATTCTTGGCACAGGTTTCTGTGGGGAGGTGAAAATAAGAGGGATAGAGAGTGGGGTACTGCACTTTAGGATGTGCATTAGAAGGATAAGGGTGTTCAAACTGAACTGGTCCATGTTGTCGTTTTCATCCTGAAAAATTGTTTAGCTTGCTACTTGTCCTCTAAGGTCCTGCTACAGCTACAGCTGCCTTTTTACGGCACCCTTGCTGATTGGACTGTAGGGAATCTTTATTTCTTAACACAAAAACATTTGGCATTGTTTAAAACCACATTGTGTTTTTGATATGTCTAGATCAGACAGGAAATAGAATTTCTGGGTAATAGTGGAGTAACAGCTGTAGGTCGGAAAACAGAAATTAAAAATGAGGAATATGCAAAAGAAGAGGAACATACAAGGAGGAAGAACAAAGCCCACAGACGTTACTTTCCTGGAAAACTCCAACATCTCGTTGCCTCTTTGTGTTAATAAAACAGGTCATTAATAAACTGGAATAACACATTGCTAGCGGAGGATTGTGTGGTTTCTATGTTTTACTCAGACATGATTCATATTTATAACAGAAACAAAATAAGAACCTCTGTCATTGCTCACATGATTTTGAATGCCAGCCCCTAACTGGCTCACATCTGGCATCTGATTTATAACCTAGTCTGAACCAGATGCAGGCCAGACACACCTTACGGGTTAGAATGACGATCCTGTACTGGGTAACTTAATCTCAGCTGTCCTGAATTTCTTACAGATATAAGGTACAGACTTATCCTATTTCTGACGATAATCTTAATTACCTTTGGTAACATGTGTCAGCTGCTGTCACATCAATGTTCCCTCAGAGAACAGTCTCTGCATCAATGTTTTTAGGTTTTCATTAATGTTTTGATGTGTTAGGTCCATCACATTGTGTTGTTTGGTGCAGTCACAACGGTTCAAGTCTTGTGAGCTCCCCTCCTGCCATCACAGTCTGAAGCAATGCAGGGCTCCGATGCAGGGACCAGAGTTATGAATAGCGGTCGATGGGCCAATATCCACTGAGCTCAGGTCAACCTTAGATGGAATTCCTGGACTTACTCCAGGTGTGAACCAGTTGAGTCGCTGACCTTCCCCAGACTCGTCCCACTCTGGGGATGAAGTGTGTGTAGTCAGTGTGCAACAACCGAGCCCTGGGAAGCCGTGCTCAACTGGTTTGCCCCCACCCACCCCTGGCTGTGTGGTGTAGGACCCAGCAGAACCCAATTCCATCTTCGTGACTACAACTGTTGTTAAAAGCAGTGACTCCATAGACAGTAATGTTATTATTGTTTAACAGTTATTTATATTTTCAAACTGAGCAAAGCACATGAATAAGGCATCTTTTAAAGCACTTCCATCACAGAGTCCTAATTCACTGTTACTGTTAAACAAGGAAAATATAGAAGATGAGCTGCAGCCTGAACTCAGCCAAAGTTGGCCCACATTACACACACTACTTGTCAGCCTGAATCCGCTTCCACAAAAGAGCTGGATATGGCCCACAATATTTTGCCAGTTTCAGCAGTCAAAGTTTCCTGGTCTTTTCACACAGCCCTGCAACATAAGGAATGACAATACATTTACGTTTGTTCTTCTCCCTGTCAGTTGTAGCAGTGCTTGTTGTGTTTTCATTTCCATTTGCTGGTGACTTTCACACTCAGCTGCCTGAGTGTGGGAACTCTCCTCCACTTGGACCAGCTTCGTCTGGACCTGGTTCAACTCAGCACAAAGCTTCAAATTTTCCTCAGAAAGCAGAATGTTGGGCTCTATTTACCTGAGCCTGCAGGGCCTGTTGGTTCGGAGAGGCCTTTTCATCTGGATATCATTCAGTTCCCACTGCAGACATCTAATGTGAGACAAATGTTCATCCAGGCCCTGCTCCATGTGTTTGGCCTCCTCAGTCTGCTCCATGTCTCTGGTGCTGGTTTTGCTCCTGTGAGATAATCAGATTCAGATTACTTCATTGTCAATAAACCAGTAAACGGGTTCAATAGAAAAGCACAGTAAATAAAATTGGATTATATTGCATGTATTGCATTGAAAAATGTATAGGATATTGCACTGTATTGCACTACTATTTATCAAAAGCCACTATCTCCTTGAGGTTGTTCAAACCTACCTCTAAGTCATGAACCTCTTCAACATTCATGACTATATACAAAGTACAAGCACTCAAAAATGTATCACTAACAATAACGGTTTGCTGAAACTAACAATAATAATAAGATTCTAGAGTTATCCACCAATTATGACATAATCTGTTCTAACATTAACGAAACATTGTCCTAGCAACAAAATGAAAACATTGAGCGTCTCACCAAATTTTTCTTCCAGTGCCACAATAGTGAAATGGAGTTGCCTTAACCTTTCACAGAGAAGCTGGTGTTGTGTCTTTTGTAAAATCTTGCCTGTTCCACTTACAATGCCTTTATCTCAATGATACCCAGGAAGTTTTACAGTAGTTCACACTCTGGCCCAGGTGTTCACATTAACATACGTGAAAGCCAGAGAGGAGAACAACCTACAGGTGACCCCCAATCCTCAACCTGACGTTTCCACAGGGTTTATTCACACCAGTCAGTCAGACTTGATGGATGACTGAGAACCTTCAGAGATTGAGCGTCTTATTACAATGCCACGACATCTCGTCCCTGTTTAAATAAAACAGTAATATAACATACATACTTCTAATTGTATTTTACCATAAACTGTACAGAATTAACGGTGAGTAACTGCGCTGTGCCAACACGGAGTCACGTAACTGAGAAGCCATGAAAAGTAAGGGGCGGAGCTTTGAGCTCACCAGCAAATCGTTGTTCGCCAAATGCCCATAAAACCCAAGAGAAGAAGAAGAAGAAGAAGAAGAGAAAGTCGGCGTCCTTCGCAGGGACTGAAAAATATAAAGTACGATGCTTTGTCTTTGCCACATTTTTACACAAATAGTATTTGAAAAAACTCGGTAACAATTTGTAGACACCGAGTACTCGGTCTTATAAAGGGGTAACTTGTCTTTTCTTCACCAGGTCATTTTGATGAAACTTTTTGGTAGCTAGCCAAGTTTTTGCTGCTAGCCAAGTTTTTGCTAGCTAACTTGGATGTCGTTTTTTGTGCAGCGGTTTTGAAAAAGTTACTTGGTTATTAAGTAAGTTAGTTAGTGGTTGACTAATTTCTACTCTTTTTGCTATAATGGACGCTTACACGCAAGTATTTTGTCTTGGCTTTTAAGTTTAAGTAGTGGTGTAATAAATAATACTTATCTTTCGGGTTAGGACCTCATTTTAGTAAAAATTTGAAAAAACAAAAATAAATGTGTGTTCATGTGATTGAAAATGTGGCACACCTGATGAGTTACCTGCAGAATCCTGCACCAATGCGTGATCTGGTTGGTTGTGATGGCACTTATGTTTATTTAGTAACCTGTCAGTATGTGTTATCATTTATTTTTTTAAATTTATTTCAGGGTAACCCAAGTGAACAGTTGGGTTGTCTTCAGTAGACACAAGCGTGGAAATGGAAAACACCATCAGATTCGGAGCCACTAGTGGGCCGTGCAGGACTGCTAGTTCAGGGAGGGCAGAGGTGGCAGAGGAAATGGGTACAACTTTAAACAGCTAGTAATATATGTTTTAATAAGTGTTACTTGTTTTTAAAAAAGTCTTTTCCTTTTTAAAGATAATAAAGGAGACTGTGATCCAGACAAACTTCTGCAGTGCCCTTTCGACAAAAACCATAAGATCCGAGCGTGCCGCTTCCCTTACCACCTTGTAAAGTGCAGGAAGGTGAGTCAAGATGTTTTTTGTAGCAATGCTGGCAGTAGAAAAATGTAGATTTCCATTAGTTCAACTGCTGTGACAAGTTTGTATTATAAAGCAATAACCAAAATGTTGATAAAGCTGATGTGTTTTTTTTTTTTACACCCTTTTGCCAGTTGATTTGACCCTGGGAGGTGTTTAAATCCTCTTAAAAACTCTTGTGAATATAGAGAATAATTTAATGTCAGAACCTGGTGCTGATTTCAGAAATCGCCTGAATGGAGTCACTACCAGTCTGTGTGAAGTATATGTTTAACATATCTCTCCCTGGTGTAGAATCATCCAAAGCTTGCCAGTGAGCTTAAGTCTTGCCCCTTTAATGCTCGCCACCTGGTACCTAAGCATGAGTTGACGCACCACATGGAGACCTGCAAGGACAGAATATCTGTGGACACTCAAGATGGTGAGATTATCAATTCAATGTCTCTTTACTCTTCAAACTTTCAGTTGGTTCATGTTATACAGCATTCCTAAAGTGAATTTGGCTGTTTACAGGCGTAACCACAAATGGACATTGTAAATGGCAGGTTCCTGTCAGCACGTGGGTAAACCCAAACATGACTGAGGATTGGGACAAAGGTATGAAAAATGACCACAGCTTGCCAAACTACATATATCATGTAATTGGACAACATTAGAGGTGCTGCTAGGTGGATGAAAATGATCAATGCTAGTTTGCAGGAGCCCATGCACAGTATCTAATACAGTTGCTCACAGTATTCTTTTGGTTCCCTGGTTTACTTTATACCAGACTTAAACATCTTCATTTATTTGTGCAGTGTGTGTATAAAGCGAGTGTTTTTTATCTTCAGAGGCTGATGATGATGCTGTTCCATTTGTGTGGGGTGTAAGCACCACCTTAAATCAAAAGTAAGTGCCCAAACACCCTTTCTCAGCTCTGAACACAATCATTTCTGTATGTTTAGTTCCTGTATCTTTTCTCTTTGCAGACCGGAGGCAAGTCCTACCAACATTCTTGGCCAAAGTTTTAGAGCACCCAATACACTCCCATGGTCCGGGTTTATGCCGTAATTATTTTTTTTAAAAATGTGTTCTTAACATATTGCCACGCTTTGTTTTAAAATTGCATAACTCTCTCTGAATGTTTCCCCATACTGGACCTAGTTTGCAGAGAGCTAATTTTAGTCACTTGATGTAGCAGATGCCATAAATGTAGTGATGGTGACAGTGTCACGGAAAGTTACAAAACTGCATTGTTGTCTGTTTTATTAAAGATCTTTATTTCAAAAAAAATTGTGTGGTTAGTAATTGATTTGAGGCAAATACCTTACCTTTATATTAAATATCTTTACTTATAGAAAATGTGCTAAAATTGTAGGTAAAAGGCAAGCATTTGAAATTATAACTTTTAAAATTAAGAACTCATCACTCTGAAAACGTGAATGTTTACTGTAAATTGAAGACTAAGCATTTTCTTCCTATTGCATTTTCTATATGAAAATCACAAGTGGTTTACAAATCTCTACAAACCAGTCAGCCACTTGCATTACAATCGCATGGTGGTAAAGCTGTAGTGCACAGGGGACGGCATGAGAAAGATGTCATAATTGATTGTAAGAATGCAGTGCTTGACGGCCTACTGCGTATGAAGCACTATACCTGCAGACGGCTCGGCTTCCATGCTGATTCCTGTCCACCGCAACATTACCTGGAGCAGCAAAATAAGTAATTTTGAAGATAAAGGACAAACATGGCCATTAAAAGAAATTGCATGACGCTATTGGTCATCAGCAAAAATAGTCCACTTTGCATGCTGCTGTTCCAAATGTCCCTATAACAATGATCACATGACCACTGGGTGGCGCTGTTCACCAGTTCACATCCTGGAGAACTGGTATCTACTTCCCAGAATCTTTGATTTTTTTTTTTACCTTGATTATGTGACACCCTCTGATTATAAAACATTATTAATATGACCCAGTGATTAGATGCAGGTGACAGCTCGAGGAGTGAGTGTCCGGATGATCCCAATGTGAGGATGTCCTCTCTTGCCACCACACCATGTCATAACTAAGTGGCATTATTAATTTCATGTGACTATCTATTTTAGCTGTGGCTATTATTGGAAGTGTTCAGACGAACTCTGAGCTGCCTGCTGCAGGTCTCTATTTTACCCATGTAACTATTGAGGACCTGCCACTTATGATGGCATGATGGCCAGGTCCAGAGGGAGCAAAGCTGAATCTTGAATAAGTTGTGTCATCGTGGTTTGGGTACACATACCGAGTTAGCATTATTAACTGCATTTCTTTTAGTTCTAGCATGTTGACTGAAAAAATGCAGTTAATAAAGCTAACTCGGTATATTTTTGAATCCTGAATACGTCGTGTCATCGTGGTTCGGGTAACTATACTGCATAGTTACTGTCAAGATGCTAGAACTGACACTTTTACCCCTGTCAAATCTAAATCCTAAAAGAAATCCAAAAAGTGGAAATCAAATTCTTGTTTCATTCTGATCAGAATATGACATCATTATGGCATCAGTCTTTAGGACTGTATTCTGTACACCCTGGCTCCGAGTGTCTCTTCTTCATCTGAGTATTTTTCACTTCTGCCACCACAGTAATCACTTTTTGTTTTAATCAAATAAATACTACAATCACATGCCATACATTCAAAGGAACTGGCTCAACAAGTAAGATCATAGACGGTGAGATCTTGTAAGGATGGCTGAGGAAATCCCCTGAACTGCTGAACATACAGTACAGGAACGTGAAAGCCGCAGTAGCCATTGCTAAAAAATGATACCATGCACAATCTGCTATTTTTACAACCTTGCATTTCTAAACAGATGCTACGTTCTTCTGACTGGGCACGAGTCTGTGGAAAATGTTTTTTCAGTGACTGATCAGACATTGAATGAAGTCGACCTTTATGGCTGGCATGCAAGAAGAAAAAAATGGCACAAACCCAAAGATCCAACTTTGCAGGGAACACGAGGAGAAGCCCGGTGAGCATTGGCAGCATATGGTCAAATGAACCTAACATAAATGAGTTTGGCTGAGATGGTCTCCAGCATATCTGGCGAGAGCCTCGGCAGGACTGCCACAGTGACTGCCTAGTTCCAGCCATGTCACACAGTTTCACATCAGCGATGAGTGCATGTAAGTGAGCTAAAATTTATAGATGGACAGAATGTAAACAACAAACCTTTCATTAGTCGAAGTTATATTTTTGTTTTTCAAATCGTCTGTCTTAATTTTTTTCTTCAAGCTTCATATACCACTGGTCTGATTATGACGTGACCTTGTAAAACTCCTCACTCTCTGCCGAAAGCTTTCAGAGACGCATCCCAGGCTTGTCGCCTGCAAGTGAAACCGTAGCCTCTCGGCCAGTCTTGTTTTATAATGTGACATTCTCATATTCTCACAGACATAAGAGCCCGGCACAATGTGTGGTGAATAGTTTGGGCTCTGGAGCAGGCCTCTAATCCTGTAACTAACTCTGAAGCTTGTGATCCTCTTTTGGCATTACTGACATTTAATTCTCCACACAGACAAGCAGCACTGAAGTTTACCCAGTTTCCAGTGAGACATGGCGAGCGGACATTATCCACACTGCATTATCATTATCAGTGTACCATCACCGGCATAAGTTCTGTAATTAGCGTGATGCTGACTTTATCCCATAGCATTGTTGTATAAGTTCTCACTTTGAAAGGTTATCAAGTCTTCAGATATTAAGTTACATTACAACACCAGACGGAGAATTTCAGAACCCAAAGAATCTAGAGAAGGATGGGAACAACTGGTGTAGCTGCCTTAGAGTATTTAGCTGTAAGTGTCCTCTAAATTCAAAAGCATAAACTGTTCTCGTGTTTGATATGACGCTGGATCAGGACAGAATCGACACTGGCCAAGTGCAATTAATCTGCTGACAGGACCACATGGAGTCCTACACTGCAGAATACATTGCAATGTGGCCGCAACTGAAGATGACGCGGGATGTTATTACTATCTGACACCTGTCGATCAAGACTACCACTACATTTTTTCCATGACTGCTGCTCATCACATCCTTAAACCCACCAGGTAGTTGCGGCTGATTGTTGTCTGTTGTGTATTTTAAGACCAGGAAAAAAAATAACAGAGGACTCAAATGCAGCCAAGTGGACGGGTGTAGATATACAGTTTACAGTGACAAACGTGAGGAAAGGTGCACTGCATCCAAGCGAGGGCAGCCCCCGAGGCCGTGGTCTGAGTACAAGCAGGAAGTAGGTGAAGTTCTGTTGCCCCAGTAACACAGCGAACATTAGACACCAGTCACTTCCTGTAGGGCTTCTAAACTACTCTTACCTGTTCAAGTTCAAATCTGACAACGGCACAAACCAGTGAAATCCAAATGAACAACGATGGTTTGAAACAACATTTTAGTAGGAGCATGCACAATAAATACCATCATTGTCAAACAGCGGACAGCTATTAATTGGTCAATACAGCATATGGCACCACATTTAAACTGGCTCATACTTAAGACTCTGATATTTCCTTCAGGAGTTGATACAGCCCAAAAATAGCCCTAATAGAAAGTGAATAGGTGGGAGGGTGTAGAGGGGGTGTGGTGGGGCATAGAAACACAACACCAAATGAATGATAGTGTTGCAGGTTTAAAATCTCTGTAGTGATCAGTCTTTGAGCCTCACACTGTCCACTGCTCTGGTTTAGTCTGAAACATCAGCAAATAACAAACTTTTTGAAAGACATTTGTCTAATTTGGTAAGTTAAAGCTATATAGAAAGAGTCGGTCAAGGTCATTTATAAATAAACTATGTAAAAAAAATTAAAACACCATTTGTGGGAAAGTGCAGGAATGTCAGCTTCGATTTTGTAACAGTGTCAGTCAAACACCTGCCTTCAAGAAACCAGTTCAGTCCAGGTGCAAATACTTCACCAGGCAAGACCGCTGAAGGACCCCGGTGTGTAGCTGAGTACTACTTCTGAGTACTTCTTCACTCTCATAACCTAGAAACGATCTTTCGTTGTCTTAACTTGTAGCAGTTATTTCTGTAACATTCCCTTCAAGTACGAGGTGTACATTCATGTTTTGATATACACATGCATGTGACACAGTGGCACTATATGGTGATAAAGGAGTCTGGGTCACTTGAGACTGGACAGGGAATTCCACCTGCTTCTAAAAAGAGACCAGTACATAACTTGGAGGGAGGTGGGCACGGGTACATTTTTCAGCAGTATGTTCTGATCTGTTGCCAAAAGAAGTTACACTTGACTCAGCCGCGCTAGCTGCTAGTGCACCAGCAAACTCAACACTGTCACATGACGGATAAGTAAACAGTACAATTGTGTGTTTAAAATAAAGTGGGAACACTGGTTAAGTCAGTGTTTAGGTACCATTTACCACAATAAATCTGCTTTGCCTCTTCCACTACTAAAACCACGCATTTCAGCAGAATTATGTAGTAAAGATGAAAAAAAAGCAGTCGAAATATAGAGTTTCACATTTTATTTTATGTCAAGCCACTATAAAATATTGCTTTTTGTT
The DNA here is from genome assembly GCA_032359275.1 of Microctenopoma steveboyesi. Taxonomy (NCBI): domain Eukaryota; kingdom Metazoa; phylum Chordata; class Actinopteri; order Anabantiformes; family Anabantidae; genus Microctenopoma; species Microctenopoma steveboyesi. The sequence goes on from JAUMHF010000024.1 coordinate 17,521,118, forward strand.
ACGTAAAAACAATAAGTCCAAAGTAAAATAATAATTTCCCCACACTGCAGAATGCATTTCAGTGGGTTTGAAAATAATTCACAATAATGTACAGACCAGTGCATAAGACTGTACTAGATGATACACAGTATATTAGCTGCTCGATGCTGATTCATGATACATGAATAAAACTGCTTAATACTACTGTAGGTTCAACCTACGTTCTCATCACCACATACACATGGTGACAGATAAATATAAAGCCACCTGGAGCTTCGAGTGATTTGTGCCTCTGATGTCACAGTGTGGACTCGCGACATCAGTCCGGGAGCCATGAAGGTCTGGTTCTGTATAATTATTTGATTGTTCATGTTGGAGCACCTAAAGCATTTACGCTATAGAGAACTATTACATTATTTTTACCTAAAGATGACCTAATAATGCTTTGTTTCTTTGGAGCCATACAAAGCACGCAGTTACAAAAGGATGACTTTGGAACAATTTGGAAAGTGCATTCATCTCCCATCATCAGAACATTTCCATTTCTGGCACCTTGTTGTATGTAAACAGTCATTGTTTGGTCCGTAAACTGGCCTGGTCTAGTTCCAGTGGGACAGTTCGCAATTTTCAGGAACAGACTGGTGAGAACATTATTTGACATAGTGTACATGTCACCTCCACAAGTCTAATAACTCATTCAGTCTACAATTCAAGAACAGCTTTTTCCTTTGGAGCTGCATTCTTCTTAGCTTCTAGACGTTTGAGTTTACACAACCTGAAGTAAAAGCACCGAGTCTGTTGTCTTTGGCTCCCAAACAAACTCCAGATTACTGCCTCGCACTCAAAAAGAAAGCGTGTCCATGAAGATTTTCTCCACAATCTCCGGTGGAGGCACGAGATTTTCTAATTTAAGGTAAAAGATACGCTGCAGGCCCTGAGTGCACAGAGTTCTGAGATCAGGCAGCATCCCGAGAAGTTTGGACAGGTAGTTGGGTCGCAGCATTTCCGAGCCGCAGCCTGAGACATGATCTTTAAGGCAGGTGATGAGCTGGTTCTGAAAGTCCTCCACGCGTTTTGGTTCTTTAAGGCCATGCCGGTCTGCAGAGGGGGAAAAAAAAAAACATGTGTGTGAGTTAAACTCAACAGGTGCAGGAAAATCGTTATGCACAACTAAAATTATATTCACTGTGAAAACACAGTGCTCAAGTGAACGTATCAGCCGTGTTCGTGCTGCTACTCCGGAGCAATTCCTGTGCTTTAAATGTAAACCTTTAATCTTTAGTCTGCTGCCACATATATGACAGCTTCTCTGCACTATACATGAGCTTGTGTTACATACTGTCATACACCTGTTGTGTCAATCCTGCGTGTGTGACTGCCCTGCATTGTCCACACAAGTGAAACCAGATTCCCTGTGCAAATTGTTGTCTCATTTACATAAAGGTTAGTCTGGGTCTGATTTAAATTTAAAGGAGTTAAAAGATATGATATGACTAAAGCTCTCACCAGTTATTATAACCAGGGCTGTGAGACAGGAGAAGGAGGAAACGTCTAGCTTCATGCGATGGAGGCTTTGGGAGAACTCCATGATGGAGTTAATCCAGTTCCCGAAGCTTCGGACACACTGCATTTTGTGAAGCACATCACCATTGCAGAAAATAAGCGTGTCAGTTTCAGGATTGGACCTTTAAAAAAAAAAACAGCAAAGCCTTGAGGTTATGGAAAGTGTCAGGGATTCAACACAAAAATTAAATAATGCTGATAATATCTAAATCTATTTTAAAGGTTTTGTAGAGAAGCTGCACTTACCGATATGCAAGACGCAGGATGAAGAGTTCGACAAATGCAGATTCAAGAAGCAGTTCCTGATCTTCAGGGCTGAACTGGGAGAAGCCTGGGATATCCTTTGCCCACTTCTTGATGACTTCCAGTGAGGTTGTGAGTAGATTATAAAACAGTCTGGTGTCATCAGCATCCTCCTTCTGGTTGGAACTGACCTCCGTGTCATCATACTGAAATTATAGAAAGCACAATTGTTCAGTCAGATGCTTGAATGAGCAGTTAGTAATCCACAAAGAACTGAGAAATGAATGTATTTTTGCACCACCTTGGAATTATCCAGTTGCCCGATGCCAGGATTCGAGCTGATGTGGGCCCTCACGAGTGATGCAATCAAGCTGGCTGGAGACGCAGTGGTTGTCACGTCCTGGATGAGTTTAGGCTTGGACGGCAGGCGACCTCGTCGTCCTTTCAGGCTATCAGTTCTCACTACTGTAAAAGTGATGACATGAATGTTACTTTGACTTCAGTGACGTGAATGTAATGTTGACTTTTTAGAGGTCTTGCTGAACTCACCTTCCCTGACCATGCCTACAGCCAGGCACTTCTGGAAACGGCAAAACTGGCACCGATTCCGCCTCCTCTTGTCCACTGGACAATCCTTGTTGGTGAGGCAGACATACTTAGAGTTTTTTTGAACTGTGCGCTGAAACATAAGAAAAGAACTGGTTCAAAATGGTTTTACAGACCACTGAAAACCTTTATATTGCTTTGTGAATGATTTGGTTCCATAGAAATAGGCAGATTTCTTACCTTGAAAAACCCTTTGCACCCTTCACACGTTCGAACCCCGTAGTGCTGACAGGAGGCGTTGTCCCCACACACAGCACAGCAGCCCTCATTTCCACTTGGACTCTTCAATTTAGGCGATACACTCCCATCGAGCTGGTCGGTGCTATCAAACGTGCACGACTGCTCCATCATCAAGCTGCTGAAGTTAAATGCAGATGGGTGAGGATGGGTCAAGGGGAAAGGTTCCGGCTCTTGTAGGTTTAGTTGAGCCAAATGAGACATATCCTCCAGAGACCTCGAACCAAATGTGAAGAATGAGGGCCCATGTGGCACCGAGGTCTCCTCGCCTCCCCAGTATCCTGGACTTGGTGAGTAAGGACCAAAGGCTGAGTCCCAAGTGGACCCGTGCTGGCTCTGGAACCCGGGGGTTGAAGGAGACGAGGTCGACGCGGGACTGCCAAAGTAATCAGACCCGCACGGAGACATGGCCCCATCTGGGTAACCCTGTGTGAATGCTCCGGGGTAGCAGCTGTAAACCTGTAGATCATCCAGCTTTAAGGGAGTCTCCTGGCCTGATGATGAGGTGATGTGGGCAGGGGCTGCAGTAAACTGGCACGAATACGTGTCAAAGTTGCCCGAGCGAGCATCTACCAGAGAGCTGACGCTGGGCAGGGATGGAGCAGAGCGGTGGTCCAGTGGGTTGCTCATATCCCCTGCCGGCCTGGAGATAAAGTGTGTGCTTTGAAGCTCTAAGCTGTCGATGTTATTTTCATAGGCCTGTGATCCATGCTGGGGTTGTATGCAAGTCATGACTGTAAACCTGAAAAAGATGCAATAAAAAATGTTAGAGCTGGGCAAACCTTTTTTTCAGATCTTTGTGTTCAACAGTCACCCTACGACTGGTTAACATGCTACAGCCGCACAGTCGGTAATGTAGTTTCTCCTCTTGGTCAAATGTCTATGTCTGATATTACATTATGTGACTTTCAGGCAGGGGCACAATGCCAGTGACTAAAGCCTGTTACACACCGGGGTAACCTCCCTGGTGCACCTGCATCTCAAAGCTTTGGCATAGAGCTACAGACGTAAAGAACTTCAGCAACAAGGCGAACAAGGAATCCTGTAATGGAAGATATGATCTTAACATTGTGCGAGTTAAACTGTAACTTGACAAAACTGTGCACACGTGCACAAGCACTTATATAGAATTCCTGCTGCTTCAAATGTTAAAACAAAATAATGATCACATTCATGTGAAGCATCCTCACTTTACAGCCTTTGTACAGAAGCACCTGCAGAACACCTGAGTCTCCCTCATAGTGTCATCACACAAGAAAATTACAGAATGTACGTGACCACAAGATGTAAATATAATTATTATTTTTTCAGTTTTGAAAACTATTGCAAAAACGCTTTTATCCCGCATCCTGTGAATAAAACTTCATGAAGAGCGGCAGCTTCCTTTCCGCTTTAGTGCCCAGGTTTGAGTGTGCTTTTTAAACCCTAGAATGAACCGTTAGCATCTCTTACCTGTCGGCTCCGTCTACGAGTGTGTTTAACAGTCAGTACTCCACAAACGACCGTGAGTCATGCTCCGTGTCTCCCTGCTGAGGAACAGTCCCTGCGCCGTGAAACTCGCCGTGAGGAGCTTTTATACCGGTGCAGCGTACCCATTACGTCAGAGAAATGTTTCCATACAAGGCTGCGGGGTGGGCGGGGAGATTTCCAGTCGCCGACCAATCACAGACGGATTTGAGAGAACAGTCGTTGGATGACGCACTACGGGATTCCGTTGACGCGCGTACGGCGCGAGGAACCGCAGCGTCCTCCCCTCTTCACACACTTTCTCTCTCTCACACACACACACACACACACTCTAAGCCAGCAAAATAAAACCTGATAAACGCGAATTAAAACGCTTATTTTTATCGAGCAGAGGCTGACAGTTTGCGCGGTGGTTGTGTGTCACGTTGTGAATCTATGCTGGTGAGTTTTTCCTGATAAAATGAAAAAAACTAAGATTTCAGAATTTATAAACAGGAAGTCACAGATGTTTTTTTCTATTTATCGGAGAGAGAAAAACTATTTTTAACACCACGTTTCTTATGGTAAAAAACAGGAGAAATGTTGAAAAACACTGACGCTTTAGACACTTTTTACAAACAGTTAAAAACAATTAAATTGTGCCTAAAGGTACATGCTTAGTGCTTTATCCTAAATTTAAAAATATCTTCTGCTTTATTGTGCTACTACCACCACTTTTTATATGTTTCAAGCTGAATTTATTCAGATCATCAAACTAATTTTAAAATTCCACAATGATACCAGAGTAAATTCAAACTGTAGATTTTATATCACCAGCTAATTCACACAAAAAATATGGCAATAACAAATTATGAAAAATCTGCAAAAAAGAATCTAAAAACAGGAAGAGAGAAGGACCTTTGCCTGCATGGTTGAGGTCACAGGTGACAAAGGTCGACCGAAGAGCTCTGTAAAAGAAATGGTATTTGTTTCTTTTCATATATTTCATACTGAAAAAAAATTAAATAGAAAAAATTGGTAAAGTAAAAAGATGAACTTAAAGTAGCTTCTAAAGAGGGATTACACAAATCAAACCATGGCACAACTGTATCTGACTTCACTGGAGCACAAGTGTCAGAGAGTTATTTCCACAACCAATAAATGACACAAAACAATGGAGTGAGCTCATTAAAGCTTCTACAAGACACAACTGATGGGAGAGAAACATATTGATTATTGCCACATGACACGCATAGAGGTTTACAACTCATGACCAGTAAAACAGGTCAGTTTATGTGCAAGCATGACTTTAACAGAGGAATAGATGGTACTGTTCTGCCGGGACTGATGGGGTTAACTGTCCCAGGGCTGCAGCGATACAAAAACCTCTACTGTGTGTGAACTGCACAGTAAATGTGCACTAAAAAAAGAAGAAAGGCGCAATGTCAAAACCTAATAGTGAGATCTTAGTTGGTACATGTGCAAAATATGTAGCAAGAAAAAAGGGGCCTGCTATTATAACATAAGAGATGGATACGTTTCCTAAAACGTCAAACACATATTAAACTAATAATTTAAACTGATTTAATATGTGTTTTAATTGTTAGTGTTTGTAATTGTAAGTGTTAATTCAAGGTCATTTGAAGGTAACATTTTTTGGCGTTCAGTCTCTGTGAAGCTAATTAAAAAACAGCGACTACCACTCAGTTACTTTACGTTCATTTGAGCACCCATGTTTTACCTCTGACACCGCATCGGGTCTCTTCACACCTCTGAATTTGTGAACTTTCAAAGGCCTCTGAACGTCATCAGTACACCCATGGTGCCCCGGTGGGAGGAAGAGCTTTTCACCAGCTGGTGCAACAGAGGAAACACCTCACACACACACACACACACACACACACACACACACACACACACACCTGCATGCACATCTAGCTGAACCTGTTATTATGGAAATGCTGATCTTTGTAATAGAGGGGACCTTTCAGCGAGCAGCACAGCACTACGATCCTCATTCTCAGTGCTCTCAAACAGCCAAACACTCACATGGTTCTGTTCAGCTTCAACACAATCACATTCGCTCACATTCTTGGCTCATGTGCCCAGTTGGAGTCTTCTGTGGAAACTCACCCTCCCATTGAGAGTTTTTCTTTTTCCTGTGAATGGCTGGGCATTTGTGATGTCATGTGGGCCTCCCTGCTGCAAGGAAACTGCTTACAGTCGTTATCAGATCTGATAGCAACCCAGTCTCTTCCTGCAAATCTGATCGTTCAGTGACATTAGCAGGATCTTTGCTTTGTTTCTCCTTTCTCCAGATAGACTGTGGTGGGTGAATCCATGCCATTGTCATTGCAGACAAAACATCATCATCATCATTACCCTTATACCGATGACAAAGTCTGCTGTATACAAGTAAGAGTTCGTAAGAGTTTGTTTTGAGCTGGCTCTACTCACTCATCCTCGAAATCCTCAGAGGGGATTATTTGGGATCAGGTCCTGCTGGTCGGTGCATGGAGAAAACAGCTCAGGCCGTATCAGGCTCCGTTGTTTGGGTCTTCACCAGGATGCAGCGAGGCCTCAGGGGATTCCCTTCTGCTTGCAGCTTTAACGCTGACTTGCTGAGAATCATTGTGTGTGTATGTGTGTGTGTGTGTGTGTGCGTGTGTGTGTGCAGGCTGATGCGAGAGTCTGTATGTCATGATGTGACATTCAAGAAATGTGCAACTGTTCACACACATACTTGTCATGGGCCCCACCACCACCACCACCTGCTTGCTCCTCCTGCAGCGTGTTATTTTTAGTTTGACAAGATCTTTGTCATTGTGGAGAAATCCTCCAGTTTTTTTCAGTTGTCATTCTCTGAACACACGTCTCTGATTGTTTCTGATCGGATTTCACCAGCTTCAGAGAACCCTTTGCTTCGTGATGAGACTGATAACACACGAGAGCGCTGCGCACAAAGTGGTTTTATCAGATTGACTGTCTGCTCAGCCTGTTACAGTCGGAAAGAAAAGCTGTGGTAGTTTGCATAAATCTGTAAATTAGGCGGAGATGATCCTATCAGCGTAGCTTTGTGTCCTTTTCCAAACTTTAGAGGATTCCACTGACTACATATAAATATTCATAGTTGACAGTAGCTCTATGTTTTTTAAAGTTCATATTAGTGTTAAATCTTTATTGTCAGATGGCAGCTGGTAATGTATTACTTTATGAAAACAAGGTAAGAGTCATGTCTCCTCTCCTATGTCAACAGATAAATTCTGGAAACATCAGTAAATACGTCAATTTACACACACAAACCTCTGACAACACACCTGAGTATGATGGGACACAATAAGCTAGTAGTAGTACAGTAAGTAGTATCAAAATGTACTCTGTTTTAGGCCTTACTGTATTTATTTGGGTAGGACATTTGCTGCATGGTGATGTTTGAACGTGCCTTTGTGCCTGGTGGCTTTTTAATGCTAAGCTGTCACATGGACGGGTTTATGGTCTGCAGAAAGTGTAGATTGCTTGCTTGCAACATGATCTGAGGTCATGTTTGTGAACGTGTTGGAATCCATTTTTACTTCCTCGTCTACCCTTGATCCAATATTTACTGTTTGTTATTCTTAAATATCTTGTAAATATAAATACCTGTCTGTTAGGATGTCATGAATGTTTACCTTTCTCACAAACCACACCAAGGGCCCTGATAGGCCATAGTTATGCACAATGCTCCTCTGATGCTAACACACAGACATACAGGTGTTTATAGTGTACAGTGTTACGCCACTTCACTTTTTGCATATTTTATTGAGCTGTAAATGTATTTTGCAATGAAAAAAAATATCTATGCACAATAACTCATTATGGCAACATAAAAAAACATTTTTGAAAATAATGAAATCTTAAATAGTTAAAATAAATGACTAAAGTCTCACATTTACAGAGCCTTTGATGTGGCCTTTTAAGCTGGGTGCATCCTGTTTGCTTTGTTTGCGCTGAGTCTACAGTCTGGGCACAATTAAAAGAGGCAGAGCTACCAGATCTATCTTCCTTCAACAAAGTCATGATGAATCTGCAGTGGAAAAAAATTCAGGAAGTGATAGGGAAATTTTCACATGTGTCCAGACTTTAGGGACTTCCTGTGTATAACTTGATTGCAATCAACCTGTGACAATCTGAATTGTTTAGAAAGTGACAGGCTTGTGTCAGTGTTCAAAACTCTATGGAGAAAAAATGTTCCTGGGAGCATAGTGGCCTCAATAATTGTGAAAACAAATTAGTTTGGAAGCAAACTGAGTAAACGGATAAGATTGGCCTTAGTTAAAGAGGTGACCTGGAATAGTCCACATAACACGTGAGGAGCTTTAGAAACAGTATAGAAGAGTGGATCCTGCTGGGAGGATGACCATCTCATGACCATGACTATGTCATCCTCGTGTGAGCAGCAGGGGCAGGTAGACCGGCCAGAGTGCAGCCACATACAGAAGGGTGAAAAGTATTTGCCCCGTCCTGATTGTTTCAAATTTGTCGTCACCACACTAATAATCTTTGTTGGAATATATGCTCCAAAAAACAATTGCTCCTTTTATAGATAATTGAAAAGTAGGAAAACATTGCAATAAATGCCAGGAAAGCCTGGCATGCCCACTTCAGCACCGCAGCATGGAATATGTTGCACGAAACAGAATTTACTGACCATGAAACTGACACATTTGGAGAAGCTGCTTTATCCATGACGAAAACATGTCTGTGCCTCTTTGTGACTCTTCCCCTTTTCTAACCAAACGTGTGAGACAATTATCTATCACTCTCGTCCTCCTCTGTGTGGCTAAAGTTCCTACCACCATCATCAGTTCCCACCACCTTCCAGCTTTAAATGAAAAAAGAGTCTCCTGTCATGTCCTGTCATAGACGAAAATGTTTCATGTTTCATTTTCAGGGACATACAGTTCATCGTTGCCACCTCAGCCACCCACCTATTAACTGTCAAGTCTTTGTTGTACATTACTGCATTTTCATCAAGCTGCTGTGAATAACAGAATAACATAGTTGTATTAAGTCAAAATAAATATATGACCACGTACATTTTAATCAGATGCTTCAGAGCAGGAAAGAGTGACAGTTATCTGCTAGATCCTTTAGCAACAGGGCAAAGATGCATCACATGCGGCTTCTGCTCCATCTGGTGGTACAACTTTATATTTCACCATGTTTTCGACATGTGGAACAGTACAGGCCTGAATGTTGGACAGAGTCCCCCTACATCAACCTCAAAACAACAAATGAGGGAATTTCATTTGAAGGAATGTTGTTCATAACTCCAGTCCAGAGACTCAGAGAATCAGTGGCTGACCCTGAAGCTGTTCTGGCAGCACATGGTGGCCCAGCACCATACTATTATACATTATAAAGTATAAACAACATAATATGAATAGTGATGTTTTTCTTAGCTTTAATAATTAATGCTTAATTTAACCCCTTGGTAAAATTATTTGTGGACAGGCTGCCCCTAGGGGGCGCCAAAGGTCAGGGAATCAGTGTCATGTCCCTGACTAACATCTTTTTAGGTTGTCACACTGTGAAAACCATCTGCAGAGTTGGCAGTTTGATTCCCATCTCCTTCACTCTAACACGGTGACGTGTCCTGAGAATCAATTGCATCATCCTGACAACAGCAGCGATAGGAAAACTATCTGCACATACGTTTTATGCACCGGTTCACCACTGGAGGGCGCCATCCTAATGTCTAATAGAGCTGTCTGAAAAGTGGGCGGTTGTTTTATGGGCAAATACATCATTCATTCATTGTTGAAAACTTTTTTTAACTTGGTTAATTAACTACAATGGAATATGAGGCATAATGAAATAGTACTTCTTTATTGTATTTACATAGGCAACAATACACTTATGAAAAGATTAAAAGGACTTGTGCTGTGAGACTATTTTAGCGGATACATTAAATAAAGAAATAAAACAATTGAGTAACACATATTATGCATCATAAAATAATGCCCATAATGCAGGTGAGATTCTCAGAACAAAAATATGAGGAGATAAAAAGTATTTCCATATCTCGGCTCTATGTTTAAGGAAAATCTGTTCAAATTCATGAGAACGTGCTGATTACATACTGTGAGACTTGCTACGTTGATGGCATGTGAGTTACTCCACAGACTGTCTGCCACTGTTGAACAATAACTTTCCTTCCAGATTACATTAAGTGAAAATGATGCAAGTCCCAGGCGTGTTGTCATCACAGACATTTCATCACAGCACTTTTTCAGTAATGACATCTGTCTCTCTGCTTTGTCTTTGTCAATCGGGAGGACAAAGTCATTTCTGTCAGCCCTTTGTAGGTCACAAGAATGTCTCCTTTTGAGCTTTCCTACTGTCACATTCCTCCCTCACTGCTGCCCACATACACATGCCCACATACACATGGCCACACACACACACACACACACACACACACACACACACACACACACACACACACACACTAGACTGGTCCAGTGCTGGGTTCATTCTCAGAGACTGTCTATAGGCACAATGCAGGGTTGTCTGAGTGGTTTACTCAGTTAATCACATACAAAACAACAGTGGAAGAACTATTCCTTTACTCTTTTATGCAAAGACCAGATGTTGGCCATACTTTCCTCTTGTTTCCAGACGTTGTGTTCAGCTAAACTAACTGGCTGCCAACTACAGCACAACAACATATTTAATGGACAAATGTGGGAACAATAGTAATAGTGCCTTCTAACATTAAGTCTTCAGTAAACTAAGGAAAACAGTGTATTTTCCTGGCATATTTAATATGCGAAGTTTTGATTTGAGAGCAAAGAAGTGACTACAGTACATGTGGTGGAGTAAATGTAGAGCATTACCATGAAATGTGATAACATCAAAACGGTACTGAAGAACAGAGCTGAGATAATGTACCTGGTTACTTTACAGTCAGACTAGGATGCTACTATGAGCTTCTCAGCGTGCATCGACACCTCTTTTCTTCTGGGTTTCAGTGGGTGTCGTTGTGGTTGGAGCCTCTGCTGCTGTCTACTGTGCGGACAGCAGAGGGTGGGGAATGTTTTTTCCAGTACACAATCGTAAAAGAGTGAGGAAATATTACGTGAAGTCCCAAAACGGTGAGGAGGAGGAAACGAGGGACACCTCCATGAATTCCCTTTTACCAGCATCTCCTCACAGGCCTGTCTGTCCGACGCGGTGGGTAGCTGGTGTTTTTTTTTGGATTCCTCTCCAGTCCTGGGACAGTCGCCATCAGTGACTCACACATGCTGGGTCTTGGCTGACTTTGGCCACTTTTCATTCGAACTCCCCCCGCCCCCTCAGCCCCCCATCAACGAGTTTCCTCTTGTTTTTTCCAGATACAGTACGTGGATGAAATAGCAGTGTTATTGTTTCAAAGTTTCCTGGACCTGTTCAAGGTCAGGAGCCAGTTGACTAAGCAAGGGGACTTTATAAAGAGTTTGTGTGTGCAATAGGGGTTGATTGCAGCGATGCAAGTGAAATCCCCAAACTATACAAAGCCTTGGTTGTCAGTTTTAGACTGCGAGTGGAGAAACTTATATAGGGTGGAGGAGAAATGTCAGCCGGTACAAACACAGCTGCCATTCAGCTGGAAACGGATAATAGCTTTGCTCCCAACGTGCTTCTGTTTGGTCTCTTTTAAAATCACAGAGAATTCCCTAGTCTCATCGCCATGTAGAGTACAGTACAAGGAGGTTTTCATACGAAACTGAACTGAGTCCCTGAAGAAGAAGAAGCTGAAACGTTAAAGAGATCCTATGACGCTAACACATGTTCCCTTCACTCTAAGCTGACTGGGTTTACTGAGGAAAAGGTCAACGTGCTGTCTGATGCACTCTAATAATCATGGGATCTAAAACCAAGTGGAAAAAAAGCAACAACTGAGAAACCACAAAGTGACTAGATGCACATGTAATCTTCCTCCTCTCCAAAAAAAAATCTCTTACACTACTTTTAGCAATATCGCATCACACATCACGTCTCCTTTCATAGTCGTCATTCGCGTGTCTCCACCCCCACGAAAGAAAAATAATTTCAGCGCATGACCGCAGATGACTCAGTTCTACCTCCTCAGGTTGCAAGTGCAGCTTTGAGGTGAAGTGTGTGGGCACGAATAATGCGAATACTGTGTCTACAGTGTTAGATAAAAGCACCTGTGTGACAGTGGCATAAATACGCCATGGATCAATCATTAGATTCAATATTTGAGATTTACATGGATTATATTTTGTTTAATGTAAAGCTGGAAAGAACAATTCTTGTCAATATCCATGCACCTGGCTGGAGTTGGGATGCCCGATGTTTCCGCCCTAAAAATATAAGATCAGAAAATATTATCAAAAATGTTTAAAGTTAGTATGCATCATAGGACCTATGTGATGTTAGTTATTCAAAATAATTTTATGAAGGGGGGACCCCACATAAATTGGTCTCGGTTTATATCGGTAACAGAAATCATGAGTTAGACCTAATGATAACCAAGAAACCACTTGGTTAGGTTCAGTATTAATATTCTTTAATGTTACATGTCACCTCGCTCGGACTCCAGTGAGCTGCCCTGTTGTTGTGCTTGACTGAGCCACAAGGAGAAGTGAAAAAAATGTTTGTAACTGCTTCACAAGTCTTGTCCCATGAACATTTAGTGCACTGACGTGGAGGACAGCCCACGCAGACTTGGGAGGTGATCATGTTTACGTCAGAGATTCAGTAGTGGACACGCAGACTCGCAAATGTGAAAGGGCCTCTATTGTTCACAGATGGACAGTTGCCTGTGATTACTGCCTGAAGTACTCAAATATTTCTTGTTTCCGAGCGTCTGAGAGTTATGATTAATCTCAAGCATCAAAACTGTTGCTAAATAATTTCCCATGAATCAACTGCTCATAAGACTGTCGGTTGGTTTCTAGATGTCAGAGGGAAATAACGACACCGTTGTGTGTAGTGGTGGACTGGCGTTGGACGCTTTGAAGATTATCATCAAACAACAGTGTAACATCATCCTCATACGAACAGGGACTTTCAGCTAATTGCAATCACACTGTTTTCTGGGAACACAGCACAGTATCTCTGGGTTCCATCCTCTCGGTTTTCTGGGATGAAAAAGCTGAGTGAGTCAACATCCTCTCTCCTCTTGGACAAACAGCTCACAGCATTCCTGGAGCCCAGACGCTCCTGCTCTGCAGCCTTAGCTTTCAGACGGTCATGCTGTTTTCATTTGCTCCGACATGGCGAGAGACAGAGACAATGTGCTGTTCTCTGGTGTGGCCGTACTGTACTGTTCAGTCAGGGTGAATGTGGTGGTTTTTATTTGTTCAGTGTCCTCTGGGAGAAAAGAGAAACACGTCCAGAACAGGCTGATCCCCTCCACCACTTCCTCACTTTGGAGACAGGAAGAAGTTGCTGTCACTGTTCTCGTTCCTTCAAACCACGCGGGGATGTCCACACGTCTGTGGACATTTGGGGGGCTTCATTTTAAGGGGAAATAAAAATGACCGCATTGTTAGTTTGTTGGAGCGGGTTATCATTTCTTGGAAAAGATTTCAAGCGGAGGCCACGGTGTGCTTTAAAGACGTAACCCTGACACTTCCTGCTATTGTATTGTGTATGAGGACTTTCTCTGACACTCACAGCTGTCACATTCAATACAACAGAGACCCAGTTCTGGGATGGGTGTGTCAAATACCAACTAGTCGTTTGGTTGAACTTAATACATACAGAATATGGGTTATATGCTCCGTTAGATTCAAATGCAAATGATGGGCTCTGTGAACTCAGTTGACCTGTGTGTGTGTGTGTGTGTGTGTGTGTGCATGCGTGGGCAGAGCGACAGAACATCAGCAGGTGGTTCCTTATCTGAATTTGTGTCCTCAAACATCATAAAACCCCTTATGAGAAAGAGGAACTGGCTTAATAACCGAATGTTTAATCTGTGGCCTGTCATATGTCATGGGTACACACTCAGCGTCGTCTACGTTTCACATCCTGAAAACTCTCTCAAATACCTCAGACGGCCGGCAACAGCCTGTGTGTGATTACGTTTGTTTTCACCCTCCAGATGTCCTTCTGATTCCAGATCTGCTGCAGCACTGATGCAGGACATAAAACGAGCCTGATGAAACACTTCACTACACGATATACTGTATTTTATCTTTCCTGTAAGGTCGTCGATGGTCGTGTGAGCATTTCACTGCATAGCCTACTGTGTATGACTCAAATAAAATCTGAATCTGAATCACTACTGTAACATGTGAATACACGTTAAGACCAAATGATCCTGACTGCTGCACACTCCCTCAAACAGGATACGAGTACATGGTGCCGTGTGTGTAGATGTGTAGTGATGGGTGGCTGTTATTCATTCTAACACTGAACATTGTTGATTTAACTAATAAATAACTAATTACACTTACATTAATTTACCAGGAACGTCCAAGTAAAGTACTCACTCACACTCAGTTAATCTGTTTCATCAGCTCTAGCTCTAGATAATATTATAGCGCTCAACGTCGGTTGGTGCATGAAAATATCTGACTTCACCTTTCCCCAACTGTTATGTGAAATGTTAAAAAGAGTAGAACATTTTGTTCTCACTTCTGGTTTTCAGAGCCTTTAAATGTTCTTTCATAAGCTGCTATTTTTAAGTCCATTAACAACCTAGATGGAAATTATGAGCAGCTGCTCCAGGAAAGACACAGTCAAAACCACATGGACACAAATTGTCCATTGAGGCATCGGCTCTCAGCTGCTGTCGCTGCTGCTGCAGGGACACTAAATGCACGAGTCTTTATCTGAGTCAAGGATTATGACGAGCGCGCATCACTTCGCGTTTGGTCAAGTGTTCAGCTCCTGTAGCGGCGTAACGGTGGTTGATAAGTTTGCCACTGAAGTTGCTGCTGACAGAAAACGTCTGACGTCTGCTCATTTTACTGGCCGTTATCTGTTCTCGCTCTTTATTAAACTCCCACACTGAAAGTCGAATCTGAAGATAGCCGCATGCGTCTAATGCTTGCTTTCTTATTTAACCATGCAGACAATTGTAGTCTCTTATCTTTATGGTTGATTTCCGGCACATTTGTCACCCACATCCTGTGCCTTGACAGCCCACATCAGCTCTGTTCCCTTCTCTGAGACGCAGCTCCAAAACCGGTCACCTACACACTTCTTTTTGTTTCTACTCAGAACAAGTTCATATTTGGCATCGTTATGAAATATGAGCTTTTGTCTTGTGTGTTTTCCTGCAAATGTCAAACCACTTCCTTATTTTTAACCAACAGGAACATCTGCACAGATCTAATACTTTGAGCAGAGGCATTAAAGGTCCAGCAGCAGAGGCTGAGCTGCATGTGGTCTGGTTTGAGCTGTCTCGCCACAGACGCTAAACTTTGTCCAACAGGCCCCCCTGCTTCCTCTTTACAAAGCTCCTATCTCATCAGTGACACGCCAACTGTGGCAGAGTCTGCTAATTCAGTGATGTCTGTGTGCGGTTGTTGAAAGAGCGGTTTGTACATTTTATAATGTGCAGAAATTCAGTGCACAAGTCAAATTACAACATAAATGAGAGTACAGAGGTGCAGCACTGGTCTGCATTAAAAGTAGGAGGTTTATGTGAGGTCTTTATCTTCCGTTTTAAGTAAGTGCAATATATGATTTTATTCTCTTATGTTGCACATGTGAGAAGACATGACGCCTTTTAGAGTCTGTGTCACTTATCCCTAATGAGCTCTCAACATGCGGTAGGTGTTTTCCTGCATGTTACATATTGATATACAGCGGCCTGGTAGCTCAATGGGTTAAGTGTCAGACTGGGATGCAGAAGGTCAAGCTTTGCCAAGTAAAGTAACAGCTTAGACTGAAATGTAGTATGTCATTCAGATTCAACACATCAAAAAGAGAAGAGCGACCGACCTCCATCTGCTGCGCTCACAAAACAAATTCACCACTCAGTCTTAGAATCAACAGTGGTGTTTTAGCAGGAGGACGACACACAGCCCCCCGTCTGACCTCCCGCTGGGTCAGTAGTTGAGCACCTCTCCTAAACGGCCTATCCGCCCACCGCTTTAGAGCTCGTCATCTTGGCTAATTATCTCCTCGTTATGATCTCAGCCCATTCGATTTGAACCTACGTTTCCAGCGTGGCACATGGCCACATACCATCGCTCACCATCAACACTCCTGATGGGTCTGTGAATGAGCGGCGGGGGACAAAGGGAATCAACGCTGCAGAGCCAACGGAGAGAGTGACCACCATGACCTCATGGGTCAGCTGGGAGCCAGGAATGAAAAGACTCTGAACAACCCCCGCCCAGCACACACACACACACACACACACACACACTCAGCGAGTGCTTGGACAACTGAAGCTGCCATGGGAATATGGTAGCGTGGAAGAGGAGAAATCAGCATTGGTCTGCAGAAGCTGAAAGAAAGCGGGTTGTGTTTTGGAATTCTGGGTCATGCCTTTCTCCGCACATTCCTCACTATTCTACCAACAATAAACTGTGTCAGAGCCAATACAACAGCCTTCATTCTGGATACCTTGTGTCGCGAAATGCCTCCAACCATCCAAAACCACACGGCGACCTCCAAAACTTGATAACATTGCTAAATGGAGGAAGAGTTACTTACTATATTTAAAAGCATCACATGGAAACTACACACAGATTCCGAGTAAACACGGCGCCCCTTGGCAGCTACACTTCCCACAAACAGTTGTGGCTTGTGGAAATAAATTGCTTTTCTTGCAAAAATAACGAGCATGTAATCTGGAAATGCCTCATATTTTATTCTTTGGATCTGTAACTTAGGCAGAAGAAATAAAACAGGATCGATGTGAATCATCTAAAAGAGAACTTACCAATCACACTGGGTCATTTATACAGCTGTCAAAATAAAAGCTACTAATGAAAGACACTAAAAACTGAAAAATGCTTCATTCTGTATGAACCAAAATAAATAAATAAATTAACCAACAAAACTAGTGAAAATAAAAGTTATGTACAGCTGGGAAACACGGAGCTACTGAGCGCAGCCCGAACACGGAGAGGTGCAGTTTTAGCCATAACACTTTGGTCTCTGTCTTTTCAGTCTTTGGGCAGCCTGCTCTGTTTTCTTTGGCACTTTACTTTGACACTCACTGGTGCTTAAAGTCTTTGGATGCGTTTAGGCGAACAGCTCTGTTTGCAGCTCACAGTTTGCTTTCCTCCTCCTCGAGCGGTCGGTTCAGGCCCGGGATGAATTTGAGGAGTCGCCTACGGAAGCTTTTCTGTTTGGGCTTCCTCTGCAGTGAGTTGAATCCTCCCTGCTTCTCTCCCGAGGTGGACGATGACGAATCCCTCATGTAGCTGCGCGTGCTGGCGCTGCGGGTCAGCTGTGTTTTGGCCGTTGGGAAGAGCTCGCTGGCCGGTCGGAGACGCTGCTGCTGCCCCTTCTTTTTGCCTGCGATGCCACTGTCCGAGTCCGCTCTGCCGTCCGCCTGGAAAAGACAGGTCTGGTAGAGAGGGTCGTCCTCGGTGGCCGTGCTGAGGAAGCTGGCGCTGCTGCTGGTGCTGCTGGTGCCGCGGAGGGCTCTCTCAGCTGCGGGGCTGGGAGCGCCGAGGCTGCCGTATACACCTGCTGACTCCAGGGACTCGTACAACGCAGCATCACTCATCACTATGCCTGCAGGAGCGGAAGGCAGAGTCAGGGTCGTGGACTACCAAAAACAATTAAGTTCTTTATAGCACCAAATCTCAAGGCACTTTATACAGCAAGGTTTAAGACGTTGCAAAATGTGTATAAGGAAGTTCATATATATAGAACTGCTGTAAATAGTCACACTTAAGCAAGCACTGAGGCGACAGTGGAAAGAACAACTCCAGCAGAAGCAGGCTCAATGTTATTGTCTCTAATGTCACATCACACATCAACGCACATTTCCGTGCGGCTCGTTGAATTACAATAAACTGGAGCGACGAAGGAAACTGGACTGAACCGCCACAGATGAGGACTCACCATGAACAAGCCTCTGCTCCTGCACCATCAACGACCGGTATTCATCCCATTTCTCATGAAGAGTTTGCTGCAAAGGAAGGTGGAGATGCACGTTAGAACAACTACAACATGAAAGTAAAATGATATTCATTGAAACAGTAATGGCTCAGCCATTTGCATCCATGTCTAATGCGTTTAGCGCAGCAGCAGATTTCTCCTTAAAATGTTGGATTAGCAAGTCAGAAAGCGGCTGTGTTACCGCGGCTTAGAGCCGGACAGCTGCTGTAATCTTGGGGGAAAAGCTCGCTCACTTGAGCCTCCTCACAGGCAGCTTTTCAAACAACCACGAGTAAAGAATGTCTGCAGCGGCCAGTGAGCCTGCTGGAGAAACTGCTGATGCAACAGGTGGTGCTGCTGGGGAGACAGGTGTGGAGGGGGGGAGGTGGTGGTGGTGTCTATATCTGTGATATTATGTGTGTGTGGGCGTGTGTGTGCGACTGCTGGGGACACAATTAGGCCGACTCACTGCTGACAAACATGAAAAGAAAAAACGAACCTTCAGATACTGCAGCCGAGCCTCCAGCTCCGCTTTACGGATCGAGTCACTGTAAACCGTCTCCAGCCTTTAAGTGAAAAACCAGAAGGCAGCAGAGTTAATAAACATAACAGGAAGCACTTATAACAACTACACGGGTAAAAAAAGAAAAAGCTCCACCGTATGAAAGGCTCTTTTCATAAGCTGGTGGGGGGGACGGGTCTGGTGTCAAACAGTTTACGAGAGGGGAAGAGGCGGATAAAGAACATATACATTTTCCCCTCAGACGCCTCAATGCTGCAAATCCCCTGAATCACGCCGACTCGTAGAGCTTCTTTTCATGGGTTCAGCTACTAAGTATAATTTCATGATGTAAACTCTGGGCCTGCGTGTGCTGGCGCTCTGATGCGGTTCACCTCGCTTCCGTCGCAGCAGCGCTCAAAGCTTACAGGCGGAGCCTCGCTAATTGTCCCTTAAATCTTTTTACGAGTGAGGAAATACGGCGAGGTGGAGAGCGTGGTTCAAATTAAACATCAAACCGTCTGGTTTTATTTTTTTTACCACGATAAAGTGGTGTAAAACATGACGATTACCCAAAGTTCATGGTACGTTAGAGAAACAACAACTAGAAGCGTTGGTGTTTTTGCTCGACTAACAAAACTATTTTTATTGACCATAAACTCTGAGGAAACATCTGTTAAACACACAAAAACCTCCTGTTACACTGACAATAAACTAAACTCTGTAATAGACTCACAGGTTTGATCAATGAAAATCTCCTGTTTTCCTTTCACTGCCCGTTAGGATGGATCCTGCTTGTAATTTAAATGTCATGCTGCCCTCTGAATAAATATTCCTGATGTCAGCATCAGAACACTCTGACTGGGTTTTTACTTCCACATGAATCACATTCCTCCAACTTTACAAGTTCTTCACATCCCATTTGTGACTTTACACCACCCAGTTTGACAGCAATTAATCAATTACCCTCCACATTTTCTGTCAAACTCTTCCTAGCAGCAGTAAGTCGAGCCTATTTACCTGATTGTGTTACCGCAGGCCCTGATGAGCTGGACGATCTCCTTGTGTCGAAATCCCTCCACGGGGGTCTCGTTCACACTCGCGATGGTGTCCCCTGCACACACACATCGCACATAGCACAACATGCGTGTTAACCAGCAGCCGTCATCACTTCAATCCACCGAGGCTTCCATTACTGTAAGCTGCAGCCATCTGAGGCTCGTTTGATTCTAAATGAGACCTCCACACATGTGCAACGCAAACGTGGAACATTCCTGTGAAGTCGTGGCATGTGGCTCGTCACCAAGCTGCAGCAGCTAACATGTGAAGAGAGATTATTTCAGTGCTGCAGCCATATGGTCGAAATGCAACAAATGACTCCAAATAAACTCATGTGTTAGTTTCTCAATGTAATCAAAGTGACTTTATGAAATGCCTCGTTTTGTCTGATAAACCTCTGCAGCTTTAACGCCGTACTTGCTTATTTTATTTATCGGTGAGAGTTCCACTTCAGACCTAGTTATTAGATCTGCTGCGGACTCCCATGCGTGACTGCAACCTTTGTCAGGCTTCGGCACAAAGCCTATTTTGCCCTTTGAAAAACACCACGGCCTAATCTGCCTGATACGATGAGGTCATTGTGTTCGCTGCACGACAGAGGAAACAAAAGAGCGAGCATGTGAAGAATGTAGGAAGTGAAACTGAAGTGACATATGCAGGATGGATGAAGAAAGTGGGCAGCAACATCTTTTTTTTCTTTTTCCTTTGGACACACCGATTGTCTTGTGTTTTCACACGTGTGACCACTCAGTAACAGGCCAGCTGCTCTCTCTCTCTCTCTCTGTGTATGCGTGCAGCTTGCGAAGCTCTGCAGAAATGTATCGCCTCATCACTTCGGCAAATACTTACAAAATCATTGATAAAATATGTGTTGCAAGCAGAACATGCAAATGGTACTTCCTCTGTCTGCTGAAAGGGGCATTCGAGAGGCTGTGTCTGCTTTACTGAACCTCGCACATTGGTGAGACGAGCTCGCAAGTATGTGTTGGCTGAAATCGCCACTGACTAACTTGTTTGGTCACTGGAAAATGAGTAGACGCAAAGTTCTATGTATACTTCCCTAAACAGTCAGGGGATACTCATGAGTGTTGGTTTGTGTTGGTGTGTGGTACACAAACATCAGCTGGCCAAAAAAAAAAAAGATCAGGTTTCAAAACAAAACAAAAAAACACAACTGACCAACTTTAAGTCCTGCTCGCTGGGCCGGGCTGTCATCGTGCACTTTGCACACAAACGTACACATCTCCACGGAGTTCTGGTCCTGATGGTGGAGGCCGTAAGTCTGAAAGAGACGCAGCAGTGAGCTTTGACATAAATAAAAATTGCTTTCCTTCCTTACCCGCGAGGTAGAAGAAGCGTCTTACACAATGTGACTGATGTCAGACGTTTTGAAACACCGTCGCCCTCCAACGCAACACTGATAAACCACTGAATGACGAAGGAAGCCAGTGATGGACAACGCAGGAAACCAGATTGTATCACTGGTGTGGTGCAAGCATATGCAAACTTCTCGACTGATTAAACTGCTGGTACGATGTTCATAAAACCGGCACAGAAGTCAGCGGCCTTATAGACCTCACACAGTGACAGCAGCGTCAGAAACGCTGGAAACTGTCCATTTGATTCTTACATAAACAGCATCTCACTTTTATCGGATGCATCAGCACTTCTGAAGGACCTTCTTAAAAGGCCTCCTTTACCCGACCAACGGTTCGAACTACAGAAGAATTAAAGAGTATTTTTATGAGGTTGTCTTTTCCACAGCTTAAATGTTCCGGGTACTTCCTCGGCTACCACAAGGGTCTAATATTTGGTTGTCTGGGAAACAATATTTGTCACTTCCACATGTGTTCGCACGTCATCAATCGCGCTGTCTCTGCAGGACTCAGAGACACTTCCCCTTGTCACACAAGTACCAGTCAGTCCACAGGCTGCTGCAGGACTTTGAAACTCGAGGCTCTTATTTCAAGCAACAGGTCATGACGCAGACCAAACTGTGGGTGTCTGGTTAAAAATTTACCTCGTCGTGCTATCAAACGTTTATTGATCCCAACGGGATGTGATTGGCTTGCGGAAATTTGAAAGGACTCAGATCGTCCCGTGTTTGCTGCTGGCGTGCTTTCATCTCGGCGGAGTGAAAGACAAACATTAGAGCATGCAAATGTCGTTGAAACGCAAATATCACATTTACATGCTCATGCCGGATCTTCAGCTCGGCGTTGATATTAGCCTAACGGACGCTGGGCGTTTATCCACATTTATCTCAGTCTTTCTCTGCCGACCGTCAAACTGGCTTCTGGCTTCCTTCTGGCTCCAGGCGGGCAGGAAGGGTGTGAGCCTCCGACAAAACCATAAATAGAGCAATATACGTTTTCTAGGACGCAGTGTTTCACTTCCAGAAACATATTAAAACATCTATGTTACTGTAAGAAGCAACATTTGCACCTAACCACTGCTTTGGAAACTGTTTAAGGACTATTCGCTGTATAACAGAGCTGACATTGTGAGAAAAGGCTTCGGGGAGACGTGAGCAGGGCGAGAGAGATCAGAGAGATACTGAGGTCAAATGTGCAAAGCTGCCTGAGAGTGAAGCAGGTATTACATGAGAAGCGTGTGAGTAAACCGCACAGCTCAATATACTAATGCTGGGAAAAGAAAAAAAAAAGCCAGAGTCATGGGACCAACATCAACACGTTGTTTGACTGATGCGCGACCTTTAACCTCACAAGAGCAGACAAACACACGGATTAAGAGATTTACACAACAACATGTACACGTCTCAGTCTCTCAGGTTTCATCCGTTGACAGACATTTGGCAGATCAGAGAAATCCTGTTAAATGGCACTCGAGAGGTTCAGAAATCCCCCACCCACCAATATGCCACTGTTAATCCTCTTACCTGGATCTCAAAACCAAAAGTCTCCTCCTGCTTCTTCTCCAGAACCACCCCCTTCCTGGGAAAAGAAAGAGACTAAATGTTATTAGAGTTCATGAAGCGTTTTCTTCTATAAAGTGATGCGAGTAAGCTGAGATTAAACCTATGATGTTTTCGCACGTGTTCTTTTTATCCAATGTTATTGTGAAATTATTTAGAAAGCTAATTGTTTTTAAACGTGTACCAGTATCGGAACAAAAACAGGGACTACACTAGAAGATGAAGTGAATAATTTGTCAGCAACACACAGGACTTCTTCTGTGTCCAGCAGACAAACGGTACAGTACAAGGTTCTGTTAGACGTCAGCACAACGTCTCGCTCCAAATCCATGAAAATTCATGACAAGCCTGCCACAATATCCAGCATGAAATCTGTGCCGTCATCAAAGATCACTGTTTGAATGAGGGCTTTTCACTGAGGGGCTGAGGCTGCTCGCAGAAGGAAGATGTTGCCATGAAAAGAGGAGCGTAAAGATTCTAGAGCAGATGCCAAAGTTCAGAGATTAACGTCAGCGAGTGCCGAGGGAGACTGTACCTTTGTGGTTCGAGTGACTGTGTCAGGGGTTTCCACTTCTGCACCCCGCCACCCTGCGAGGAGAAAACGAAACAAGAAATATTCTCTGTTAGACAACCTGTGTGGTTGCTCATGAGGGTTTCCCCTCCCCAACATTTCCAGGACACACCTACCGCACGCATCGGTGCACTGACTGGTCCATCGAGCACTGAAGCAGAACACGTGTGCCGTGCGCGGAGTCTGTATTTTTAAGTCACTGGGACATTGTGCTGGTTTGAAAACATGGGCGCTGAAACCAGAAATTCGTGTCTGGCTGCTTTTTGTTTACCGGCGTTTACTACGAGCAGTCACAACAGCAGAAGCGAGCCTCAGAGCGTCTAATTTTAGCAATTGTTTCACACAAGATCTTGTGCCTCGAGGCGCTGAAACTCTTAAGCCATCTCTACTTCGAGCTCATTAAGAGCCGTTCCTTCGTACACCAGCCTATTTACCAACCACAGCAGTGAACACTTCAGCCACAACAACAGCGCTGAGTGAACAGCAGGTCAGGACCCTGCCCTACCTGACTGTGTACATAGGGAAGGAATCTGTCCTGAAGGCTTCACCCAATCACTTACGATCAATCCACCTCTGTTCCAACTCAATCATTTTCAAATGCTGCTGCTATGAATGGCCGCTTTGTGCTACAGTAGTAAAATGTTGCTTTCTTTATGTCCCAACACTCGTCTCAATGAGTGCATTTATTCCCAAATACCCACAGAGGCCGACGGGGGCGGCTTGGACAGGCTCTCCATCCCTGTGTGTGCACAATGCACTGTTGTAGCAGCTCACTCTGGCTACTGAACACGTGTGGCATGAAGTTGCAGGCTCTCTTTACAGCGAAAGGAAGTGAAGGTAGAGATTTTAAAGAGGTGAGCTTTGTGGGAGACACATCAGCCCAGAAAACGTGTCAGTTCACCTACTAACCACTGACTTTTGGTCAGTGTTGCGCAACCATGGCTGAAGCTGGTGTTATTCTCGTCCAACAACGTGTCACAAACGGTTCCTAAGAAATCCCAAATAAAATGTTTCTATTGGGTTAAAGGGATCAGTTTATCTTTGATGAAGTTATCTTCTAATTTTTAAATGATCTTATAGAGAGAAGGGAGTCGTGATGGCAGAGCAGCAAAGTGAGCACAGTAATAATCAGACTTTAAGAATGATTATGAACAATATGGGTCTGTTTACATGTAAACGGTTACACTTCATGTTAGGTTTCCTGGTGGTTGGTGGGTGTTTGGCTCATGAGCACTTCAGCTTGGATCACACCACACGTGAACAACAGGAGCATAAATCAGGTTCAGTGTTGGGGTGGTCCACACTTACCCCTGATTGATCTACTACTGTTTCCAGGCCTCAGTGAGATGCCAAACACTGAACACACACACCAGAGCAAACTGTGCCCTCTTGAGATGTTTTGGAGTTTTTTGGACATTAGACAATTTAAATACATTAAATTAGAGTGGAGTTAGATTTGACTTTAAAAAAAGGTAAGCATCACACTGAAGACCCAGCGAACACACGCTGGCTTATTTAATTAATAAATACAAAACACGTGAGGATAAAGTCTGCATTCTGTGTGACCATCTACCTTTTTGAAGTTTCTGGGCAGCGTCCCTCCCGAATAAGCCAAAGTCTTGTAGTTGTAAACCTCCGAGGAGTTTGTGTGCGAGTCCACCGTCCTGCAGCTGTCTGACTTTGACGAGGGGAAATAAATGTCGTCCTGGGATGCGGGTCCATTCTCCGGCCCGCTGGAGTTCACTTTCTTCAGCCTCCTGAAAGTCATGTTCGCTTCATATGCGGGTCTGGAGACTTGTTGAAAAAGAACAGCACAGTAGAAAAAGTAAACTCTGTCGTTGTCCTCCAGTAGAGTGAAACCAGCCGAGACAGATGCTGAGCGAGTTGTGAGCCCCGGCGTGCGGCAGCCAAACGCAGCAGCGCGTTTCTGGAGAATAAGCGGGGGGCGGGGCTTTTGTTGAGAGGGACACTAACGACCGTAGCGACGTTGACGCTCGTCCTCTGCTGCCTTCGAGTGCACCTCGGACGTTTCTGTGTCAGCTCGACTTGGGGGGCTCAATGTGTATGTACACAAACAAAGTAAAGGTGGGTAATTCATCACAATGTTTGTGAGTAAACAGTGGTAGCACTAGTGTGTAGGAAGTACATCAGGCCAAAATAAAGTTTTAGTAACACTTAAACTTTTTTAGTAACACCTACTATTGTTATCTCCTCTCAGAATGACACAGCAGGGGAAATCTACATAATACAGATAATCTCCCTGACTGTGGATTGTAAAAAGTGAAAAAAAATGACTCAGTGTCCTCTTTTAAGTGGTTCAGGCCGTAATGCTCATCTGGGAGACCAGATTAAAAGTCAACGACGCCCCCTTGTGGTAGTAATGAAAGGAGGAAAGTCAGGCATTTGTTGCGTTGACAAACACTGCATATGAAGGATGAGTGAATAAAAAAAACTAACCAACACTTAGGTTTAGATGGTTTATTACAGTTTTTACACAGGGTGTTATTTCAGGCATATTTCATTAACATCCCCAGAAATGCAATGATATGATTGCTAAAGCATTTAAATTAGAACTATATATATTTAAACAAGTTTGAACCAGCAATATCAAACTCATCACAATTTATTATTAAATTACAAGTGAACATATCTCAGTTGTCTGTACTAAACATGTAAACACACACACTCTCTCTCTCACACACACACACACACACACACAGGAACAGCAGAGTAGGCCGACTGCTGCAGTGCCTCAACATGCAGCCCTTTTGGAAATGATTGTCCTATTACTGTTCCGCAAACACTCTCAAGTATCTTCTGAAATGTATGAAAATACATGTAATCTCATTTTTCCTCGTCTTATTGGTTCCAAACTGACAAGACTATATACGCGTGTCTCTCATAGCATCTCTACAGCCACGACAAAACAAAAATACTACATGGTCTATGCCCAAAGTGCACACCTACAGTGCTCTGTATGTTGTCAACCTAAGCCATAACCATAGAGAACAGATTGTAAAGGCACATGAAGCTGAATATTCTCAGTTTAGCATAATATTCACTTAACTTTATCCTTACTTTAAGTTTCTACAGAGCAGCACACAACTAACTGTGAAGCTTTTAAGACACAGACAGCAAAAGTGTTGAGTATTGATAAAAAAAAACAAAACAATTTGGTCAAATTCAGCTTGACACGATGCAACCGTATCTTACTATACAGTTTGTATTGCTATAACGCCATGCTTTGAATACTGTATGTGTTACACAGAGGCAGAACCTTTGAAGCAGTTAATCCTACTTTGACTCTTGTAATGCAGTTATTCTACAACATACACATCATACATACTCTCACATAAAAAGTGTCAGTCCTTTATACACATCCTGTGCGTGTTCTCAGTCAGTTTTATTTGTAGTTGAAAAAGCCTGTTGATTTGGCCTGAGGAGCCATCAACATCTTGGCTTGATTCTTGTGCGTGATGTGAATCTGAAAAGAAATACGGCCGTTACATTAAATTATAGTCAAATCAAAACATTACGACTATAGCTATAGAAAGCAAATATGGATTGGTGGGTTTTACCGTGCAGGGAGGCTGCATCCAAGGCTCTCCATCTATCTGCATTGGTAATGCTTTCTTTGTCCTGAGGGTAAAGAATAGAGGGATTCACAGAAAGTGTGAGGTAAATGACTCTCAATTAAAATACCAAACACAAACATAATTACTGTTGTGGGTCGTCCTCAGCTAGAGATTACAGTCAACTATAAGCCATTGTCAAGACTGAGAAGCCACAGCTTGACAAGTCTGAACAAGTCTGTGTGAATGTTTCTTACCTGATGGTGATCTGTGACGTCTTCGCCAGTCTCACTGCACTCTTGAGGCCTGTGTATATTTGTCCCATCTCTATTGCTCCTTCGAGACCGACTACCTCCAGTCGACGGTCGCTGAGATCTGACGTTAACATGAGGACAGGGATGGAGGAGAAAGGCCTTTAGTCTGGTGCAACACCCTGACGTAACAAATACAATATGTACATACGGTACATTTCTGAAAGTACTGAAACTATGAGTGGCTGCTAACACTAAAGCACAAAACTTCTGTGAAGTATATTTCAGTATCACTTGCAGGAGCAGGTTTTTTAACAGAATGAAGTACTGAGCAATAGACTCCAGATAAATGATAAATGTTCAGTTCAGGTTCAGTGTTGTGTTAACAGCCTCTTTCTGCTGCCATCAAGTGGACAGAATTAGCGGCATAGGAGACATATTAGCATATAATGTGTTGTGTTAAATTAAAACAGCAAAAAACATCTGACACATTCATCAATCTGACAACAACACACGTAAACATTAAAAAACACTGCAAATATAATATATTTGATTTAAAAAGCACAAAGCCACTGCTTAGTTAGACTGCCGCTTATGTATAGTCCAATTAGTTAAGCTATGTTTTTAATGTGGTTTCACTTAATTTCTTAGTGTCTACAATTTATGGGGTCTGCAGAACTGAGGCCAACTTTTGTATATGAAATTATTTATTAGCATTATTAGCACAGCTTAAAATCTGAATTATTTAAGTAATTTAATATGCAAAGTTTGTGAACATCACCATTTAGCAGAGCTTAGATCAAAAATCGAAATACCTTGGGAAGACACTTTCAGGACATCGGGGTCAACAATCACCTCAGGCTCTTCCATACTCGGCAGTCCCTTAGTGTCCACTTTCTTGGTCTCTCCCCACAGATTGGAGCCACCATGCATGCTAGGAATGTTTAGCACGGCAACTCCTTCTAGAGACAGGCCGCCCAGATCCAAAGCAGTACCGCAGCACTGGAGAAGACACGCAGAGGTCAAACAGATGACCAAGCATCACTCAGCGGGAACAGTTATCGCACTGCAGCTTATGGAAAAAATCTCTTTGAAAAACACATTGCACACTTGCAGTGCCGGTAACGTCGGCGCTGCTTTCTCACCTCAATTGTTAGACTTTCGTTCAGTTTCTTGCAGGAAGCAGAGATGGTTTCTGAAGTGGCGAATTCAAAATACCACAGCTTGTTCTTCATTCTGCAGTCAAAAGACATAGTGCCTTTCAGATTTAAGCGATATTTTACTTTCACAGTACATTCTCTCCCTTCTGAGAGCACAGCTCTTTAGAACGAGGAGGAGGAGGCACAGTGCTGCCACAGACACCTGCTGTCACCACCTGCATTCAATTTTTTTCATGTTTAAAAAGAGACATTGGAATCAGAAAAAAACATCTACAAAATTATATGGGAAAAGAAAGAAATGAAAACACAAAGTTCAGCAGCTGTTCTAGATGTTATTTATATGTTTGTTGTATGTTTTTACTATGAGCAGGGTTTTTCTTTGCAGTTTGTTTGGTGTTGAATGTTTGAAAGAATGACATAAATGCAGACCTGCTGTTGAATTTCTGGGGATGTCTTTCCCTCATTGTGTGAAACCGGTGGGCAATAGATGCATCCTGTCAACAAAGCAAAACAGCAATTATTTAAACATGACAAAGAAAACTTCCCCTTCCCTGGTGTTTCATTTCTCAGAAACTCACAACTCCAATGGAGAAGTAGTTGTTAATGATTTCATATGGCACTGGGTCGCCCTTCTCCTGACTCTCATCTGTGATGACCTGCACGCTCCAGCGGTCCATCATCACCAGAGAGCTCCCTTCAATATCCTTAAGAATCCGAGTCAAATCTTCACCATCATACCCTGCAAAAAAAAAAAAACACATTCTGTCGCTGTCACGAAGTGCAACTCGCGCACAAATAGAAAAGAGGAATTTCTCTTATGCTGAAATACATTTAGTCAAATGCACACACACACACACACAGCAACAGGTCATGCTCCAATCATTTGATTATTTTCACAACAACTCTTAACAATATCTCACCTCCTCCCCATCGCAGACAGCGTGCAAGGTCATTTCCTGTTCCCAGAGGAAGCACAGCGACAGGTGGCCGTACCAGCAGATTGGCTTTGTCTGATTGCACGAACAGAAAAAAGGAAGTGTGACACAACGGCTGTCATCAGAAGCCCATGATGTGGAAGCTCACATGTGCCTTTTTATAGAGCTTAAATCACTAATCTCACCTATTGCGTCAAGAATCCAGCCAACTGTGCCGTCTCCCCCGCACACCAAAATCCTGTAATCCTCAAGGTTTTTGAAGAAACGCAGTCTGAATGAAAAAACAAACAAATAACAGAGAATCATACACAGCTGTAAGAAATATTTAAGAGAAGGTGGTGTGACTTAATCTAACAAGGCCTGTATATACATTTCTACTAATCATATACTTAGTGTGTGCTGTGCTACACTAACTACTCACCCTGGTCCAGGTCCACCATTCACGAGGTTGTACACCTGCCGTGGATTCAGTAAATACTGAAATTTGCGCAGGACTCTGAAATGCATAAAATCAAGCTAAACGATGGGAAGTATTAGACATCTGTTTCTCCATGGATGCATTCATTTTTGGACTCACCTTTCTCCCTGCTTGCCACCACTTTTAGGGTTGACAAACACTAGAAGAGGATGGGTGTTTGGCACAGGGCTGATCTTAAATCATACACAAAATATTATGAAGTAGTTATATAGATGAGTTACCACATATACATGCTGACTTCATTGTATAATTGTTCATAAGCACAGAATTTGTATTATATTGAGTTTAGTAATACCTGAAGCACTTGTCCATCAGGAGTAGTATTGAGCTCGCTGTCCTCTGATGAACCCGCGCAGCCATTTTTAACATTGTTTGCTCTCTCCTTTAGGGACCAAAACAAAGGCTTTGAGAACAAAGAAATTTCCTGTTGCTGTACGTAGGAAAGAAGAGTTTACAACCATCAGAGGCTGATGTTATGTTCTGCGTTGGTGTCACAGGCTCTGTTTACACTGTGTGCTTGAGGTGTGCCTGAGGATGATTTCTTACCTTTATAATAGGATAGATTGCCCACGGAGGCAGGATATGGTCTCTGAGCGGCCCACAGGTACACTCTGTTGGTTCTTGGTTTGCACATTTATCGTGACGCTGTAAAACAACAACAGTGGCACATTACATAAACTCTCAGCCAAACCTGTGCCAGACTCAGAATCTAAATGTATCTTTCATAGTATCCTTCTGCATTTATACTTGGATGGCAACACATACAAAATGTAAGTTAAAGAAAAGGAGAAATCAGGCCTCGTATTTGAACAAACATGACGACACAGTCTAATTTAGTTTGTTTAAACTAGAATGGCTAGTGACCAAAATGCACATTCGGTCCTTACTGCTCAGGAATTATATAATCAAAATGTCATTAAGATCAATCACATGTTGAGATGCTTCCTCACCATCGTGTGGCACCACACACAGTGTTTGCCCGTTAAGCCTTGGTAGCTCTTGATCTTCTTCTGGCATTTATCACACTTCCTAGCATCACAGTTCCCACTCACCCAGTCGTGCGCTGGAACCTGAAATGTGGGACGAATGTTTTAAATGCAAGTACTTTTACACAGGGTACAGTCTAATTTAGACACGTACAGAGTGTCACTTTAAATCTTATCAAGAAGATGCAATACCCCTGTTTCTTTCTTTGACTTCACATACGTCCTGGTGCAGGGAGCCGGGTTCCTGTTGGCACAGCGTCCATGGACTGTGTATTTGCAGCCTGCACAACAGGACACATAAACCAGCAGTCATTTGATGTTTATAAGAATATACAGTACCCCGCCAAATGTAAAGCTGAAAGAGGAGTATCAATCTAAAATGAATCCTGTAATTGTCAACTTTAATGTTTAAGTGTAAAATCTCACTGCAGTCTCGCCCTCTAGTGGTGTGTCCGGGTACTCACAAGTGCAGCACAGCCCTTGTTTCCTCAGGCCCAGCAGCATGCTCTGGCACACATTGCAGTAAACAGGCTTGTTGAAGTGTTTCATCCTCCAGAGGTGCTGTCCATCTGTTTGCGTCATCTGGTTGTTGAAGAAACAATCAGCACAGTTTTATATGTATGTTATTGTTGTAACACTTGCACCATGAGAAAAAATAAATAAACACTGTAACAAAACCAGCTGTTTACTTATCATTTAGGTTTAGGATTAGGTTACATAAACTGATTCTGTAATGCATCGTGATCAAGGCCTGCACCACAGTTGTTTTTCACAACCACTCATAAAACCTTGACCTATAATGTAATGTGTAATATTTCTCTGTGTAACAAAAAGTGCTCAGCACTATACAGTCAAATACTACACTGGCTATAATCTCTTATAAGGTCACTTTCAATCTGTTTATGCTGCAAGCAGCACTTCAGATTATATCTTTTTTTTTTTTCGGACATGATGCATTAGCCTAGCACTTACTGCATGAAGCACAGCACGCAGCCTGTGAAGTAGCACACAGCAAGCGTGAATTCATGCACCCTGGGCTTCAAATGTCCGTTGGAGGCTAGAAATAACCCAAGGGGAAATCCCTGGCATTGTTGCAGTCCAGTTCATGGTTTCAGACCGCCACAGTGGGTAGTCTAACAGTAAGTATTTTTTGTATTCTCAGCAACACAGTAACACCCTAACAACGTGTCTGTCACCGATTTAAAGCAACCATTTTATGTATATAGCCGATACTAAAATGATTTGTTTCTTTAGGCAATAGTGCATCAGTACAAAGTACTGTATGCCAACCTATAGATTTCCATTTGTGCAGGCACTTTGTGTAATGTGGGTACAGATTGTGCAGAGTAAATGGAAAACACTGAAGTACTCTATTAGTGCAGAGCCCGCATGAGATAGAGTTGACATTACCACACCCTGTAACACTGACTCAACATAAAGGCCCCTTATGAATGAGGAGGAGGAGGCACAGCACAAAGGGCAGAAACAAAGGTTGTACAACTTTATGAGACACCTGCTATGAACATGAAATGCATCTGTGCTAGGCGTTTGGAGAAAACAGCACCTTTAGACCCAGCAAGACCAACAAGGGAACGTTGTTCATGCCTCCCTCCACCCACTCGTCCAGAGACACTGTGCCACTGCTGTCAGCATCAATTGCCTTCATCATGTCCTTCAGAACCTGATGAAATGACATTTAGTTGTTATTATCCAATCAGCACGCATATTTCTATTACTTAAAGGCCATATGCTTGTCCTGTTTGTGAGTTTGTGAGCTTTTGTAGACGCAGAGAATCTTATCATTTTATTAGCTTTAGTAAATGAGTAACTGCCACATACTGTGCATAATGTAATAAAAGATGTCTTGCATAACCAAATGTGTCCACATACATAAACTATACTGCCATGGCTGAGAGTACAGCATGTACAGGCTTTCATGCGTTTCTGGAACATTTACATTTCAGCGTAAAGCATTCTGGGACTTACCGGCCTCAGCTCTGAGACATCCCAGCCGAGGTACTCTGCAGCATGCATCATTTGAGCAATAATCCTATCCACTTCCTGTTTAAAAAGTGACAGAAGACTTGTTTTAGCACTGTACTTTATATGCTACTGTATGTTACTTAATAATCACACCTTAAAAACATTTTCTCTGCCTTTTTCTGACTCACAGAGCTGTCAAGGACTCCGTTGCCATCTCTGTCATAGAGCTTAAAAGCAACTACAGAGAGAAAGGAAATAAAAGTGGAAATCCTGCACAAAGTCCTCACTCAAATTACTGTAGGCAGAAAAGAAGCTAAGAACTCACACTCCAGTTTGTCCCTGGGCTGGCCATCCTCCAGCAGAGAGAAGTAACATGAAACATCCTTCAGAAAGACCTCTTCTACAGGAGAGAGAGAGAGAAATGAGAGGTGTCTGTGAATACTCTAGTCACTATATCTGCACAAGCAGTACCGCAAAGGCATGTTGTGGTAAATAAATGTATGCCAAACAGGTCATGCTGTAAACCGATCAGGGCTTGCTTCTAGGTAGCACAGAGGCAGCGACATTTTTAATAATCTCACTGGCACTGTCTTCCTGGGTGGGTTCAGAGTTTTGGAAGGAACAGAAGAGTCGCTGGCAGAGATCCACAGGGAAGTCCTCCACTTCTAAATAAGTCTTCAGGAAAAGACGAAAGCCCTCTTCATTGATGCACTAAAAAAATCAATGGGAAATGCATATTTAGTCTTCAGTGATTCTGTTTAAAGTAGTTGTGTGTGTGTGGTATGGATTATTACTTCCGCATTTTCTAAATTAATCTTTCCAAAAATAAGGGAAGATGATAAAAATGATCAAGTATTTTGAAAGTTTTGTGCTTTAGAGTCATGCAAGTCTCGTCTTTCAGGCGAGAACTGGAAGGCTTTTAAAAGTCCATAATATTTCTCAGAAATATGTAACCAATAAAAGCATAAATGTGTCTACGAAAGTGGAGTGGTTGCATAAAATAAAAAACAGGCTGTCGTTTCTCACACACGTGATCATATGCTGCAGGGCTAACAAGCAGTAGTCCCTTGATAATGCTGAACCACAAACCCATTTCTTGTTGACATTATCCCATTTCCCTTGTTGATACCCTGCAGAGCTGCCCCAGTAATAAATAATGTCACTGCAAGGCACCCAGATCCCCCCAAAGAAAAAAAGGGAAACTGCATTAATTATTCTGCATACATCAACATTTGCAACAAATAACTTCATAGTTATTAAATCTGTTAATTTTCTCTTTCCTTTCCTACAATTCCTTTCAATTATCTATTTAAATTGACCTGACATGTATGCAGCCAAATTATCCATCAGGAATTACTGAAGGGATTGTGTTCTGCACAAATTACTGGCCGTGTAAGCCAGTAATGTACAGAATTGGAGAGATCTTTTAACCATCACATTTGCGCTTACGCTGCATGAGGGCAGCCAGCACACTGCACCAGTGGCGCTTTGCTGCGTGGGCAAAACTAAGGAGTTAATTTCCATTTGTACCCTCACTCGAATGCAGTGAAAATATTTCTCATTAGACAACAGTCACTGGTGAGCAATGATTCTAATTAATTAGACTTGGACAATGAATAACTGCCCATTATACACAAATCTCATGCTCATTTCTCATTCGATTGGTCTGCAAAGAGATATGTGTTTCATAACTGATATCGCTGCAAGTGAAATATGGGGGAGTGGACCTGATGGTGAACAGCAGGACACATTGTCCCCTCACCTCGCCATGTCTGTGTCGGGCCAGACTGCCATCTGCATCAAATTCCCTGAGCACGTCTTTCACCTTCAAGCTGCAGTCTGGAAGCAAAAGCACACAGGTCACACAGGGATGCACATGTACCTCTGTACATCTACTTCAAACGTCTCTTCACATATTACCCTACTGTATGTAACCATTTTTAACATTTTGAACATACCATGCATGTATGATTGCATAATGAAGATATACTGTATAAGTTTTAGGAGAAAAAATATGTACATAAAAAAAACAGAATGAGGCAGACTACTTCTTCTAGATATGAAAAACCATGAGCAAGTGTAAATGAGTGTATGTGTAGGTGGAAGTGGAAGTAAAGGGTGGGGGGGGGTGTTAAGCGCTGAGAAAGCCGCCCGCTTGCCTGCCCGCCTGGCTGTCTGTACTCACATTCAATGTACTGCTGTAGCTGGATAAAGTCGACAGGGTTCAGTTCCTTCACCTCTGGGTTTGTGGGGGTGGACATGGTGCCTGCTTCTGCGCTAACTGCCTGCCTGTGCACATGCGAGAGAAACAGTGAGACAGAGATGTTGAGAAAAGAGAAGGTGGGTGCACAGAAGCCTGCTTCTTTGTAAAACATGAAAGGATGGCTGCAAGCAAAAGATAGCATCTTCCATCTCACGCTGAAAAAAAATCCATTATTGTAGACTGGGAGACACTCAACATCCAAACTTTGAGGCAGGAGCAAAGATACAAAACAAAAGTACAAAACATCTAGTGCCAACACTGGTTACGTATAAAATGTCTTTTGTTGAACACAGCGAGTGTTTCTAATAGGTTTACATGGCCAACCACTTTGCGTCATTTAAGTCTGAGTTGAAAAACCCACACTCTTAATGTGTTAATGTGATTCTATAAAATGCACTGCCAAGCTCAGCACGGCAGTTCTGTCACGACTATATGCTGTTTTTAATTTCTATATATTCTTTATGTCTCACACCAGCTGTTACATGTGATTTGCCAATCAAAACTGGGCCAAAAGTCTGGTACAAATTATGTCAGGCTGAAGACACCCATGATACCAAGACTCCAGGGATTCTCCACACCCAAAATCTCATTCCATATACTAATTGGCCCATATTTATAATGCCACTAACAGGGAGTGTTTAGATTTAGTTTAGCACAGCAGAGAAGAATGAAGCATCAAAATGCAAACAACAAAATCTTGTGAAGAGGCCAGGGGACCTCCCCGATAACAAAAGGAAGAGACTTAAATGTCATACACAGCTAAAAGTGAGCGTGAACACAGAAAAAAAAACTTGCTCGTTGTTCTAAATTAAAGCACATGAGGTCCAGATGAACATGATTATCATCGCAAGCGAGCGTGCTGTTAAAACATGATGTAAGTAGATTTCCCAATGACAGGAAAACAAACACACTCATTATTTATTGAAGAAGAAAAAAAAAACAGAGTTGATGGAGGGAAGAAAGGTACAATCCTGATCCTGTTTAGCGTTGCTACTGAAGCTGCAGATAAATGGTGCAATTAGAAACAGGCATTCTGTCAATACATTGTGTATTGATCTATTGCTAATGCAGTTGATAATCAATATCTTTCGCAATTACATTAGCCAAGAAGACCTTCCAGGCGTGTCTGTCATAATAAGCACCTAGCATTCACTAATGCATTCCTCCGTTGGTAAGCAACCAAGTATTTGTGTTAAAGCAAGACCATTAAAGTTCTGTAAAGATTTTTCTGCTGGGCGCTTTGTTTCTACAGCCTTATCAGCCAAGTTTAGATCAATATCGTTGTTTAACTGAGATTGCTGGGTCAACTTAGCCATTTTATGAATTGAGAGTTGCATAACATAGCCCTTACACATTTTTTATATACTGCAGAATATTTTGCCATCCGCGCTGCATAGTTTGATAATGTTTTGACTACATTTACTGAAACATGTTTGATTATGTAATCCATCACAGCTAAGTGGATTAGATTTAGTCTAAATTACATTTCCATTATGACACAGTGCAACAGAGACTTCCTAAATCCATCTGCACTTTACCTGCATTACTATGATGATAATGGAGTTTTGAAGACAGCAGATATGCTTCTCTGTTGGAGTAAACAAGTACAGGAAGTTGAAATAATCTGCTTATTGATATTAATTCATCATGGTTATGAATGAAAATGAAAGTTTGAGACAGAAAGCAGAAAACTGTGTAATTAAGCTAAAATTAAAAAAAGTACCATGGTCCTTTATGGCCAGTCTGTTGTCATCCAGTAGTAATTATAATAATTCCCTGCTAAATTATGTAATAGCTACTAAGAGAATTACAAGGGAAAACAGTTATAAATGGAGGGATAGGATAAATATATTCAACCCGACATTACAGTTTTGGTAAATTACGTACACACATGTCTAACTTCATGTTTTAACACTGTTCTTTCATCAACCACGTAAATATACTAAACTAAAGCCAATGGTTGATTCTCAGTCCAGCGTGATGAATAGGATTTTACTGTAAATGTGTTGTTCACACTCTTGTCCACAGGTGTTATCACACACTGAACTGCAGATATCCGTGGTGGCTGCCTGTCCTGAATAGAAAATCTGAGCACTTTAGGGACAAAGACTAAAATAATCTGAAAGAACAGCCATTCTTTCGTTACATGTGTTTTGGATTCATT
This sequence comes from Microctenopoma steveboyesi, assembly GCA_032359275.1. Classification (NCBI taxonomy): domain Eukaryota; kingdom Metazoa; phylum Chordata; class Actinopteri; order Anabantiformes; family Anabantidae; genus Microctenopoma; species Microctenopoma steveboyesi. Next base: position 17,558,112 of record JAUMHF010000024.1, read on the forward strand.
TTGCTCTGTTTGGATTCTGAAAGGATCACACTGTCCTCACTTAATTCCCTCATGAAAGGTCAGCAGCGTTGCCTAGCAGTTCTGTTTATGCAGCCAATCAGGTGGGCAAGGTCTGTATTGACAGCAAAGTGACACATGAAGGACTCATGAAAAGCCATCTGTTACAGATCACCTAGTAGCAGCGTAAATCTGTTTATTCTAAAAATATTCTCCTACCTGCATCTTCACACTTCACACAACACTTTCTTTTAACTAAACTAAAAATAGGCTTCTGAGGTTTATTCACAGACATAACTGGGTGTTGTTTTTTATCCCTCCCAGCGTGGTGTCATGACCAGCATCATTACTGGCCGAGTGGCATCATCATGATTTTCTCGTTCAACAAGATCTTAGACCTATCTGAGTAATCTGATTCCTCACTTCCTGATTAGATAATGATTTGCATGTGTGATGCAGAGTTGGAATCAGCACCAGTCAGAAAATGGAGCACAGGAAGAGAGATTCCCCACACTTAGAGGACAGGACATGAATATTGTAATATATACTCAGCATGTTGTCTCCACACTTTAACATGGGATGGAGATTTAAAAAAAACATGACAACAGCAACACTTAAATGAGCTTCCTGACGTCGGTGTATATATTCAGGACACTTCAGGAATGTTGAAATGTTGAAATTATGAGATAAGAACAGTTTGTGTTGCTTTATAGAAACATTTATATGGTAGACCGTCTTTGATAAATAGACATGATAGAACTTTAAACAGGCACCAGCATGTCACATAGCTATCATTCAGTGTAATTTACTCTTCTTCGCTCTACAGAACAGGCGGACAGTCTGAAGTGTAATTTTGTTTGAACAAAATGTCATTCCATATAATCAGTGCAGGATAAACGATGTGTGTCTTTTTAAGCAGAAGCATAAAAGCTACAGCTGCCTGGCTCAACACAGAGTCACTAGTGGTTCTTCAAATAGCGGTGCAGAACAACTTAAATGCTAAAGTGGTTCTTCAAGTAGCAACAGCATGTGACAGCAACACACTCTGCCGTAACCCTCTGAAAAACTGTCTGTTTAGAACACTTTTCTTCTGACTCAACTATAAAAGCCCCACACAATGTCTTTATAACAATCCACACTATGAAATAACTGGAGGATCAGACAGCGTGGTTGGCATTTTGTTTCAAACGCTGTCATGCATTCAATAATTAACCATTAATACCTTGCTGTAAAACAACCGCGAAACACTCTCGTCAGAAGAATAATCTCAAGACATACTTGGGGATGACCTTTTTCCATGCAGACTAATGTTTGTGCAAGCTGCCATAACGCCCACGCCTTGTGTCAAGGAAATCTGCTGTTTTGCAATGCTTGCAGGGTGCAAGCCATTGGCTCTGTCATTCTGTGGTTGGAAAACACTGAGTAGGTTCTTTCGACAGAGGTTGAAGACTACATAATTTTGCGCATTTGTTTTTCTCACGAATCTGCAACAATTCTCTTCACTGAAGTGTGTGCAGATCGCATTAGCCTAGCAGAAGGGGGAGGACAGACGTGCTCGGTTGCTATGGAAAGTGTTTCCCTCCATCAGCTGCTCTCTGCCAGAGTGCTGCCACGGGTGACTAACAGGTAGGAGGAGGCACAGGCAGAGGGGGAGGCAGCCAGTTCAGGGTAGGGGCAGCCCAGTTAAAAGCTGCGAGTCTTCCCCCTTGTTTGGCCTTCAGAGGCAGAGACCATTGCCCATTGCATTGCATTCTACATGCAGATGCTGCTGTGACGCACTTCATGAGCAAGGGAATACTCCCTTACTATAATTGGATTGTTTGCTCAAGGGGTTACTTTGAAATACTTCACATAGTAGAGGTAATGTTGGCAATATTAAACCATACTGGAGTAAAAAAAATGAAAGAAAAAAGGGAAATAAGTTTTATTTTCATTTTAGTTTAGAATAGCATTCTTGTAGTATTGGCTGTAGTGTTTGCCCCTGTTGTTGGAAGCACACGGGCAGAGAAATACATTTTTAATATTTAAACAATGCCACACATAGCACGGCCCTTGTTTTTAGGTTAGATTATGAACAATGTATGAGTTATGAATTCAATAAAACTATTTCTGATCAAGAATTGTGATCAAAGGTAAAATTAAAAGTATAATGTAAAGGTCATATTTGAACATGTTGTTAAACTGGAATTCTCCTTGTACACTACTGTGTGTTATGCAAACTTCAGCAGGCTTTATTTGGCAGGAACACTGACAACAATAAATGTGGATTGTAAATGAGGCAAAAAACAAAATGAGAAGAAAAAAAAAAAGATTCACCACAGGATGAATCATAGACTTCTTGGAAAATGTGGGCGAGGCTTTGCTCGCTCTCCAACATCAAAGTGAGGACTGCCCATCACTCAGATTAAAATGTGACTTATGCCTTTTTTTCTTCTTTTTTTGTGGAGGCTGCCTTGTAGAAAACCATGCTGCTTGACAAAAACCTCAAACCTGCCCGGACTTGTGAGGGTGCACGCTGTCATACAACAACCACACTGCTTTCATGGTGTGACTGTTTGTATCTATTGGGTACTCTCTTGGTTCTCCTACAAGCCTGCTTAACTACAACCCGAAAATGAAACAATTTTCAGTGTTTTAATCTCAAACGCAGTCACGTTGTTTTATCTATTAGTGATCTGATCCTTGGTAAAATGTAGGTACTGTAGTACTGAGTAAGTGACGGCAACATGTGAGCTGTGCAGGCAAATTCCAATCACTTCTACGACATTATACTAAAGTATCGATTTTAGTCAATAATATAAAATTCAGGCCAACTTTTAGCTATGACATCATGTAGGAAGTGAAATACACATGAAAGACATGTTTGGAGAAGTGGTCCCTAAACAAAAGGCATTCACAACATTTCTCAGATAACACGAGCTATGTCCAATAGGAAAAGCTAATGAACTAAACCGGTGATCGAACTGGATCAAAAGGCAAGTATATTTACAGTCTTTAGCCTGTGATGTAAACATGACCAAAGGGACTACTGACCTGACTACAGTATTGATTGTCTGTGCCTGAAAATTCTCATGCAGCTGGAAACAAATAAACACCACCAAGACCTTCCAGCTCTGAATTAACTTTGTCATAATGAACACAGAGCGTGGCCAGTGAAGTGTCACCTGGAAACAAGATGGCACTAAAACTGAGAAGTCGGGCAAAAGAGAAAATGCAGTCTAAGAGTTTTGTGTGTTGTTTTCTGTGCGTTTTGTTCATGCGGGCATCACATGAGCATCACACTTGCTATTTGCAGCCAAATGATCAAACTGCAGTGACAGAGCACACCAATGCACATCCACATTCACACA